>OU343128.1:8400000-8725000 GCA_910594945.2 Amphipyra berbera | reverse complement strand
ACAGCCAAGGGAACGGGCTTGGAAGAATCAGCGGGGAAAGAAGACCCTGTTGAGCTTGACTCTAGTCTGGCATTGTAAGGAGACATGAGAGGTGTAGCAAAGTGGGAGATCACTTAAGTGATCGTCGCTGAAAAACCACTACTTTCATAGCTTCGTTACTTACTCGGTTGGGCGGAAGCAGTTGCGCGGTCGATAATATCGGCGCATGCACGGTGTTTCGTTCCAAGCGTGCAGAGTGGCGACGTGGCGGCAACGGTCGTCGCCGTATAACTTCCGCGTGATCCGATTCGAGGACACTGCCAGGCAGGGAGTTTGACTGGGGCGGTACACCTGTCAAAGAATAACGCAGGTGTCCGAAGGCCAGCTCAGCGAGGACAGAAACCTCGCGTAGAGCAGAAGGGCAAAAGCTGGCTTGATCCGGATGTTCAGTACGCATAAGGACTGCGAAAGCATGGCCTATCGATTTTCTTACATAAAGAGTTTTTAGCAAGAAGTGTCAGAAAAGTTACCACAGGGATAACTGGTTTGTGGCAGCCGAGCGTTCGTAGCGACGTTGCTTTTTGATCCCTCGATGTCGGCTCTTCCTATCATTGTGAAGCAAAAATTACAAAGCGTTGGATTGTTCACCCACTAACAGGGAACGTGAGCTGGGTTTAGACCGTCGTGAGACAGGTTAGTTTTACCCTACTGATGGCTTGTCGTTGCGATAGTAATACTGTTTAGTTCCACAATAACAATGGTATCGGACATTTGGTTCATGCACTCGGTCGAACGGCCGGTGGTGCGAAGCTACCATCCGCGGGATAATCTCTGAACGCCTCTAAGAGAGAAACCCACCTAGTCAAATCCGGCAAGGATATCAATGTGGAGCCCCGAGAGTCGGGAGGCTCTAAACAATGTGACTTTACTAGTCGCGCTTCACCACGTGGGGTGCGACGTCGAAGCCCATTTGGATCGCGGAGATCGATGCTGTCCGTTGAACGCGTGCATCACGACTCCGAAGGTCCGAATTTACCTCAGTTCGATGTCGGGGCTCGGAATAGTCTGTAGACGACTTCCGTTCCAGGCGGGGTGTTGTGCTCGGTAGAGTAGCACGGTAGTGTTACAATCCGTTGAGACTCAGCCCTAAGCCAGGTGATTCGCTTTTAGAACAATTTAATACACGAACTGTGCGCGTCAAGGCTTGCCCATTTAACACGGTACATAGTACTTAATAGCTTGAGTATATTTAGAGCTAAAAAATGTATCGTCAAGTAGTAACATAAAACACGTGTAGTTTAAAAAACACAGTTTTAAGAAGCATAAAAAATTATAAAATAACTAAATTGACTTGTATTAGTTACGACATAAATACCTATGCATTTTATTGTTGCCAATATTTACCTTCATTGTTGAGTAGGTATACACAAACATAATATATATTTTTTTTTAGGCAAAACGTGGTGGGTGATTGATTTCCTAGGTAGTTATTAGTAAGCTTGTCACTTCTTTTATATCCAATGGTTAATTCAAAAGTGTGAAGGTACGAGCAGGTGCGTTGACAAAAAATAATTTAATACACGAACTGTGCGCGTCAAGGTTTACCCATTTAACACAATACTTAATAGCTTCTAAACGAAATGAGTGTGTTTAGTACTATAAAATTTAAATAACCCCCGACACTAAAAAAACTCTAAAAAGTAAAAATTAAATGTTTTTGTTGGCCCTATACATTATAAATACCAAGTAATATTTTGATCGAAGCGTCATCGCGTCGGGGGACCGCTAAATAGATAAAATAAAAAAACAGAACACAAAAAGAGATGCTTGGTAATGATAATTTACTTAGCGGTCTCCCGACGCGACGACCCTTGGATCAAAATATTACTAGGGACCTACTTATAATGTAAAGTTAAAGGGCCAACAAACACATTTTATTTTTTACCTTTTAGTGGTTTTTTTGTGTCGGGAGTAATATTTTTGTGGCTGAATTCGTGGTTGCACATTTACGTATGTTTTAAAAGAGTGCGAGGATGATTTTTTCCTTGTTCGCGTTTTGCATCAAGCGGGACTCACGTTTTATGACTGTGTATGCGTGTTACCTATCTGGCCGGCTCAGAACGCGATATTGTTCACGCACAAACTCTATCAGCTGCTTGCTTGTAGGCAAGCTTTTCGAGTTCCGAATGGGCATTTCAAAGTGATTCACTGTCTTTATGTCTACACATTTTAAACCTAAATTTACGAAGTTAAATTACCTAAGTTATCACTCTTAATAGTGTTTAATGCGGATATTGTCGTAGAGAACACATCTACGAAATGCGTCAAGTGTCTTTGGTGACGCTTGTGTAATGGGTTTAAGACGGTTACCTATCTTAATCCCGAATTTCAATAATCCGAATATCATAATCCCGAAAATGTTTGGACATTTTTTCATAATCCCGTTTTTTAAAATTCCGAAGTTTTGTTTGCCATATAATCGCAACTCCGAATTTCATTTGCCCATTTATTCATTTGTACGACGTTTTAGAATCCAGACGAATGAGTTCCAGACACCCGAAATCTACATGCACAAAATCCAGATGACCGTAATCCATATGCACGAAAGCCAGATTTTAAAAACACAAATTTTTGAAATACAGTTTATTGATATCCAGACAAATAATATCCAGATTTTTAAAATTATTTCCATAAACTATTGGAAGAATTACAAGGTACTTAACCTTAACCTATCTGTAATGGGCAAGTAAAACAATAGCGAGTCGGTTCTGGCACTCGCCGGCTGCTGCCGCGGCACGCTCGCATCGCTCGCTCGGCTCGTGCAGGGGGTCGCAGTTCTAACCTAACCTACTGAGTCGAATTTGACACTTAAACCTATCTGTAATGGGCAAATAATATGATTGTATGGGAACCAAATAAAAAGATTATGAAAATTTGGTAATAGTTTATTTGGAAAATGGTACGATGGGAAACAAAAAAAGTATTCTGAGAATCTGGTATAACTATATCTGGATTATGAGAATATGGGAAACAAAAAAATACTTTTTGGAAAATTGGTTTTAGTGCACCTGGAAATTGATTCATCTGGGAAATTAAAAAAGGAATTTTAAAAAGTTGACATTCATTACATCTGTCTTTTAAAAGTTCTACCAACCGTTTTCGGGGTTTTAAGATTCGGGTAACAGAAATTCGAGATTTCAATAGGTTACCGTTTAAGACCTATTAACCTGTCTAAATACGAAGATGCTAGAGAGCGTTGGTTGTTGTACTTTTTGCACAAAGCGTCCCAAACAACGTGATAATTATTGCCGGACGGAATTATACCTTTGCAGACTGATGAACCTCTGCCCTGCAATCTACTCACCAGATACTGCATTTTTTCATTATCACTAAGATATTTTTTTTTTTTTTTATTTATCACTGATCTAAAGGTCTCATAAAACGTAGGCCACATTTCGGCGCCGCCGTTGAAGACGGGAAGTTCAAGCCGCGGCAATTTGATGTGTGGCAATACATTAGAGCTAGTAGGAATGTATATGTATGGTAGACCAAGCATGCAGTTCCTTCTTATTGTAGGAAGCACACAAACACAGACAGAAAGAATGTTCAGCACTCTGGAAAGTTAGTAAAGAGTTTATGCGGTTAGTAAAGGTTGTGGGTTAATAAAGTTGCGGGTTAGTAGCAGTGGCGTAGCTTGCTCTAGACGGGCCCCGTATCAAAATTTGTCGGGGGTCCCTTCTACCCGACTGCGGCGAAGCCCAAATGGAGAAAACCAAACCAAAAACCTTGGTCCATGGTTGTACGGAGTGTCTGGGGTGTGCTGACTTTAGCGTTTAAGAGTTTAGAGTTTGTTGGCTTACGGCCTAAGAGCTTGAGTTAGATTATGGATAACATTTTACCAATTTTTGCTTACACATGTCGGGGCCCCTGTAGCCCGGGTGCCCCGTATAGTTGATACGACTGATACGGCGGTAGCTACGCCCCTGTTAGTAGTACATGCGGTAAGTCTCCATCCACGCCGGCGCGGTGGCTTCAAATTGCGACGAGTGTAATACACCAACCGGCCACTAGGGCGAACGACGATGAAGTGCAGTGTTGGAATTAGGCTCTAAGTCGCAAGCGTAGGTTTCGCGGGAAAACGGCGTGTTCGCACAGTCAGCGGACGCATTTTGGCCGCCATAGGCCGGGCGAGAGACCGCGTCCAATGATCTTTGAGAAATTGGGCGGTAATGTGGAAAAAGGCCTGTGATAAGGTGAGTAGGAAAAGAGGAAGCGGATAACTAACAAGTCAAAACACTTCCTATTATGTCGTCAGTGGAAAGGTAAAAAGATTAAAGCGCCAATATACCTACTTTACAGGAGAGCGATACAAAGTATTTTTTTAAGAAAATAAACATAGCTATTTTTCTTAGAGTATACATATTAAATAGATAATTAAATTATCTCTCCTGTAAAGTAGGTATATTGGCGCTTTAGTCTTTTTACCTTTGCACTGACAATGTTTTATGCAGAGTGGCTAGTGTTGCCACAATTGAAATATAATTTTAGGCCAAACCAGTATGTTAGATTTGAACATACCAAATGATGACATCATCCCCAGGCTTGCAGCAGTCCACCAGATCATCTTCTAGCACTACCCACATGGAGCCTGGTATTGTGCCTATACTCAATTTATTAACTTGTTCCTGGAATTCAAAACAATATTATGAGAACAGTTAGTTCTACCATAATTATGCATTCAATATAATCTTTGTAAATATTATAGTGATAATTTTTATAATAAAATATTAATTACTATCTTTTTCCAAGGGATTCAAAATACAAACTTATCAATGAGAATCAATTAAATGAAGCTAAAGCTGGGGTCTACTTGTGCCTATTTGTTCTTTTTGTATGATTTTACTCAAATGAGAAACTACAGATTTTCGATATGGCATACCTTGGCATATACCAGTGTTTACTGCAATAACCCTTGTAGGAATTAATAGTATTTTTTCGAATACTGCCCTTCTGAATATCAGCCTTTTATTATAACTGAAATATATATGTACCTGAATTTTTATTTCCTGATAATCTTTGCAATGTTCTCTTGATACCATTGGCACCTGTGAAAAGGTAGAACTTCTACATGCTTTCACATCATTGCCGCATTTTGAGGGAGGTCTCAAAATATATCTGTTCTCAAATTCAGCCTCCACACAGTTCTCGTATCTGCATTTCATACAAACATATTTCCTCTGATATTCCAACATTTTAGACTGTGTTACTCTTACAACAGTACCTGAAGTATAAAAAATAAATATTATATGAATGGCCAGGTAGGTAGTTCCCTGTAAAATATGGGTTATCTGTTTCCTTTCTGCTCACCAGCAGGAAGGAATATAAAAGGCAACTAAGGGATTATGGCAAGAGCATAAACAGTGCCATCTTTCTATGTGGTTATTACACCAGTAATCACCAATCTTTTATTTAAGCATGAATATTTACTTTGTTGGTCTTGATAGGAGTCTTATGTTCAGTAGTGGATGGAATTTTGACAACAACACCTAGTAAAAAATAATTAGTTTAAAAACTTATTTAAGCAAGTACTTAAACGAATAAAATAAAAGTTTCATTGTTTGCATTTTGTAATAAAATTATTTGTTAGGAGTTTAGAAAACTTCTTCTAACCTGTAACTTTCAGAAAACATCCCGAATCCACATTTTTCGGAAAAACAGTGCGATGTAGTTCAGGGCAGACTGGCAAACCGAAGAATCTTGCATGGATGTTACGTTTTAAGAAGTAGTAATCCAACTTTGAAATTGTTGTTTTATATTCATCGCGTTCTAGGATTGTTTGTTGGGCTTTTATTAAATCCTTATTACAGGCAGGTAAGCTCTCAATAGGGCTACATAAAACTTTGTCTCCGACATCTGGATATGTCTCGAAAAGTTTCAAAAAACTGCAACAAGATATAAAACGAACTCAAACTCCCAAGTAAGCAATGACTAAATAACTATTTTAATATTACTTCCATACTCGATTTTTATGCTGTAGTAACCTAAGTTATCCCTCTCTGATAAAATATTTACACAATCTTCAAAATGGAACTTGATAACGTAGTCTAAAATCATTTTGAAAACATAATTTCTTTATTATTCGCGCTCTCAGCAACACAACAAATCAAACTGCATGACATTTGACTGACAGTGATAGACGTCAGATGTACCACAGACTTCAACTGTTTGTTTCAGTTTTATCCAATTTTTTATTTAAACATATTTCATAAAAAATATTTTCAAACTAGGGCCGTATAGGTCTACCGGAATCTGATGGCAAATAGGGAAATTAATTTTTTTTGTGGGTAACACAAGAGTAATTTGAATAAAAAGTCTTGATACTTATAATTTTTTTTCTTTAATTTTGTCTTCATTTCTTCCTGCCCTTATCCCATACTAGATGGGGTCGGCACAACATGTATTTCATAAATCCATGTTATTAGAGGTTTTGGCTTATTGTTTTATGACCGGCCGCCTGCCTGAAATAAACCCTCCTTGGGCATACTCGTTGTGCTGTCGCGCGAGTGACCCAATGTGCTTACTGATATTATGCACTGGGTCCCAAAATGATATGCTTGTCAATCTTATTGCCGACAACTAAGCAGACTACGTTCTTCTTGGTGGAGTATACTTGAAGTTCCTTGACCCACTCATTCAGTTTTGCTAGGGACATTGGTTTTGCCACATCGTAACATAATATAGCACCGTGAGCTTCTTTCATTTCTGTAATTATTATTGGTTTTTATTCACTTCCTGTAGTAATATATTATTTACTATAGACTGCAATATTGTATCATGAATATCAGTTCTTCTTACGTGAATTATGAGACAGACAGGGTACAGCAGAGCTGACTACTCGCCTGTCCCTATTAACAATGTAGGTTCTGCAAAACAGTGATTTTACAGGAGAGCGCGTCAAAGTTTAAATTGCTTATATTTTTTAAATATATACGACTTTGTTAACATGACTATTTCAAAAACTATGAGAAAAAAAGAACTTTTTGTGTAAGCTACTGCAAGACAGTGCTTTTATTAGGTCAATAATTCAATAAAACCAAAATCAAGAAAATTGCACTGACCTTGTTAATAGGGACAGACGTACTTACAACCTGTCTTATTTATTTCTCACAACAAAATGCAGTTTATGCAATTTTATTGTAATGGAAAAAGAAACCTTGTTAAAATAAGTATGTTTATTAAAAATGTTTGAACAAGAAAACATTAACTTGAAAATGTATCAACTACAGTCATACTCGTTTTGACAAGTGACATGTTGACATTGCCATATGAAAACCTCTATTTGTTATTAATTTTTAATGCCATGAGATTCCGGTAGACCTTACATACAGTTATTTAAAAAAGAAATATTATTTTTATGGTAACTAACAAATTATACTTCCTTTGACACCTTCATGCTTGAGCCTAAGTCGCATACGCTGGTAACGTCCACTGCGCGAACATGGGCCTGCAAATGACTGCTCTGTATAACGAACTTTTCGTCTGGATGGATTAAAGATCGTAGTAACGCCACATGTTGCTATTAAATTAGCAGACAGGCCGTTGCTGGCAGTTCTCTTGATAAAATACTTTCGTCGCCTTTCACGACATCCATGGTATGGGTGAAAAGGGTGGCTCTTTCATATCAGGATATTATTACTCAGAAATTAATAAAAGAAGAAATAATTAAAACAACTTCAATATTCTAAAAAAACGATATAATATTATATTTATTATCTTGTTGTAGTATATTCAACACATCTTGATGGATCAGTAGGAAAATATTCTTGGCATTTTGTCATGAGTCTCTTCAATGCCTGGATGTATTTCCTTTGAGTTTCGTCGTTCATCACATGGGCTACGTTTTTGGAAAAGATCTTCTCTCTGCCTGTACGAGCGTGAATGCCGACCATTGTGACACCGATGGGCCACGGCGCATTGCCTATAGCCATCTGCAGGTATGCGTCGCTAGCCTGAAAAAAAAAGTAAGAGCTGATAGAGAACTTTTTGAAACTATAGCCATGGTCCAGTATTGGTAAACCTTTGAGCTGCATGACAAGATTCTTTATTTGGAAGGTTGGCTCTGGTACACAAGGCGTAGGCGTAGGTACTTCAAATGAATTTCAATGTATATTTCTACTTAACAGATCAAAATAATCCAACACTATTGGTTTTTGTTAATTAAACATAATTATTGCAAATATTGAATAGGTTGTCTCTACAAAATAGCCAAAACTGGAGAGATGGGACCATGTATAATATTAATACACAGTTTAGAGGTACTTCTCATTGTTCCAATTCCATAACTACAAGGTGGGCCAAAAGAAGTCATCCGATGTTGTTTGGCTCTCATTTTTTTTCTAAATGAAAAACTTCGATTTTGTTTTTTGATTATGTTTATTTGAACCTTTAGAATTTTATTGGTCAAGTCGAGAAGATGATATCGGCCAAATGGGCGCCGTCACAATTGATTGCCATATGGGCTCGTTTTATGGCATGGCGAGAACTTCGGACGACAGATTCTCGCACTCGTGTTGTCCTTGCTTGTTCACGTAAACACGGGACTTCAAAAAACCCCACAAAAAAGTCTGGAACGGTTAAATCGGGCGATCTTGCGGGCCAGTGCAAATCGCCAAAACGAGAGATGAGGCGACCCGGGAACGCCGCCTTCAGAATATCGGTTGTAGCTCGCGCAGTGTGTGCCGTTGCTCCGTCCTGTTGGAACCACATGTCCTCCAGTCCTAATTCGTCCAATTGCGGCAGAAAAAACTCGGTTAACATGGCCCTATAGCGCGCACCGTCCACTGTTGTCGTTTGACCAGCGGCGTTCTCGAAAAAAAATGGCCCGATGAATCCTCCAGCGTGAACAGCGCACCATGCAGTCACTTTGAGCGGGTGTAATGGCTCCTCGTGCATCACTCGTGGATTTTCGGTGCCCCAGAAGCGATAGTTTTGCTTGTTCACGTACCCGCTGAGGTGGAAATGAGCCTCATCGCTCATTATGATTTTGGTCGAAAAATCGTCCACTTCGTCCTCGAGATTGAGGATGGCTTGGGCGTAGGTTACACGCGTTTGGCGGTCGACAGGCAGCAGCTGATGCAGGGACTGGACTTTGTACGGGAACATGCGCAGGACTTTGACCAAAATTCGCCTTAGGAACGACCGGCTGATGGCTAATTGCGAGGCACGGCGTCTGGTAGATGTTTCCGGCGACAGCTCGACATCCTCGGCAACAGCGGCGATATTCTCGGCAGAACGGGCGCTCCGGGGCCGGCCACTCTTGGCAACATCTCGTATGGTCCCATACTCTTCAAGGTTGGTGGCCAAACGGCGCAGTGTTTGCGCAGTCGGTGTCGGACGACCAGGGAATCGGCGACGGAATTCGCGCTGCGCCAATACCACAGACGAATTGTTACGCAAAAAAATAGACACGATTATTCCGCGTTCTTGGGGAGTGTATCGCTCCATGGCTTGTTCACTTGTATTTTTAACTGTCTAGTCCACAAATGTCAAAACAGATTTGACATTGGCCGCCAATTGCAAAAATAAGAGCATAGAGTAATAGGGTGATTTCTTTTGGCCCACCTTGTACTTACCATTATGTAATTTCTCTCTAACAAATGTTTAGTGATTTCACAAAGACTTTCACAGATATCATCTGGAAGATTTTTCTTCTTCAGTTTTCTGACCAAAGGCTTCAAATACACTTGAGTTTGAGTGAAAGTGGCTCTCGTCATTTTATGTTTCACTGCAGTCTTTTCTGCACCAGTTGCAGAGTTGAGTTGTTGTCCCCATAGCTTTAGGAGAAACTGAAAGAAAAACATAAATTAGGCTTTTATAAAGTCGTTACCTTAATTTCATCTAGGATTATGTCCAATGTGTAGAGGGACTTGTGGCTAATGACTAACCACACGACCATACGGTTTGCGTGGTAAAGCTGTGCTTGCCGCGGTCAGTCTATGGATGGGTGACCATTCATTACACATCGAGACCCCTCCATGCTTCGGAGAGCATGTTAAACAGTCGGTTCCGGGTGTCATACAAATACCTATGACAGTTGTTATGGGAAGTCAAAAGCCCGAAAGTCTGACAACCGGTCTAACCTTGAGATATTGTCATTGCCCTGTAACTGGGTTGTGGAGGTCTGATGGCAGTTGCTCTGTATAAAATACTAATATTCAGCTGCATTTGGTTAGAGTGGAAGCTGACCCCAACATAGTTGTGCAAAAGCTAGGCAGAACATTATGTCCAATGTGTCTTGAAGCAAGGAAGAGTTTAGGACACTTAATTCAGTAGATAGGTTTTCTTTTATGTTTAGGTAACTATGTAGTACTCTTAATGTTGAATATTATAAAATTGCTTACTTGTAACAAAGTCATTATAACATTCATATCATGGTTTTTATCGCCCTGACCCATAGTTTTAGCCATTTCTTGTATGAATTCATATGTGACAGTATCGTCTAGTGCATCTTCCTTTAGTTGTTTATCATTGTCACTCTGGAAAACAAATAAACAGAGAATATCAATCTTGATTTTATTACAAATTCAAAAGTTTGGATATATTTACATCCATAGTCATGGTGCTGAATGTATATTGCCCAACGCAACACACAAACATCCATGCCACAGGTAGAATAATTTTAGAATATTTAAAATGGACCAGACTACAGTATTTTCTAATAACTTTACCTGTGTTCCTAATGCTAATATTTCATTCAAATATGCTTCGTCCACCTTCTCCATAGCTTCTTGGAAGTCATTCCTTAGACCCTGCAATTAGAAAATTGTATCATTACTTTATTAGAAAATGGAAGTGATGTTTCCTTATAGCAGTTATAGCCCAGTTACCTAAAAAGGTCCGCAAGACAATATAAAAACAGTTGAATAAGAAAATTGTTCCCATATTGAAAAAGTATAGGTAGTAAACAAAACCTCAAATTGATAATAGATGTGAAGGCCTTATAGTAACAATATCAAGCAAGATTGTAAATGATAAATGATTTATATTTCTGTAAATAAATCTGTTACAGACACTTTTAAAAGTCAATGTAATGTTTTTTTTTAAGACTAGATGGCGCCGGCATTTCCTATCTGACTAACGTTGAGAAGAAAAGCTGAAACAAACTCAGAGATCAAGGTCTCTTTTAAAGTCCAGACATTGTGGTATAAAAACTATGTGAGTGTAACAATTAGGACAACGTCTGGAATGGCCTTTTTAGAAAAGTGCCATAGCAGGTTTGAGTTGACTTGTCTTAACTGACGACACGCATGCATCAGTCATCGCGTAGCTCAAACCTTATTTTAGGGAACTCAACAACCCGACTGCCGCACAACGCTATCAATCAGCCGGACAATTGCATAGGTCACAACAAAAAAAAAACACAAAACCGCCACCGCTGTATGTTTTACAGTTCACATACAAAGTTAATGTTACATACAAGTTATTCACTTGAGTTAAAAGAGCCTCTGCGAGTGACGATGCTCAAGCATGTTCAGCACACCCTGGGTAGACAGCCATGCTACCAAACTTGCTGACTGGCTTATCTTTTCACCATGACATGAGCTATTCTCGTAGAGCTCATGCTAACTTGAGAAGACTTCATGATGAATAAATGTACATTCAAACAATGATTGTATATTTACCAACCAGCTCAGCGTTTAACAGTAAATAAATGCAGAAGAAAGTATATAGAAGTACTTACTCTATTTGCTTCCGGTTCCTGAATCTCTATTCGTCTTAATCTCTTAAAAGAGTGCAGTTCGTTTTCACCATACAACCAAATTGGATGTCCACGCTCCCTCAACCTTTTTATGACTTCTGTTCTTGGAAGTCCAACTATCTCAGTATTCTCAGCATCATTGGTTGCTTGCCTTTCACTGGCTAAAAAGTTAGAACATGTAAGTAGCTAAGTATAGGGTCTTGTGGATATTTACTACTACTAATAAACATTGATTTTAATTACTGCAAATATATCTGTTACAGACACTTTTACAAGCCAGTGTAATGTTTTTTTTAAGACTAGATGGCGGCCTTTGCTATCTGACTAGCTCTGAGAAGAAAAGCTGAAACAAACTCAGAGATCAAGGTCTCTATTAAAGTCCAGACATTGTGTTATAAAAACTATGTGAGTGTAGCAATGTAGGGCAATGGAATGGCCTGGAATGGCCTTTTGAGGAAAGTGCCATAGCAGGTTTGAGTTGACCTGTCCTAATTGATGACACGCATACATCAGTCATCGCATAGCTCAAATCTTATTTTACGGAGCTCAACAACCCGTCTGCTGCACAATGCTACCAATCAGCATTTGTTTGTAAACTCTATTTCAGAAACATGAATGTACTTGTTTCCAAAACACTGATAAATGTTGTGACAACATATCCAGTGGATGGAAAAAGCTCAAAAACACAAGCAAGTTTTAGAAACTGCTAGGAACTGGTATCCGAAACATTGTGGATAGATCTATTGCCGATGTGCCATAAGGCAGCTAAGGTATAAAGAGAAAGTAATTATCTTAAGTAATCCTCTAACAAGCAACTCTGATAGTCAATCACGACATGAGATACATCGTGATTATTCAAATGTGATGACTATATTTTTTTAAAGATTATTAAGAATTGAATTAAACCTCTTTCTTCTCGTCTCTTCTTAATTTCTTGCTTATTTTCTTCCGGTTCTTGGATTTGAGCGCCATATTTTTTTAAATATTCTTCCTGTTCCTTAGCCAGAAGTTCGCCTCTTCTAAAATATTTCCTATTTTTCGAGGGGTCCTGCAAGAACACAACAATATGAGTTAATAATGTTTATTGTGTCTCAAAAATATGGTTTCTTACAAAAATGGAGGCAGCCCCAGTAAGTTAAAGGAAAAAAAAATCGTTTTGTGTTATTTATCCATCTTATTAGTATTAATAAGATGGATAAATAACACAAAACGAATGCAACTGCAAAGCACGCTTCTGGAAACCATTTCCATCGTTTACTTACAAGTAAATTCCTTTCTTGAAGTAGTTTACGTTTCTTCGCAATTTCAGCCTTTAATATATCCATCGCTTTATGCAGATGCTTTCACTTTAATTTGTTTATTTTTAATAAAACGACTAAAACGTATCGATTCCACGACAATCAACAATATTATTTAACAATGGGATCTTCGGATCAATCGTTTATGTGGCTTACGTCACTAGTGTCAATACTGTCAATGTCGTTGTCACTTGTTACGTTGATTGTTGTTGTAATATTCGCCAATGTAGGCTGGCAAAAGTCGTTAGACCATACAGCCAAATGATATGTATTAGAATTTTATGAAATGCGTGTCACATTTTGTGAATGGTATCCACATTGACTCAGTTTTAGAATAATTATAATAAACATTGAACTTCGCTGAATAAAGGCTTTGTCAAACAGAACGCGTTATTATCGCGCGTCAAGGCGCTAACCTAAGGCGACGCTATGACGCCGAGCTGTGTTGTACTGCGATGGTGATGTACTGCCAAACAGAGCAAAGGCGCTGCGTAATGCTAGCGCTGGCGCTATTCTCGCTAATAGCGACCGATGTGATTATAATAATTGACTCTTTAACTTAACCTCGACATAACAACAGTTTTGGCCATTTTTAAATAACAAAAACTTATTTCATGCCAACAACTATTGAATGTCTTTGTTGCATGCATAGACTCCTAATTTTAGATCTCCTAATAGTCTTGTTACTTGGTTGGGTAATCCGAATCCTCTTAGGCTGCCTTATCAAGGTGACCACATTCAGATTTCTTCTGGGTCATGGCTTGGATTCGTTTACAGATGACCGTCTAAAACGAACACCCAGACTCGGGCCAAATCACCATACAAATATTGTATTCTGATCGTTAAGCGGATATTAGTAAATCAGAACTATAGATTACAGAATATTAGGACAGATGCGTATTATTTACTCACAACTGGCGGGCATGTATGACAAGATTATGAACGTACACAAAGCGAAAAGAGCGTGTACCTAAGGATCGTAACAATTGGCGATCGGTAGTTTCTGCCTAACCTCAAGGGAAAAAGTTATGTATGTTTATGCGCGTTATTGACACTCTTCCATGAATTAGGTACTATTATAAATTGAGGACCTGACATTAGGTAGGTATACATCGCTACCTTCCCCGAAGATTACTGTTGAACGGGTGATGAATTTTTATTTTGTACGTAACGCCACCAAGTTTTTTCATGGGCATAGGCAGAAACTACAGAATACTACGTGCTAAGATAATCTTTGAGTTCATCATTTCGCGAGGCTAGTTTAGGGTTTGAGCCGCCTCTAGGCTAATACAAGACTGGCGCCCACCGTTTTGTGAAATGAGTAAAAATCTCACATTTCTACTCCTTTCAAAATACTTTTCGTGGGTTGCGTTGCCAGCCACCGCGCCCCCAAACTTCGGCCTATAGGGTAAATCAGGCCCTGTGAAAAGCAGACGACAGTAACATTTTTGAAACTAGTCCGGATGAACGGAAATTATTGTTTTAAATTCATCTTTTTTATCATATCGAGTTAGATTTTACAATGATTAAAAGATAAAAAACTGTGATTTATCAATGAGATTAATAAAAGGGGTTGATATTATATGAATAACGATTGATATCGTAGATAACCGTCTAGGTGCGTAGCAGAATATTACTTATAATTCATTGTAATTTCAGTTTTAATAAATTCCTTGAGTAATGCAGTTGCAAGAATGACTAATTTGTTTAATGTTTTAATCGTAGTTTTAAGTTTTGTTTTTGTTGGAAAAGGTTCGGAATTATTTGTATTTAATTTAGTGAGGTGATTTTTGGTAGTTTACTTTCTTCTTACGAGTGTTTAAACAGTTTCAGGAATAGACTTCAAGATAGTAGGAGGAAACAAAGCGCCTGAAGAATATGGAAAGTTTCACGCGTCCATACAAAACCTGACTGGTTATCATGTGTGTGGAGGTGCAGTGGTTTCCAAGTGGCATGTGGTTACTGCCGCTCATTGTGTGTACGGGTAAGTCTATTTGTTTTGATTGAATATCACCAATTTTAGTCCATCCATAAAAAGAAAACTAAGTGATAAGTGTACTAGGTAAACCTACTTTCTTAACTAAATCGCATTTTTTTATGGAAATTACATCTCAATGAAATCAATATCACATTTCCTATCTGTTAAATTATAGAAAGAATATGAATGAGGATTAAATTTAGTCTTAATGAACTTATAAAGTGAATTTTCTTTTAGGGCCGAGGCTCAGTACATGAAAATTGTGGCAGGGACCAATAATTTAGACGTTGGAGGACGGAAATACGATGTTGCATCGATAGTTATTTACGACATGTATAATGCTACCAGCAGAGAACATGATATTGCTATTCTAAAAACAAAAAGTCCATTCGATTTACGTTACATTCAAATCTTAAAGTTGAGAAGAAAAAATTTACGAGAAGGAGATAATATTGTTTTAGTAGGATTTGGAGCGCAAGAGGTTTGTAAACATCGATTATTACTCATTTTACATTTTTCCAAAATACATACTTAATTATTTATACTGGAGCATTGCGGAAATAGGAAAACTACTACTGTTTGCTACGATTTATTTCTGTCCGAAATTAACTCAATTTAGAGTAAATCACTCCTGCGCTGCGTTACTTCATCCAGTTTTCAGCCTTCCACATCCAGTCTTTCCCAGCTACATTTCTAAACACTCGACCTTTCTCCCTTACGCTTGTTCATACCTTTAATTATTTTTTCAGCCACATGGATTATCGAGCCGCAACATGTACGCATTGGAATTACCTGTGTTTAGTCAGGAAATATGCGAGTATGCTATGAGATACTCAAGACCTGTATCCAGAGAAATGTTTTGCACATTTACGAAGATCGGACAAGGAACCTGTCACGTGAGTAGTTTACTTAAGACTTAGGGCCAAACCCCATCTGACGAAAGATACATAGCCGATCTTCCATCACGTAATTTACTCAAGGAATTTTAGTAATGCATCTTCGGTCAAATGTGTACCGTATGAGATGTTTGTATGTTTACCGGCGGAAGATCGGCGACGTATCTTCCGTCATATATGTGGCTTGGCCCTTACTAGTAAGTAATGTAGTTTACTTGGCCATGGATAGATGCCTGATTGCTTTCTTGGACTGAATGGTCTTTAAAGTGTAGCTATCGTTGCCTATTGGTACAGAAGTCAAGAAAATTTCATCAATCATGTTTCACAGGGAGATTCCGGCAGTCCATTAATAAAAAAGGATGAGCTTGTTGGTGTGGTGTCATGGGGAATCCCTTGTGCAGTTGGCTTCCCAGACGTCCATACAAGAATAACTCCATACATTGGATGGATTCAGAAATATATTCGACAAACTTATTGCTATACACGTAAAATATTAGTTTAAAATGATACATTATGATTCAAATAACGGTATTTTCCAAAGCATTTCGTGGTTCATAGTGATTGTGAATCGCTGTAAACGCAGGTGAAATGTAAAGCGTTAAAAAAAATATAATAAGAACCGAAAGGCAAAAAATCACGCTCGTGTATATTATATGTTCTATGTAGATGATATTAGGTTAGTTAGTAGTTTTTGATAGTCTTTACTTCCTAGTGATGTAATCATTAAGATGTTTGTTCCATTAATAAATAAAAGTCCATTGATAAAAATGTGTGTTTTATTTATTACCATACAAATTACAACAATTATTTTAGAGATTTGCTGTATTGCTTGGTTTAAATCGATTTAATGTTGCCATATTTATCTGGAAATACGAAGTAAAAATCGAGCTGATTACTTAGCAGAAAGTGAAAAAATCTCAACTCAAATAGGTGTATCAATAGCGTATCATAGTGCGATAATAATTCATTATTTTTAGAATGGAATATTCTTATATCAAAAGTAAAACACATTAACAATGCCTCATTTTAAGTGGGTACCTATACTTTTCTTTGAAATTACACCAAAAATAAATTACAATTTTTAAAACAGAAATATGGTGATTACTAAGTTTGTCATAATTATGTATTGTACGTTAATTACTTTTTAATTTACCTTATATTCATGTTTAACACACTTAAAATCCATAAGAACAGCCATCACAGGTCTTCCATGAGCACATTGAAATGGTGTCTTGCAGTTTGATAACGCATTCAATAATTCAACACAATCATTCTTGGACAGTTGATCGCCGAACTTAATTGCATATCTGCAGGCCTGGTGCATGATAATAGTTTATGAAAACAATTCTCATAAATATCAAGGAGAAATAATACTATGTTATAAAAATACTAAGAACAAAAAACTTGAATAAAAAAGAAAACTAGGTATAACTTTACTTCCGGGGTTATGGTGCATGCTTATGCGAATTTCGCAATCCTGGTCGACGGACAAGAGGAAGAATACCGTGGATTTTTAGCTCGTAAGAGTCCGGCAAACCCCCTCACCTTCCCCGGGCAAGGTGATGACCCTCGCCCGGGGAAGGAAGAGGATTTTCCCATGATAAAAAAAGGATAACTTTACTTGCCTCACTAAAAACTAAATCCATTATTGATTTTGGATATAATGATACACAACCTTTCTGCAATTTGATTACACTGATTTCTTCAGCAATAAGATTTCTTACAGCCTTTATTACTTTTTCAACCTGAGGACGTAACGTAATGCCAATTGGTAACTATTAAATAGGGAGATTTTAACTTTGATCAAACAATACAATTACCTCTCTGGGATTTTTACCAATAATAGCTTCAGGTATAGAATTAACTGTTATTTCGTTGTCATTCAAAATATTCCATTGCAGACCAAGCTGAGTGAATTTATCCTTGTAGTTGTGCAGGTATAGGATATCGTCTTTAGGCATCTTCAATGTGATATTATCTAGAGGGATACTTGTCCAAGTATCTTCATTTATATAATCTGTAATTAATGAGGGATGACCGTGTTGTGCAATAATACCTAACTAATTATACATATATCCTTTGCTTTTCCGTGTAACAAAACAGTGAATATAATGAAACTCTGGTAATTTTGTGCTATCTTATTTTACAAAAAGAAAGCTCTAAGTTATTTATCATAAACATAAAGTTACCAGCTAAGTTCTTCTCTAATCGTATTCTTTCATGAACTGCGTGTTGATCAAATAATATTAGATACTCTGTTTCGTCTTCCGTTTCACTACAACGCTTTTTCATAATTGCTGCTATGAATTTACAATCAGCTTGGCCAAGTACCTTCAAGAAAATGTTTTAGACATTAGAGATACTATATTCGAGTAGGTTTTGTATATTATTACCTTTAACCAGCACAACTTTTATCACATTAGCTTATATTTTGTTACCTTAGCTTCTTTCAGTGATTTTTCATCAAAAACCAGAGATGCACTATCTTTTTTTACTTTGTTTTGAAACTTGTGAATATTCTTAGTTGTAAGATCTTCAACGTTTTGTATTATCGGTTCATATATTTCGGAATTGACTTGAACATCATTGGCGAAATGGTTATAAATGCTCTATAACAATAAAATAAGTTCAAACATGTTAATAAATCGATCACGGTATCTAACTGGGCAATCGAAACTAAAAAAGTCAAATACTTACATCTTCATAATAATCTTCATCCAGATTATAGTCACATACAGTCTTAGAGCGGCAATTTTCAAAGATTTGCGACATCCCTGAAAAGATTAATTAATTAAAGGTATTCAAAGAAAATACAAAAACATTAATAAAATAATTTTTGTACCTTTGGGCAGAAACCGGGGCCTATTTTTTAAATTAAAATCGGTAATTGCAATATTACAATCTATGTTATGAAAATTGACGTTGCCTTCCTTAGTGTGAGACCAATCTTCTGTTCTAATAATTTCATTAGTACTATCGTCTTGATTTCCTCTTATTGGCATCGAATCTTGTAGGTTATCTTTAATAACATAATTAAATACAATTGGTTGAGTTTTTACTGCACTGCTGAAGTGATGGGAAACATTTTCGGTAATATCATCATCGCATTTATGTATTTGGTGAGGTTCTTTTTCAATAATATGTTCAACAGTACTGGGCATGTTTCCAAAGTTATCGTATAAGGAGTCATTTAATCGATTTTGTTCATTGAAGCTGAATGCAAATTCTTTTTCAACCGTATCACTTGCATTAAGAACAGTTTCGCACACGTTTAGTGGCTCTATATTATCCAGCGGAGTGTCCGTTTCAGAACACTGTGACTTAGAAACGAACACAACATTGAAATTCTTTCTATCACGCATATCATCTTTCGTTATGGTTTTAGATGTAATATCGTTATTTAGCTCAGAGTTAGAATAATGAATAGAGTAAGTGTCAAAAAGTTCACTAGATTTGATGTTCTGTCTTTTTGTATGATTTTGAGTGGCAATATTTAAGCCTAATGAAAAATTGGAAGGTTGAATTGTATAAGTGTTTCCAAAAATTGGATTATAATCGTCAACTAGTATTTCGTTATCATAGTTAATATCTGTTTTATTATTTAAAATATCCTTTTCGTTAACAAAATCTATGCTGTTAACAAGTATATCACTATGAGCTTCGATATTATTATTTTCATTACTTTTAGAATATTCAATTGTATATAATGATTCATCCATGGTTTGTCTCATGCGTATGTCATACATTTTTGATTGCTTGTTAAACAGCGATTTAAATAATCTTTTTGATTTTGTTCCAAATTCATTAGAAGTAACAAAATTATCTCTAGATTGCTTCGTAATAAATCTAACATTTTGGTTTCTATTAATAGTATAACCATTAGCGTTATTGTTCCTTTTAAAAACATCATTTTTAAGGCATTGATGACTGTCATATGTTAATAACCTGAACGAGCCACTTAATGCTCGATTTGACTTTTCGTTTTGTCTATAAATATTTTTATATACAAATCCAGATTCTTCTGGGATACTACGCATGAAATCAGATATTTCTTTCTGTTCATGAACATCAGAATATTCAGTAAAATTATTTTCACACTCGAATGTTTGATATTTTATTGGGCTAATGGTTGTATACTGTGTCATTTCTTGTTTGCCACCAATTTCTGAATATTCACTGAAAATGTATTTATTTCTACGTAAAGACTTTTTTGGGATCCTGGGTATACAATGTGATATATTATCATATCGTCTATAATCAAAATCAGGAAACTGCATGTAACAGTCATCAACCATGTTATTTTTTTTTGCGTTTATTACTTCTTGTTGACTTGTCAGAATTGTTTGGACAAGGTCATATGTGGTTTTGTAAGACTTTGATATTAATTTATTCATTACATACTTGTCAATAATATATTTATTTATCTTTGGTGAAAGAGGCATATTATCGTCGATTTTATTATCATATTTTTTTCGTAAAAATATGTGATCCTTGCTTTTCCTGATGGCATTTTCCGTTTGAGTCTTGTTGGCTTTTCTTCTTTTTGTATGGTAGTGCAAAAATTCTTCTGCTTTTTGAGCCACTAGTTTACTTCTCTTATAGACTGAATCTGTTTCTTCCAAATATTTAAAAACTTGGACTTCATTATTGTTGCATTTTATCTTTTTATGTTTTTTTAACATATTTTTTTGTTTAATTGATGTTTTGTACGACTTTCTTGTTGGTGATAAATTTTTGGCTTTTACTTCCTTTTCCAGCATTGTTATCTCCTTTAGCTTCAACTTCTTGGCATCAGGGGTCTTTAATTTGTTTTCAAAGTTTTTTGGAATTCTACGTTTTTTGTGTTCTTTGTTTTTATTTAAATGATTGCCTAACTTTTGAATTTGCTTTTTGATATTTTCTTCGGTAATTTGCTCAATTTTATTGTTTAATGGAGCGTTATTATTTAATGTATTTTTATTTTCCTTATGAGGGAATGATGTTGATATATTAACGCTCTTTTTAACGGTCTTCTTTTTAATTTTTCTTTTCACCAACCTCCCTACAAATTTTAGAGCAAAAACATAAATATTTGAATATAAAACGAAGTTATTAAGTTCTAGAATAGACACTGTTTTTATTGGTGAAGTATTATACGAAGACATAGAATTGTAATCTGTAAACATATGTTCTGTTCTACATAGCTTTTTTCCAACTATTCTGGGGTCAGCTTCCAGTCTAACTAGATGCGGCTAAATACCAGTATTTTACACGGAGAGACTGTCATCAGACCTCCGCAGCCATGTAATTGGGCAATGCCGATATCTTAGGTTAGACTGATTGTCAGTCTTTCGGGCTTCTGATTTACCCGTAACGACTGTTATAAATATTCATTTACGATTTAACGTGCTCTCCGAGGCACGACGGGGTCTCGATGTGAACGAACGTTCACCCATCCACGGACTGACCACGGCGAACGTAGCTTAACCTTGCGAATTGTATGATCCGCGTAGTTGTTAATTAACCACAAGCCCCTCAATCGGTAAACATAATATAAAAGATAAATTACTGTGAATCAAGTATAAAAGGCATAATTATTCAATCACGTTCAATAGATTCTCCTTACCCCAAGGCAGAAAGGAATCATGATGTCTTTGCATTTAAACAAAATAAATTGCATTGAAAAAACAAAGTAAATTACCTTTAACTCCATTCTGTAATTGCGAAACACCTATTTTTTTGGAATTATTTCCCAATATTTTATCCATAATTTTCTTTACTTGAGCCCTAGTATCTTCATTGTAATTAATATTCATATTTTCTTGATTTATCAATTTACTTTCAGGTTTTTTAATTTCTTTTAAATTAACATCACCAACATAAAATTTTACTAATTTCTCTAATAGTTTATTAATTTGTTCCCAGTTTTTGAATTCTATAACTGTTTGTTTTGGTGTAAAACTAATATCATAATCTATGTATGGACATGTAACGAAAATAAAATAAAATGGAATATTTCGATTGAATAGTTCATGTTCGTCATTATTTTTCTACAAAAAGAAATTAAGAAAAATAAAAACTTGTAATATTATCTAAACACAATATTAAATTAATCGAAATATTTACCTTAGATTTTAGTTTTCTTTGATCTTTAATATGCAAAACATTCTTAAAATACTCGTTTATTATCTTATGTAACTTACTACTACTATGTATAAATTTTCCATTTAGGTAAATCCAATGCAGGATTATGTCTTTATCTATCTTCCCAATCAGACCTTTTACTTTATACTCATTCTTTTCTACCTGAAGTTCTAATACATCAGTTTGGTCAATATCAAATAGATTCGATAATGTCTGATAAATATCCCTTTTCTTATGAATTTTAAATATAACTTCGTTTTTTGAGTCGTCTCTTAAGCTTAATGATATGTTATTGTGTACTAAAGATAGTTGTTCCAAAAACAATTTAATGTTTTGTAGTTCGTTAATGGAATCTATACTTCTTTTCTGTATATTAAGATTATAAAGAAATCCTTTGATGTCGACCTGTAAATTACACCATAAAATGAAATAAGTACATAACATAACATCACGCCTGTATTCCCCGACGGGTTGGGCAGAGGTTTATAGTTCTAGTTATGGCATTTTGCCATTTTGTTCAAGTCCCATGTAACAGGGGCTGAGTCTATTGCCATCAACCGAGCACAAATCCAAACACCGGGCTGCTATTGAGGAATTCCACACGGAAAAACCCAACAACACTTTGCCCGACCTGGGTATCGAACCTAGGACCTCACGATCAGCAGTCGAATAGAATATTGATAGGTACACATTCCTTAATCTGGTAAACGTTTCATGAAAACGAATATTATTTAAACAGTTCGTTGAAGTTATACTAACAGTGGTTCCATTTGTGGGCCTTGTTGTCATTTTTGCGAACTTTTTCTCTTTACCATTTTGAAAAGTCTTAGCCCATGTTTCTTCCGTGCTCTCATGCCGTGATGTTATTTTGACCATTTGTGAAACTGTTATAATATTTGCTATAAATTCGCCTCGAAATCCATAATTTTTGGGAGCAGCTTTTAATGTCGAAATATCTATAAGTTTACTTGTCATGTATCTTTGACCGAGTGCATTGAAATCATGTTTTGTGACGCCGTGTCCATTGTCAATAACTTGTATTGTACTTTCTTGAATATGTATTCTTATCGCAATCGATGTAGATTCTGCGTCTAGCGAATTGTGTACCTAAAATCAAGATTGGTAATTATACCTAAATTTTAATAATATTCGATAGTTATATCGGCATTAGAAATAACGTTTGCTTGACTACTGTAGCAGCTAACGTTAAATAAATCTCTCTTATTGTAGGTGAAATGCGTGTATGTACGAGCAAGAGAATATTCTCGTAGCGAACGTAGAGACTACATGCAGGTGTCTATTGATTTGTCTTATTACTGCGCGTATTATAAGCTGATGTAGATTACCCAAAATGCCGACATTTTCAGTTCTCTCTCGAAACTTACAAAATATTACTTCGGTCAATATAGTCCTAGTCCTAACTTCCGAAGTATGCAAATTAAAACTCAAATCCAACTAAAATACCAAAAGCTTTAACAACTTACTAATTCTTCAATAGCTCTCTTATAGCTGTTAACTTGAGAAGACGCACATAACAAAGATTGAACATCGTTAGGTAATCTTTTCAAAGACATTTTTAATTTTTGTTAAAAATAACAGTTGAGATATTTTGACATTAGTTAATAAGAACGATATCATTTGAATTTCGACCGATTAAAAATATTGAGTAGCAAAGAGGATTGTTATTATAAACCAGACTTTTTATTCAAACTGTTAAGAGGAATAAATTTAAATTGTACCATGTAGTTTACACCACATAGTCTGTATAGTCTTATTAAGTATTTGAATTCAAGCTAAATAAATAACTTGTAAGTATTTAAAGCCAACAAATAATTTGAAAGAACCGTGGCACAAAATACATGTCATTTATGCAGCTGACCTCATGTGTCAACACAATAGCGCCTGAAAGAATTTCAACCCGCTTTCACAAACCAGCGATCGAATATTTACTATAGTTTTCAATGGACTACAATTTGAGAGGTAATGCTTCAAACCCACATTTTAATGAATGGGAATCGATTGGTATTTAGCCCTGAACTCTATTTGAAATATACCTACCATGGGGCTGAAGTGCCGACCGGCGAGTAGTCGTAGTACGGGCCCCCATATGACTGACCGTGTGAAACGGCATTAATGACGTTTTAATTTTATACGATAAAAGTAATATTCGAACAATGGACTGCTGTAAATCTAAAGGACTAGAATAAACAGTTTTATTAATAATCTCGTTTTGCAATATTACCGTCGGAGATTTTCGGTAGCCACAAAGTTTATCACGATATTTGTTAAAACAGATAAAATCTTAATTACAATCGTCATCATGTTTGTTTGATACTTATCTAGTTCGTGAATTATATTGCTCCATGATGGAAATGTTTCTCATGTTTATAATTTTCTCTTCTATTTTCATTTTTTACTTTAATTTTTGTTCTTATTGCATAAAACTCGACTCATAATTATTGGGAGAAGACACTGGCTCCTGTAACACAGGTACTATACCTAGCGCAGGACTCAGGGCCTCACTACTATTGTTAAAATTATTTATGTCAATAAAGAATTTATTATTATTATTATTATTAAAATTATGAGTGATTTCGTTGAAAAAGAAATATTGTTGTTTTGGGAATATGTCAAACGGTAAGTACTTAACAAACCTCTTTTTGATCGTGAAGCACGTCACGTGAATTTTTCATAGAAGATTCATAGACGAACAGGTTATCGCACCACAGATTAAAAACTGTGTCTATGTAAACAGGCAGAAGCGACATGTTGAATCTTGCTATTAGGAACACGTACTTTACGTACTTTAAAATAACTATTTATAAACCGACTTTGGACTTAAATATCTCAACTTCTAAAAAATCTAATAATCTGACGAAATCAATTATCAAAGAAACGGTCATGATTTTGGTACACTCAATCGCTTCTTGTAACAATGCATCTTCTCAGAACTTTATCAGTGACGAGATGTTGGTTGACATGAGACACTGCAGTGACTAATGATTCTTTCAAATGACGAATTGTTTTCGTGCTTTTTAAAAGAATTTTAGTAATAAACATTCCCATGACAAAGGATACTTTCGAATAAATATAATATAATTCATATAAGTAGTACCTACTCATACTCACCGGGTACATTCATAAGACTAGGTACATTATGTGCTAATTAAGTACCTACATACCTATATAATTGTGTTTGCGATCGGGGGGCACGGCAGTGCCCCCGCCAAGTCGAGCGCGAAGCAAACACTGCCGTACCATCCTTTACTGGAACCATTTCGCCGCATTTTCAGGCCCCTATTTGAGAACATCTGGATAAGACCAGAACGCAGAAATTTTCGTCATCCAGTAAGCTATAATCACATACTTAAAATCCAAAATTTCAAGTCTGTAGGTCATTTAGTTCCGAAGTTACGTCCGAAGTTAAGTCACACAACATTAACTATAATAATAAAGAAATCGCAGTAAGGAACCTTAGACTTGGCACGACTTTGTCTAGATTTCATTACTTTTTAGAGATAAACAAGCAGCTCCATCGAGACTCGGCTAGTTTTTTACAGAATGTTTTTGGTGGGATTCAATTTTACAGGAAATGTTTATTATTGGTTACATAAAACAAAATAAGCATCATTTGGTTTCTAGCGAAGGATAACACAACCTATGTTTCTTCAAGCTCAAGTAATGTCTCAGAGAATATGAAATTATACGTTATCAACTACTAGTACCCATTAGGTCACTAATGAGATGACATCATAATTATTGCGATCACCAATTCGCTTGGTAGACAAAGGTATAGTTTGCCCACATGTGCCACATTTTGTGTTGGATGTTAAAACCTATTTTATTTATAACAACATTCCATTATAATACAATAATGATCCTCATTCACGTTATGATATTGTTATATCACCATCAATAGAGGTAGGAATCGATAAACAAAACGGGGTCAGTAACGATGTCAAATTACCACAACGTAGGCCTCTGAAAAGAACTGTTCGCTGGTCGTTTGGCCTGTTGCATTAATTATTCATGGCCTAGACAGCTACATACATATCCATTGTGGGTTTTTTCTAAACGAATAATCGATATCATCGATTCTGAGCAATTTACCTGCCAGTACCATGAAGGGTTTATTATGTATTTCATACTAGGTACTGTATGGATATGGGTCATTGTCATTTTTAGGCAGATGAGTCATTACAAATGTCTTAACTACGCAGAAAAAAGCAGTGATAGCCTAGTTGTGTGACCGTCGGACTGCCAAGTCACAGGTCTCGAGTTCGAACCCTAGGCACTCACCTCTGACCTTTCGGATTCATGTGCGTATTGAAAATGATCACTTGCTTAAAAACAATGAATGACAACATCGTGAGGAAACCGGCATGCCTGAGAGATATTTCTCGACGGCACGTGAAGCCAAGTCAGAGGTCCATGGGCGGCGAAAACTCTGACACCAGGTTAGTCACTAACCACACGAAAAGAAGAAGAACTACGCAGATGATTATCAATAAGCTTTTTTTAAATTAATTTGCCCCTAACTAGGACACACATCTTCACAAGCACAAACGCCCTGATTTGGAACAACTGTCTGTAGGCTGTACACATATTTGTTCCGTGCGGGAATCAAACTCTGCGACTGTACCAAACGTATCACTAAATATACAAGTTTGCACTTGTATCTAAGTTTCTTGCAGTAGTATTCCAAAATACAAGTTTTAGGTGCGTGGTGCTGGGCGACTTGCGTGTGTAACTTAGGTTTGGTGGTCACAAGAATTCTCAATGACCGTTTAGTGTAGCGGTTAATTAGGAGTTAATCAGTTTAAAGATGAGGTCATTCAGTGAAGCTTTTGAAAAGAAATAAGTAAAAAGTAAATAAACATTACTTGTTAGACGACAGTTATACAATACTATAAACGTTACGTGTAGTTTTGGAGATATAAAGTAGGTAAACGATTTAGATCCGGGGTCGCGGTGCCAAATGGCGAACGGGTGCTTGTGCGAATCCCGTGACCCCGGCCTTAGGTCAGAAGCCGGTGCCGTTGGTAGCCGGTAAGAGTCCGGCAGACCCCATCGCCTTCTCCGGGCGAGGGACACCCATGAGGATTTTCCAACGAGAAAAAAAAAAGGTAAACGATTTAGATGAAACAAGACAGATCATACGTTTAATATTTTTGACTATAACTAATTTATCTTGTGTTATTATGTCTCACTTCTATTATGTTTATTAGTTTTCATTATTACCCGGTCTAACATTAGGATATCAGCATTGCCCTGTTACTGGATTGCGGAGGTCTGATGGCAGTCGTTCTGTGTAAAATATTGGTATTCAGCCGCATCTGGTTAGACTAGAAGCTGACCCCAACATAGTTGGGAAAAGGCTAGGCAGGACGAACGAGTTTTCATTATTACATCGAGACTACGATTAAATGTTGCTCGAGGCGCCATCAAAGTTAATGGAAATAAAACAAAAGCTTCTGATAAGGCAAAAAGCTTTCGAGACTGCCAAACATTTAAACTATTTGCACTTATGGGAGCAAACCATGGACTAACATTCCAATGGTTTGACAAATCGTTATCTTTGCGCTCAACCCTGCTGAACAATACCACCATGGAGATAACAGTATTATCTGTACGGGGTTACTTGTCACTGGAATAAGTGGTTCTTATAAATAGTGTAATTAGGGTGTAGCAGACTGCAGTTCCTTCAAGGGCTTCGTTGGGATAGGATCAAAATCGCAAAAACTATAAGGTAAGCCTCAAAATCAATTTGCCAAAAACATCTTAAAACTTTGTAGTACCTATCTCTCAATTGTACTAATTTGCATTTATCAATTTTTCAGATGTATAAAACGGTAATAGTGCTTCTGGCTCTAGTCGTAACAACATTTTCAGCTGAAATGTCTTCGTCATATGAATTGTTAGAAAAACATGCTGTATTGAAGCCGGATCTTAAAACAGAACCCAGGGAAACACGCGTCGTGAAGGAACTTAAACCAGAGGCAGAACATCCAGTTTATAGAGCAGATGATATAAATAATCAAGGCAGGGCGAGGATTGAACCAGTGAGATCTTTTAGACCAGTCGTCAAACACGATGCTATGCTAGCAGATCAACCAGATGCTTCCACTGAAGTCAATAGAATTGTAAGTATACTCGTCTATTTTAGAATTAATATCACTTCTAATCTTGGTTATTCATTAATCTACTCCTATATCTCAATGATATTTTTGCAAAATATTGAGACCTCTTTAGTGTACCTTAAGTGATGCTGCAAAGATGAGTAGCAGCTTTGTCTTGTTTGCTAATAATAACGTAGAAATATCACCACAAGACCTTTCATAGTAACGTTTGTTGGAAGATCTATAATCAGCAGGGAGACATTTACAGGCTGCAGGTGCTTTGTTATAAACAGAATCTGGTTGCATTGCGGTGTTATCAAATATACTAATTACGGTACTTTCTATTTTCAGGACGAAGTTGGTATCCTCGGGAATGGTTACATTCCAGGTACTTCTGATGTAATATATCCTGATATCCCATATGCGCCTGGCTATTTCTACGACACTGGATACTCTGCATCCAACAAGTAAATATCTTCTTTTTTTTACTATTTCCTGGTGTTGTTTACAAACTTTTGCGATGTTGAAAAAACTAGAAACCTGTCTTTAGAAGTTGGTTTCTAAAGTTTGCTTGATCCCTATTAAATATTTCAATGAACGGTTTACGACGACACGGCCCTAATATCGTGTCATTTCGTGTGTAAACGGTTCATAATAATATATGGCGCTCGGAGTCGTCACTACGTTTTGTCGCGTCGTGTCGTGAGTCGTGGAAAAACGACAGAGATATATATATGTTCGTTAATATTTTTGGGATATCAGCTCATTTCGTCTGGGAATAGAATTTAAGTAGTTAGATTTAATTTTACTCTACAATGTACTTTTACGTTCACATATTGATCCACCTGTTCAAGAACCTCTTGATACTGTTCTCATACTGGAGTAAGATCTTTCTTTGGATGTTTCTACCAAATGTCGCCATTTATTATTTGACTGTTTGTTTCAGTTACGACGTGTATGGTCCTACCACCTACTTAATGGAACCTGATACGTCTACCTTCGGTCTATTGTGGAGCCAAGTTCCTGATGCCAGAGTAAGTGTTGCAAATCTTTAGTCAAATACATCAGAAGTTTTCGTGAACTAAATCTATTGTTACCCGATAAATAGAGGCCATAAAATCATATAATTTCAAATTGTCTTCCATGATTGAGTCATTAATGTATTAATGGTCGTTAGAATATGTTTTAGTAGAACAATCTTTTTGACAATTACTATATCAAATCTGTTATTATTTGCAGACCCTGGTCAGCTTGGTTGGGCGCACTATCGGCTGGGTGTTTCACAGCATGTTCGTTCTCATCCTAGGATCCCTTTTGACTATTGGTGTTTGCACTTATACCAACTTGTGCAGCATTGCTTTCCACGGCGTTGGGCCCATCCACGAAGAAATGAGGGCTCTTATAACCCCAGATAGATTGGAGAAAATCAGCCATGCTGCTGGCTTCGTAAAGACTGCTATAGATAAATATCAGAAGATTCAGGAGGTTACTGACGCAGCTGGTATGAGAAGACGTCGTGCCATATTCAATTATTGAGATCGCTTATTTTTTCAAATTTATTTTGTATTCAAATTTTTATTCGTATTTTTTTTATTAATATAATACTGTATTTTGATTAGGTTATTTATCCTCTTGAATTATTATTTTTTGTACAAAATATTAATTACTCGCTTAATACAAAATATTAATTATAGTAGCCTAAAATTACAAAAATATAACTTTTATTTTTTTGTAATCATTCGAATAAAATTAATAATGTAATATTATTGTATTGCCATCATAACTGCCATGTGTTTGCAAAATTTTAACCTGTTTACAAGATTAACATAATAAATATATGAAAGTGAAACTAAATAAAAGCGTATCAAATTAGTGCTTACCTTCAAAGAATGCAAGTACGCAGTATGTAGTCAACAACGACGTTTTTGGGAGAATATTCCACTAGTGTGTAAGTACGACGTGGTTTCTGTAAACAATCATTATTACAATAGACATAGCACTGAGTCTCTTCAGATAACCTGTTTATCGACAAAGGGATTGATTTTGATTAAAATGTTTTGATATAATACAATAGTTAATTCTGTCATTATTTCGTAGCAAACGCGTAGCAAGTACGTAGCAACGTAAAACCGTAACCACTACTTGTTACACTTTTAATATTTTAATATAAGCTTACCTTGTTTTTTTCGTGAATAGCTGTTGCAAAGGTTTTCTTGAAAATAGTTTACCTATTCACTTGATCACGGATGTGTTATTTAAAATGACCAATACATTTTTCTAAAAATATTAAGAACGAGGGGTCTGCTTATATTGAATACTAGCTGTGCCCGCAACTTCGTATGCGTAAAAGTCGTAGGACAACATTACTTGCTTAGCTGAAATTATTATGTAATTATTATTAGGTATAGATTTCTTATAGGGTTTCTTAAAATCTTTCTTTATTCTAACAACTATGAAAAAATACACAAAAAACGGAAACCTCACATAGCTTCGGGTGTTCTATGTTTTTTTTCACCAACGGTTTAGGCTGAGTAGATGTTTAGTTTGTTAGATTTGAAAATTAGGATTTTTACTAAACAAAATATGTTGTATTTCTATCAATAGTCAGGTCCATTATAATAAGGTTTCCATGTGAACAATGTTAGCAGTAGAAACACCAGGGATGAGTGCATGTGGCTGGAGAGGCGTCATGGCGCCCTCAGCTTCCGGCTGACGCAGGTACTCTCGGGACATGGCTGTTTCGGGAAGTACCTGTGTTGTATAGGCCGGGAGCAGACGCTCGGATGTCAGCACTGTGTGGACTGCCAGGAGGACACGGCGCAGCAGACGCTGTAAGTTTGCGCTGCGTGGACAGCGCAGCGCCGTGACCTGGTAGCGGCAGTGGGTGGTGACCTCTCGCTTCCGGCTGTGGTTCTGTCAATGGTGGGGAGCGTGAGTGCGTGGGAGGCCGTCGCTTCCTTTTGCGAAGAAGTGATGGTCACCAAGGAGGTAGCGGAGAGGGAGAGGGAGGCGTCTTCCTCCCTCCCTTCTCCGGCTAGACACCCCGGGTGCCGGAGGGCACGTGACGATCTCCGGTCAATCCTAGTGACTGGCCTGCGGGCGGCGGGTTAGGGGACCCGTCGCCCGACCAGTAACAGGCCCGGGAGGATTCCGCGTGCGCCTCTCAGAAGGAAGTTGCAGGGCAGGGGACAATTATTTTTTGTTTTTTTTTTTCGTGTTGTTAGTGACAACGTATAATAATAACATTATTCCTCAAAAGACATTACAACATTACAACTTTATACATCAAATTGCCCCACCACTGGAGAGATCCACCAGCAGAAGCTGTTGGGCCAAGACCTGCCGGGGTTGCGGTGCATGCAATAGCGAATCCCGTGACCCCGGCCTTAGGTCAGAAGGAGGGACACCGTTGGTATTTAGCCGGTAAGACTCCGGCAGACCCCCTCGCCTTCCCTGGGCGAGGGACATCGATGAGGATTTTCCAACGATAAAAAAAAGGGATGTGTGCATAAAGATAGCTCAGATTGCTTAGGTATACAGGAGAGAGCTAATCGTGCGAGAAGCAGCTTCATAGCATAACATAAGCTAACCGGAAACTGTACACGTTTAAAACTGAACGGAAAATAGATTACGTAATTTAGTATATACGCAACGCCATCTATTGAGCAAATATGTTACAACAAATGATGCTAATTGTTTTCTTATTGACTTTAAATACTAATAACTTTAGATTGAGCGAACCGATTAAGATGAAACAGAAACTAAATGTTACTCCGAGATACGCTCAATATTTGTCTATAAAAGTCAATCACACTGAAACAAACAAACCGACAAACAGACAAAAATTCCAAAAATGATCGAAATGGATTTTTTTTCTTATCTTTAAACGACTCCCACTATTATTTATAAAGTATTTCCCATTGTCAAACACGGCAAGTCCACAGATTTATGATAATATTAATAAAATATATGATTATTTCAAATTCTTCTTCTTCATCCTAGCTTTTTCCCAACTATGTTGGGGTCAGCTTCCGGTCTAACCAGATGCGGCTGAATACCAGTATTTTACACGGAGCGACTGCCATCAGACCTCCGCAACCTAGTAACTGGCCAATGCCGGTATCCTAAGGTTAGACTGGATAATTATTTCAAATTAATCTATCGTATTGCCTTGCACAATTAACAATTATGAATACACTCACTTATGAAATTGAGTGTATTTCTCTTCCACTACCATTCATATAGATAGGTACCTAATAAATTCTAAATAACAGTATCTTCGATTTTTTTTGATAAAAGCTTAGTACCTTCTTCATAAAGATAGCATTTCAATAGACCTTCCGTAGACTGAGAATAGGTACCAATTCAATATTAGGTAATCTGTGGATTTATTCTTTGTAATATATTTCCTCACAACGTGATTTGATACACGTAACGCCATCTATTGAAAATAAATGGTATAAACATGCACATGCTAAGTTCTTCTACAAAACTTAAAATTCGCATATCTTTTGATTGCGTGAACCGATTGCGATGAACCGATTGCGATGAAACAAAAACGATAGGTTACATGGAGATAAGCACAATATTTGTTTATAAAAGTCAACAACATTGGATCAGTTATTTTTACGTGATGCTTGCACAAACAAACAGATAAACAGACAAACAGACAAAAATTCCAAAAATGTTAAAAATGGGTTCTATTGGTTATCGTTTAACACCCCAACCAGGATTTTTCAAAATATTTGCTATGTACAGACACGCCAACTCTACAGATTTATTATATGTAATATAATATAGATAACGACTGAATTACTGTATGGTCATGGCTAATGAACAACTGCACGGATCATACGATTTGCGAGGTTAAGCAGCGCTTGCCGCGGTCAGTCCGTGGATGGGCGAACGTACGTTACACATCGAGGCGTCGCCGTGCCTCGGAGAGCACGTTAAATCGTAAACGAATACATAAAATAGTCGTTACGGGTAGTCAGAAACCCGAAAGTCAGACAACCGCTCTAACCTAGGATATCGGCATTGCCCAGTTACTGGGTTGCGGAGGTCTGATGGCCTAGTCGCTCCGTGTAAAATATTGGTATTCAGCCGCATCTTGTACAAGATGCGATAATATTGGATTCAGTAAAAAAAAATTACAAGAAGTAAACATGTGTTCTTAACGCGAATTACGAATCGCGCGGCTATCGTTCGCCGCACGGTTATGTAACTCGGGGCGCTAAAATGCCTCACGTTAAGAACACACATGTTTACTTCTTGTAGGTATTTTTTTTTATTGTATCCGTAAGTGTCTCGTTCAGGGTTAATCTGTGTCAGCAGTACATCACGAGGTTTGAAGGAATTACATGATTTCGTTTACACTCTGTATAGTTGGGAAAAGGCTAGGCAGAACAATTACTGTTCTCAGTATTCAGCAATGCATAGATACTAACAGATAACGACAGGTCTACGGTTCCTTAGCCAATGGACAAAAACATTAACCAGAAATAGATTATATCGAGTAATGATTTCCTACGTGCGTGGCCGATACGCAATTTACTGGCTTTTTTGGTTCCCAAATGAATTGTGTCAAAAGTGCGTCAAACACATTATTTTGTGATCATAATGTCAATAGGCTCACCGTATCAAAATTCATAACTACGATTAAAACGCTATAATAATGGATGTATGTTAGGTATATTAAAAAAAAATACACGCACATCCGCGGGAATTCAATATCAAGGTTCCTGTTAATTTGCCGTGAAATTATTTTACCATCTACCATGTATACCTATTTTGTATTAAATAGCCTCAATTTGTAGCTTCATGCAGGTACAAATTAAGGCAATGTAATTGTATCTTTTTTTTTAAGAGGGATGATCATGATACTCATTGCGTTTAAAACAATATTCGTCAAATCTGAGCAGTAAAACATCATTTTTGAGTAAAAGAAAAACATTCTTACTATGTATGAATATCACTACCGTGAAATACAATAGTAGGCAAGAAATAATTAACTAATTCATTAAATAGTGCCTAATGGCGACGGCCTCATCATCTATTACTCAATACCAGAGTCGAAAAGTGGGTGTATAGACTCCTATAATAGAAGAAAACCTCTGCATACCCCCGCGAGGATTACAGGCATGAGTATAATTATTTATGTATGTAAATAATTAACATTTATAAATAATTATTGAAACTAATACAATACAGATAATAATTGAGAACTGCCTCGTTTGTCAGTTGTGGCAAGCGCGACTGCTGATCGTTAGGTCCTGGGTTCCATCCCCAGGTTGGACCAAGTTTTTTTGGGATTTTCTGTATGGAATTCATCAGTAGCAGCCCAGAGTTTGAATTTATGCCCAGTTGATGGCAATAGGCTCGCCCTTTATTACATGGGTTCTTAACATAACGGCGAAATGAGGGTGTTACTATACACCTCTGGCCAACCCTTCGGGGAATACAGGCGTGATGTTGTATTATGTTATAATATAGATAAGAAAATAACAATAAATTAATAACTGTTTTTACATTAGAACTCAGGATTATATTTTAGCAATAACAGTTTGTTTTGATTCATTAAAAAAAGATTCTCCTAATTTTCTGTTGAAGAACAAAAGCGTATGTATTGAGATTTGAAGCATTTATGTGGAAAGAACAAAACGCATCACCATGGTACCTCATCACACTCTAGAATTAGTTCTATAGCCATTTGTAATCCTTACTAAGCAATGGTTTTACGTCAGCCAGTGACTATCTATTCATAAATTATAATTTACAAGTATTAGGAGATGGCTAAGTGCGAGTATGAAGACAGGTAATACTTATGTCGAGGCTCATTATAGCAACGTGATATTATGTCGTCAGTAGATAATCATAGAAGCCTGCGGAGACATAATGTCTCCTTTGAAAATACGTGTAGGTACTCATTATGGTCGCTGGATTCTACAATTGATTTGATGTATAAAATAACATGAAAGAGAATATAAACAGGACTTAATGGAATTATTGCAATGCAGCATACTGAAAATAAAAGAATACTAAACTACTACTAATTCTACGTCTCTGTTTCAGTTACGAATTCAGAAAATATAGCTACTAATCCGTGACCCCAAATATGACCTAAAATGTAAATACAGCTCACCATAGCTGAGCATTTTAGCGTATTTTTTATGAAATACACGTGATAATAATAAGTACGTGAGCACCTGCGCAATTAATTGGCAGAATCATCTCAACGCTGATTTTTCCTATTATTTATTGTTATATATTTATGTATGTATTTATAGGTTTTATATTGTACGAATATATTCATATGTATTCCTATTATTAAATTATTAATATAAATATGATGTATCTATATATTTGAAATTTGTGTATTTTTAATGTAGTATATTAGTATTTCTAGAAAGTTTATAAATATAGATAAGCTTATTTTTGATATCATATTATTCTATCTTAATAAAGTGTGCACCTACCATGTTTTGTCTCTGCATCACCCTAAGGTCGACTGGTAGAAAATGCCTAAAGGCATTAAGTCAGCCTCTGTACTAATTTTGTGCTTATAGAATAAAATAAATATATGAACCGCTATTGACATTTAAAAAAAGTTGTAGAACAAAAGTAATTAATTATTACGGATACTTTAACACCCTTTCGGATTAATACCCCCTTTCTGGCTAAAATTGTATAAGGGTATTTTCACTATAATTTACTAAACCTGAAAAGACTTTGTTAGGAATCACCAGGATAATCGATTGGTATTTATAAATACCACGATAATTTTTTCCTAATTAAGTTCTTCAACTTGGATTAAGCGTAATTTAAGAACCAAATAGATATTAGCTTAATTACTCACCTGCCGTAATTATAACGAAAATAAGTGGTAATTTACTAATTATTAAGAACTCATAAATTAAATATGTCCCTATTTAATTACCCTTTGGTGTTTAAATAGCAGAGCTTTTGTAAATTTTATATCATATCTTGTTAAATAGTGCAAGTGTTACAGTGAAGGATTATTTAAATAGTATTTAAAAATATATTTAAGGTAAGTCATAGAAATTATGTTTAGAATAGCATTATAATAAATAATGTTCTATAAGCTAGAAGAGCGCTTGTGCATTGCTCGGAATCCGAATCCACGTAAATTCGGTTCGAAATAGCAGTAGCAGTAGGTAGGTACCTATATTTTGTATGAATACTTTGTATGGATGGAAGGGGAGAGGGTGACCAAAGAAAAGATGGATGGATTGTGTAAGGGAGGATATGAAAGATAAGGGAGTAATTGATAATGAGAGGGCTGACAGGGAAGAATGAAAGAAAAAACATATTGCACCGATCCCAAGTAACTTAAGACGGGTGCAGGAAGACGATGATGATGATGCTTGTGCTTATGCATTTCCTCTGATCCAAACTTCCTAGGTTACCAGACAAGTTTACTCACACTGTATTTTTTCGGATTCCCATCGGACGCAGTGCATAAGTTCTCCAACAGGAGCGTCGAGATTTATTCTATTCTTGTTGTCACTGTGAGCATTAGCCGTACTTCTGTGTTGGAAGTGGGAAGAAAGCGATAGCTTGAAGTACAAGAGAAGCTATACTGTAAAATTAACCTTTATGTAAATGAAAATATTGAGACATAACATAACATCACGCCTTTATTCCGCCAAGGGTTGGGCAGACGTGTATAGTACCACCCTCATTTCAAGTCCCATCCATGTAATAGGGGGCGAGCCTATTGCCATCAACCGGGCACAAATCCTAATTCAGGGTTGCTACTGAGGATTTCTACACGAAAAAACCCAATAACACTTTGTCAAATCAAATCATTTATTTGTCCGACCTGGGGATCGACCTCACGATCAGCGGTCACGCTTGCCACCACTTCTTTCTTTTAAAAATACTTTGCCCCACACTAGGATTTCTCCTATATCGTGGGTGCGTTTACAAACACAAATTTTCACACGCACATACATCCAGACCAGGAACAACTATCTGTAGGCCATACTAATATTTGTTCCGTGCGGGAATCGAACCCACGACTCGTAGCGCAGAAGCCGATTGCTCAGCCACTGCACCAAACGTGTCGTCAAACCACTAGACCAATGGGACAGTAAAATAATGTGAATAATGAATAATTTGCTCTTATATATTTTGTTTAGATGCAGTTCAAATTCTTCGCACTGAGTGTATTCATTGGAGTAGCGTCTTCAAATCCTGTTACAACAGTTTCACAATCATCCAATGTACGTTACATTGCTATTATTTTTCTATTTTTCTTCAAAATCATTAATTTCTTTAACTAATAATGTCATGTAAACATATTTTTTATTTTTAGGATATCATCGATTATTCCACGGGCCTGGAGATTCTAAATAACTCACTTGAATTAATTCTTCCAGACATTACCAACCTGACTGAAAATAAATTGGTAAGAATACTTATACCACTTTTACTTTCTTATATTATAGTTTTATATTAAACTAGCGACCCGCCCGGCTTCGCACGGGTGCAATGTAGATACTAATGTGGGGCATATAAACCTTCCTCTTGAATCACTCTATTTAATGCTGAAAACTGCATTAAAATCCGTTGCGTAGTTTAAAAGATCTAATCGTACAGACAACGGGAGCGACTTTGTTTTATACTATTAAAGATAATCTCAAATGTTATAATTGGGTCGTGTTATGCAATAATGTGACAACCCACAAAAATATGCTTTTTTTTGTTCTTGTTGTAGGTCTACCCGACGCTTGAAAAAATGCCCAGAGCTGTAGTAAACTTAATAGAGCGCCGCTATCAAAAAAAATTCTTAATGCAGTTTGCATTTTCAAGCGTTGAGTAGACCTACCATAATAACTAGATGGCGTTAACACAGAATTCATATTATTGTGGGTTGACACATTATTGCATAACACAGCTCAATTACAAGAATTAGTTGCAATTGTGCCATTTATTGATTCCTTCATATTTAATTTCATACAGATATAATAGTATAGAGACGCTCGTGGCTAATTACCAACCGAGGGTAATACGATTTGCAAGGTTAAGGGACGCCTGCCACGGTCAGTCTATGAATGGGTGACCGTTTCGTTACACATCGAGACCCCTCCGTGCCTCGGAGAGCACGTTAAAACAGTCGGGCTCGGGTGTCCTACGAATACCTATGACAATCGTTACGGGTAGTGAGAACCCCGAAAGTCTGACAACTGATCTGACCCTTGGATATCGGCAATGCCTAGTAACTGGGTTGCGGAGGTGTCATGGCAGTCGCTCCATGTAAAATATTGGTATTCAGCCGTATCTGGTTAGACTGGAAACTGACCCCAATATATAGTTAGTTGGGAAAAGGCTAGGCAGAACTCGGACATAATATTATAATTGTTATACAAAGAAATTAAAAATCTTAAATATCTTTCATAAACAACCTTTGATATCGATGCTTTTGTGGCTTTGTGACTTTCATAACATAACATCACGCCTGTATTCCCCGAAGGGTTGGGTAGAGGTGTATAGTAACACCCTCATTTCGCCGTTATGTTTCAAGTCCCATGTAATAAATCAAAATCAAATACAAAATCAAAAATTTTTATTTCACATAAACCAATACAGGTGCTTATGAAACGTCGAATTTAGGTGCACGGTTCCAATTAGTCGTTTCCTATGGAGAAGAGCCGGCAAGAAACTCCATGGTTACTCTTTTAAAAATAATACCTTTAACAATTTCAGTGGATACAGTACAATGATTTATGATAGTGAGAGAACAATGAGGTCCTGACCACAGACCAATGAGTAATATAGTTCTAAAAGACTTGAGTACAAAAACTAACAAACAAAAATAAAATTAAAAAAAAAAGTAATATGAATAATATTGTAGTAATTTACAAATTTATAGATGCAGGTCCACAAAGTTCTCACATTTACAAAAGTGAAAAGGAAGCTAAACTATATAAAACAATTGACATAATTAAATGTCATCAAAACTTAGCTAAAAAATCATTGTAAAATAAGATAAAGATATCTTGAGAGTAATGATAGTAATAAAAAAAAAATATAATCTTAATTGAGGATAGTTAGTAGACGTACACATATGTTTTTAATGAGGTTCCAGGGAAGCCACATGTGCAAGAACTAATGCCAAACATCCCTGTCGTCAACGTAGTCCTTAGTCTTGTAATATGCTTTTTGAGTGAGGACACGTTTAATAATAGGGGGCGAGCCTATTGCCATTGACCGGGCACTGAGGAATTCCACATGGAAAAACCCAATAACACTTTACCCGATCTGGGCATTGAACCCAGGACCTCACGATCAGCAGTCGCGCTTGCCACCACTAAACCGACGAGGCAGTTTGTCACTTTCATTTCACCTTTTTCATGATAACTTTTTAAAACGCTTTATTTCCAGACTGCACTTACAATCACCAGCGATATCATTCACTGGATGATTTCAAACATTTTCTCCATCACCACGGCGACTGCGGCGGTCCTCAGCTTCTGCAAATTCTTCAAAATCTGTGCGAATTATGAGCAATATGTTGTACCTGCAGCTCATGTAATAAGCATGGTCACACCAGAACACCTGGAAACGGCTGAAAGGTTTTTAATGACGGCCATTGAGAAATATATTGAAGAAAGAAAGTGAAGTGCAAGCTGTGATATATAGTTTTAAGTTATTTGTTAAATATTTATTAAAATATAACAAAATTAGTAATTTATTTTATTCTCATCATCTTTCTGCTACAATTACTAGAGAGATTTCCTTTATTCATTAACTTAACATACTAATTACATTTATAAATATTTCTATAAAAATGATTAAAAAACATTTAAAAATATATAAAATAGTAGCCCACCAGCATCGGGAACAGGGTCCAAGCTACCGGTGGTCCGGGCCTTAGAGAGAGGAACTTCCTGACAATACGTGCCGTATCCAGAAGTACCGCTTTCTGTATCAGGCCCTTGACCCAGCTGCCCAACGAGAGCCTCATCAGGTGTTGGTCGAGGCTCTTGGCTATTAAGCCATTGGCCGTAAAGACTATCGGCACAATAACTGCTGAGTCAACCTCCCACATGTCGACAACCTCGTGTGTCAAGTCTTGATACTTAATCCTAGAGAGATTTATTATTAACATAACAGAAACTCACGCCTTTTCCCACAGGGGTAGGCAGAAACTATAGAACGCCACATGGTACGTTCCGTACATTCCTTTTCGCTTCATCCACAAGGCGTGAGTTTATATATATATAACATAACATCACGCCTTGTATTCCCTGAAGGGTTCGGCAGAGGTGTTTTTAGTACACCCTCGTTTCGCCAGTTATGTTTAAGTCCCATGTAATAGGAGGCGAGCCTATTGCCATTAACCGGGCACAAATTCGGACTCCGGGCTTCTATTGAGAAATACATAATGGAAAATCCCAATAACACTTTACCCGACCAGGGTATCGAACCCGGGACCCCATGCTCAGCAGTCAGATTTATTATTCTTGGGATTATTACAAAGATCTTATTGTCTTTTCACTCTTTAACAATCACAAAGCGATTTTGATGCTATTGATCGTTCGTATCAAAGCAGATTGGACCGACGCGACGATAGTATACTTAATCTTTAATAATTAAACTTATCACTATTAGATTATCAATTAATTAAATGTCAGTATAAAGCCTTGGATTCATTAGAAGACAAAATATTTCCCAATATGAAGCGTGACATTGAGTCAACATGATAGCTACTGCAACGTTGCAGGCTGTCCCGCAATATTAAGCGGCATTAATACGTGACACGGAACATGTTGCGAACCGCCGCTTCTAGAGCGGTCCAGGTGTGTGCAAGCGAATTGTTCTGCGACATTGTTGCCGGGCATGACGTAGATGTCCCACGGCATGTTGCTCCATTTCTCCCTCAGTGAATTCAAGGTTTTAAATTAATCATGTTCCGCACATATACGGTAATTTTTAACTTAGTACTTAATTAAGATTATGATAATAAATCAAAATTATAGAAATCTACCTAATTGAGCTGTGTTATCCAATAATGTGTCAACCCATAAAAATGTGACTTCTGTGTTAACGCCATCTAGGTACTGTGGTAGGTCCACCCAACGCTTGAAAAAATGCAAACAACTTTAAGATTTTTTTGATAGACGCTCTATTAAAAAAACATTTCTGGGCATTTTTTCAAGCGTTGAGTATAGACCTACCACAAGAACTAGATGACGTTAACACAAAATTAATATTTTTGTGGGTTGACACATTATTGAATAACACGGCCCAATTATGTTGCCGGCCTGAAGCTGTAAATATATTTTATATTATAGAAACGTACGCTAAGAGCATGTGGACGCCACTGTTATTAAAATCAATATGGTTTTAGTACTATGAATTAACATCAAGTACTACATTACAATTAGCCTCATTGGTCTAGTGGTGGCAAGCGCGACTGCTAATCGTGAGGTTTCTATCCCCAGGCCGGGCAAAATGTTATTGGGTTTTTCCGTGTGAAATTGCTCAGTAGCAGCCCGGAGTTTGGATTTGTGCCGGATTAATGGCAATAGGCTCGCCGTTTATTGCATGGAACTTAAACATAACGACGAAATGAGGGTGTTAGTATACACCTCTGCCTAACCCTTCGCGGAATACAGGTGTGATGTTATGTTATGTTTAGAACATTTATAACTAGCATTCCTATAAATTACAGTTAAAGCAAATACACATAGCTGTCTGGCAATAAAAAAATCAACCCCAAACTGGCGATATAAATAATTTTTCAACACAAAAGTTCACCTTGATTTGCTTTTATAGGATTGCGTGACTAGTCAAGACAATGTGTATAAAATTGTGTTATAAAAATGTAACAAAGTAATAATACCTTTACACCACATAAAAACTAGGATGATTATAAATGTATCACGCAACTTTCTTTTCGAAGTACTTATTCGCTCAAGGACATCACATGAAATAATGCGTAGGTTAGGTAAGGTACCTAATGACCAGTAACAGGCCCGGGAGGATGGAGCACCGTGTTCCGCGCGCGCCTCTTAGAAGGGAGTGGGGCAGGGGAGAAATTGCTCCACCACTGGAGAGGTCCACCAGCTTCTTCTGGTCAAGACCTGCCGGGGTTGCGGTGCATGCAATAGCGAATCTCGTGACCCCGGCCTTAGGTTAGAAGGAGGGACACCGTTGGTTTTTAGCTGGTAAGAGTCAGGCAAACCCCCTTGCCTTCCTCGGGCGAGGAAAATCCAAGAGGATTTTCCGACGAAAAAAAAAAATTTGTTAAGGTATGTACCTAATAATGTCGCTGTCAAAGTTCCAATTTAACTAAATGTAAGATTTTACGTATAAAGGTCAAAGCACACATCAAATCGGAAAGGGATCGTCACCGTATCAACTCAAGCCGTTCAGTATTCTTTGTATGAAACTCCCTACTGCAACGCACACTAATCGGAATCGTAACGTAATCGCCTCGCCCCGGGATAAGCTCACGAACTGCGGTGCGTGGTCAACTTGTTTCCCGCGCTTACGGCTCTTCGTCCCCGCGCTTACGTCTCTCCGTACCCGAGCTTACGTCTCTTCGTCCACCCTTGCCCCTCTCACCCTTCCCGCGGCACACTACTGTTACTGCGAGCCGTAAGCGTGACGTCGCCTAGCCGTAACCGAGTCGACGTATCGGAGCTGCTGATCCGGTTTGGTTACGTGCTTACGTTAGGTTGACGCCTGTTTGACGGCGAGGCGAAAGGCGATACGGTTACGATCCCTTTCCGAGTTGATATGTGTGCTTTGACCATAATGTAATTTTACGTATAATTCCAATGATTTATGCTTCCTATGGCCAAAAGCAAAATGGTTTGTTAAACTATACTGGCCTGCAAAAATAAGTATCACACTTTTAAAATTGCAATAACTTTTTAGGTACACAAGATATATTTTCGAAACAAAAAGGACTCAAAAAAGAGTTTAACTTTGTTGCTATAGTTTCAAAGAAAGCTGATAAAAATTGCTATAAAACGTTTTTTATTTTAAATCTCTAACTTCTATAGTATAGAAAAAATTGAAATTTTAAAAGTGTGATACTTATTTTTGCAGGCCAGTGTAGGCTAGGGTTTTTTTTTGTTTTGTTAAACTAGGCATATAAACAGAGTCGTAAGCTAATTTTACCTGTTATAGGTACTAAGATATACTCTGGGTCTACTATGCAAAGCTATGAGGTCTTTGCTTTATTATTGGTAGAAATATAAGGTTTAATTTTAAATAATAACGCTCGCCCACAACTAGCACATTACTGTACCACTGCTGGGCATGGACTTTTTCTCACAATGAGAAGCCTTAGTCCGCCACGCTGGCCTGGTGCCGGTTAGCAGACTACACACACCATCGAGAAATTTATGGAGTCCTCTCAGATGTTCCTCAGGATGCTTTTCCTTCACCGTTAAGGCAAGTGATAATCAAATTCTGATCCGCACATGAATTTCGAAAACTCAGAGGTACGAGCCGGGATCGAACTCAGACACTCCTACATGGAAGGCAAGCGTTCAACCGCTAGGCTAGGAACCGGCCAACTGCTTGGAATACGCCATTTTAATCCACTGTCATCGTCAAAGTACCTACTTTATTATTTGGAATAAGCCATTACCGATATGAATTGGCAAATATTATTAAACGCATTCAATACAGATTTTTGGTCTTATACATCTATACTATATACTATACTATAATATTATAAAGAGGAAAGATTTGTATGTTTATATGTAACGAATAAACTTAAAAACTACTGGACCGATTTCAAAAATTCTTTTGCCGTTGGAAAGCTACATTATCACTGACTAACATAGGCTACGGGCGGAGCCGTGAGGACACAGCTAGTACTAAATAAATAGTGACTCACTAGTGACCCTTGTTTAATTCCGTTTTCCATTGTGGTATCTGCAAACTGTGACCGATACTGGAGATTACTTATCGTTAGATAAGCCGTTTTAATAATGTTACTTAATTCCAAACAAACCAACCTTTCTGAGTGATTCACTTCTGTTTATTAAAAAAGGGACAATAGAAAACTAGTCCATTTAAAAATAATTCACTATTTATTTTTGCTTTTTTAATACGTAAATATTACTGATTAAGATAACATTTTATGTACAAGTAATAACCTTTACTGCGTTAAGAACTTTATTACCTGATAAATAAATAAAATAGAGGTCATCTAAACGATTCTATTTTACATGATTTCTGAAAAGTAAAAATTTCACACACTCACAGTTCTTTTATAAAAACAACTTTGAAAATGTATTTTAATCCATTGTCATCATCATCAGTACTTACTTTATTATTTACTACTATCATATTCTTTATTTGGTAGTTTTCATACCTTTTATTTATTTATGCCTGAATAGAATGTAACATAAAGCGAGTTTCTGATTATCTTCTGCGTCTTTCATGGAGACCAAATCGATGGCAGTAAAGTAAAAGAAGACATCTATAATATCGCCATTTTACAGGAGAGCACATTTTGTAAAAAAAGAGGCAATTTTGCTGCGATGTTTCTTAGAAATTAAGTGTAGATATCTTCATTTACGTGCCAGATTTTCGTCATTATTTTGAAATTATTTTAATACAGACTGGTAGATAGGGTTGATTTAACCTCATTTTTGTAAAAAAAGCATTTTTGTAAAAATGTAGATGTCCGTATCTACTTTGCTGCCATCGAAATTACGTAGAATAACGGTGGAAGGAAATATTTATAAGTTAAGAGCTACGTTCTTGTCGATGCAGCACTTTATATTTATCTCTGCCGAATGCCATTTTCTGGACCTCCTTATACTTCGCGACCTTCACTTTCTTCTTTATCTGAGTAATGTAGCTCTGTCTTGGTCGACCATTCGTTCTATCTTTCTTTATATAGGTATAATGTACTGTATTAATGTGTTGTGGCGTAGTTATATAGTGGCCCATAATTTAGCCTTACCTGTTCTCTATGTTTGATATCAAATGTCTTATGTTTATTCTTCTTTGTCGTGGATTTCTTAACAAAGAACATTGTGTAAATACGTATATCATGGAAATTCTTTGCCTGCATTTGCATAAGTATCTACCTCTTTATTTTCAAAAATATGCATACTTCCTTCCAGATGTTCCGTTTACAATGTTTGTTTTGTGAAGTCATTTACAGGCGCGTCGTCATTGAGTGCTGAAATGAGCAAGATGCGGATTACAAGTCTATCATTATCTTGTGGACTTACGCGACTCATTGTTTTTAACAATAGTTCTTGAAGCAAACGTAAGCATATGTAAAATAAATATTACCTTTATGGTGATTCAGTTTAATGTAACAAACAAAGATCTTTATCTATATCGTTAAAAAAAGAACTCCATTATTTTCGTATTATTGCTATACAATACATATAATGATGCCATTATGAATGTGATATGTTTTCAAATATTTATATCATTATTTGCTTTATAATATAACTACTTAGTTTCTTTTGCATTGAAAATTATATTATGCCATGTTTAATACGAAATGCATACTTATAAGCCATTTGGCCTTTAAACACTTAAGGAATACTTGAAGCCATTTAAAACGATGACGATACTTTGTCTCTTAGAGCAACGTGGTCACCAACGTATCGGCGGCCGCGTTGCTCTAAGATTGTTTTTAAAATCTCAGCATCTACTAATTATAGGTACTAGGTACTTAGTAGCGTAACCTTAAAGACAGAGAAAAGAGCTCAGCTATTGTGAAGATAAAATAAAATACAACATTACAGACAAAGGCATAATAAAATATCCTTAGTTCTCACACAGATCCCATTTTATTATTGTTTGAAAGTGACATACAATCATCCGGTCAATGGAACATATGTACGGGCGATGTGTCATTGTCGCCTTATCTTGTATTTATATATCAGTACTTATGTTTTGACTATAGAAATATCTTTCACTAACATTGCCAACTGCAGTTTCATTTTCACTTATTTGGAAACAGACTTATCAGTTGGAGTGTTAGTACATTTAATTACAGAGATTCCCTTATCAGCATTTTTATCTTCGCTGAAGTGAGGATCACATTTGATACCGTCACTCGTTCATGAGAACCCGTGGATCTCAGACACAAAATGGGCAACTCGAAAAGTAAGAAAGTAAAAATTAGCGACGAGCAAACACAAAATGTTCCGAAGAACAAAGAAGAAAATCGTGAAAGAATTAATTCGTTGAAAACTGATATATCTGATGCAGGATCGAAGAATACAAATGAAGGATTTGACAATGGAGAAAGTAAGGACCGGGATAATGCGAGTAGTGCATCTACAGTGGAAGTGCTCGATGACAAGTGAATAGTTACAAAACTTTATAGTTTTAAGAATCATTTTCAAGTCAATTGTGCCGTAAACGTCAATGTACAAGTAGGTACGAGTATAAGTGCAATAAATAAAACAATTTTGTATGAAGTTTTGTATGTAATTTATTATTGTGTTTTATTTCGATTGTGGAATTCCTAGCGAAGTTTTATGGCCCCGATAAGTTTGTGTGCAAAATATTCTGGTGGTATAATCGATGACATAATAATGCTGTGTTGTTAAATAAGATTATTGAATTATAATTGTATATTCATTGTATTTGTGTATTTCCTGTTGTTGTTGCTTGTTCATAGTCGTTTTCGTCTATTATTTACTAACAAAAGCCGGTCTATACAATATTAGGTATCAGTAAGCTATAGATAATTTCAAGCGGACAGTCCATCCACTACATACACTCCAATTATTGTAATTAGTCTATTGTAGTCTTCTAAAATTATAATGCTTGGTGTATTTTTGTATCGAAAACCAACCAAGCCAATGCACTTGCTGATGACAAACTAAGCCTACATAATAATGTTCGTGAGAAAAAAAAAACTATTCGTCATGATGACTCCCTATTGGCGTTGACAGACAACCTTGAAACTATCACTCCAAGAACTAAATGTGGAACTTATTTCAGACAAAAGATATGTATTATGCATGTATGAAACAAAGCAGTTGTTAATATGAATAATAATTAACTGCAATGTATAATATTTATATAAAATAAGCAGATACATACTTATAGTACCTACCTATAGAAGATATCCAGTTGTCTTTGTTTATACGTAGCAAAATAGATAATAACTATAAACTGTCAGGCTTATTATCTTGTAAAAGTTGTTAATGTCATTTGAAGTGCACGATAAGTCAATAGGCCACTGACAGTCATAGACAAGAATGTAAGCCACTTTGTCCCTTGTTAATCCTTCGTGACGTATGATAGAGTTATGAACTATAGAGTTCCCCCGCGGCTTCTCCCGTGTGGATGTCGTTTACCGCGTATTCAACGTTTTTCGGCATATGAGTAGCATCTGTCCTTCTTCGAGTTCCAGACTATCTCTGTATGAAGTTTCATCAAAATTGGTTCAGTAGTTTAGTCGTGATGAGGTAACTAACAGACAGACAGAGTAACAGTTACTTTCGCATAAGGATTAACAAGCAGTTGTTATCCTCAATAATATACACTGGCCTGCAAAAATAAGTATCACACTTTTAAAATTTCAATTTTTTCTAAACTATAGAAGTTAGAGATTTAAAATAAAAAACGTTTTATAGCAATTTTTATCAGCTTTCTTTGAAACTATAGTAACAAAGTTAAACTCTTAATTGAGTCCTTTTTGTTTCGAAAATATATCTTGTGTACCTAAAAACTTATTGCAATTTTAAAAGTGTGATACTTATTTTTGCAGGCCAGTATATGAGCTCCTCATAATAAAAGTAGTACAAGATGTGCCTATTATGTTAAATCTCTATTTGCCTATAAAATGTTAATAGCTATGAACGTTCTAATTAATCATAACTAGGTACTATTAAAAAGTACATTCATAAGAAAATATAAATAGTTAGTAATTTCTATACGTTTATGGCCGATTCAAAGACCTCATAACTTTGGACAGTAGACTCTCCCATATGGAAGTAGCTAAAGGTAAAATTAGCTTATTAGTCTATTTATATTACCATTAGTAAGCAAAACGATTCGTTTTTGTTTATAAGAACTGTGCATTAGGGATTCTTGTAAAAACGGATAATCCCTATTTATATGATACGTGCTTACCACATAAATCTAAATTAAGTGCTTAATGTCTAATACCTCCTATCAAACCCATAATGAACAGTCAAAACACTTATTGAGCGAAAATTTATTAGAAAGCGTTGTGGTCTCTTAAGATCATCCACAATACAATATTTACAAGTGTCATGTATGAAAATGTATATTTCGAGTTTAGCGGTTAGCCACAATGTGTTAGGCCTAGCACGAATATTTGAAGAATAGTATCGTAAATGTCTGCTAATGTAAGTTAATTTTGAATCGAAAATACACTATCCTATAACATTTTGGTTTATTTTTTTGTGTCATACACAATTTTGTCATACATAGATGTGAATAAAGTTTTCGATTTAATTAAGTAGTATGGGCGTAACAAGTATTTTTCAAAGGTAACATACAGGGTGTAAACGAAATCATGTAATTCCTTCAAACCTCGTGATATACTGCTGACATAGAATTAACTTTGCAAGGGACACATTTGGATTCAATAAAAAAAATATAAGAAGCAAACAAGTGTTCTTAATGTGAGCCATTTTAGCGGCCCGAGTTAAATGAGCGCCCGGCGCTAAAATGCCTCACGTTATGAACACATGTTTACTTTTTGTACTTTTTTTTATTGAATCCAAATCTATCCTGTGTAGAGTTAATCTATGTCAGCAGTACATCATGAGGTTTGAAGGAATTACATGATTTCGTTTACATCCTGTATTCACATGAACGTTACCTTTACGTTATTAACGTGACAATATTCGTGCTAGGCCTAGGTTGTTTTTGCAAGTGCCATAACACGAATTTTAATTCGTTCATTGAGGGTTTTTGTTCCTACAACCTAACATAAGATACACACATAGGTACTAGCCCTAATGACGTAGCACAAACTGCTTTAAACAATCACACTCATTATTTCAACATTTTAGTATAATCTGGAACCGACCTTGACAATTGCGTGTAGGTACAACACAGTCACATTGGAACAATAATAACATGTTGTAAAATTATCTGTTGAACAGAAATAACATGCAACTCATGTGCCACCCGGTTATCATGTTGTGGAATGTTTTTGTGCCATGTGCGAGAGGGACTGTGGACACTGATGTGTAATGCATCGTCATGACTGGCTAGGTGATAACATTGTAACATCCCCTATGTGCAACCAACCCGATTATCGAGCGTTGTACTGGCATCACGAGTAGGGATGGGACTGATAAATAATAATAGTTAGTAATTACTCGTTAAAAAAAAGCGGTGATAGCCTAACGGTTGAACGCTTGCCTTCCATGCAGGAGGATCTGAGTTCGATCCCGGCCCGTGCCTCTAACTTTTCGAATTCATGTGCGGTTCAGAATTCGATTATCACTTGCGTTAACGGTGAAGGAAAAACGTCGTGAGGAAACCTGCACACCTGAGAGAGCTCCATGAAGTTCTTGATGGTATGTGTAGTCTGCCAACCCGCATCAGGCCAGCGTGGTGGACTAAGGCCTAAGCCCTTATTACTCTGAGAAGAGGCCCGTGCCCAGCAATAGGACAGTGATGGGCTAAGTATGTTTATGTAATTACTCGTTTTTAGTCTGTTATGTTTATGAGTTTTTCTATTAACTACTCTTCGATTTTTTATCGAATTTTTATTTAGTAAGAAAGATGGGTATCTCTAATCACGAGTGAGCGGGAATCAAGTATTTTTCTGAAAGATGCATTTGCCTAACAGAGTTTAACTAGACACGGGTCTCTGCTACTAAGAATTTCTTAGCAGAATATCCTCAATAGATATCACTTTACCCTATCTAGGTATCGGATTCTGGACTTCACGCTCGGCAGCTGCCCTTATGACTACAACGTTTGGTAGATTAAAATACTTCTATAGCACAATGTTAATCAGTTAGTCCTATACTCATACAACTACTTCCACTTGGGACCTCGCTCTTATTATTTTTAAATCTTCCAGCTAGTTTGCTGCTGCTGTCCCTACATGGGTGATGTGAAAGAACTTGTATGAACTGTTTAATGAGGATGTTGAGTAATAACAGGCGAGACAAAGAGCTATTTTAAGAGAAGATGTAGTTAACATAATTTATAATGCGTCGCACTGGCTTGATGAGTCAGAAAAAATAATTAAAGACTGTATGAGTATTTAGGCAAACAATGTTTAGTTTACAAGTTTAATAACATATTACGTGAGCTCTTGATGCGTGTAATGAAGGTCGATCATTTGAATCAAAACAAAACACTACGATTCAAGGGCATTAGTTACGTTACTCTATGTCTAATTCAAGTAAGAACTGAATTTACAGCTAATTGAGGCTTCGCTGATCTAATTACAAAGACGTTCATTATAAATGAACCATGTCTTACCATGGCTATAAATAGATTATTATCTAATACGACGTGGAACAACAAGACAAGCCTATTGAATCGAAGTTAAAAAGTTTCATGTTATTACATTATTCATTGAAATTATGCTTTCAGTAATAATATATTTGTTATAAATATATTCCTTGATACTAAAGTTACATTACTGAAGTCTGATGGGTTTTAATTACTTGCGCGGATCCCCATTTTTTTCTAAAATAAAAGTAGCCTAAGTTACTCCTTATAAAATCAGCTACCTGCCAGTGAGTCTCGTCAAAATTGGTCTAGCCGTTTCGGAGATAAGCCGGCACAAACAAACAGACAGACAGACAAAAAATTTAAAAATTGATTATTTTTTTGTTTCAAGTGCCGTATGGTATATACTTTTATATGCATTTAGTAAAAAGCTGTTATTTTGACATGACAAACAGACACTTAATTGTATTTATTTGTATGTATAGATTAAGGTAATGGGTGCATCAAAAGAGCCTCCACGAGTTACGATAGTTAAGTACCTGCGTCGGGTGTAACCTGGACAGCCCCGCTATCAACCATGCTGGCTGGCAAATTTTTTATAATATATTATTTTAGTGCCATTTATTTTAGATTCTGTCAGTAGGTACCTTAACTCACACACTAACCTATTACTTTAAAATGTTTGGGAAAACGTATACTTTTGCAATGTGTGTAAATATGTGAGCACCATGTATCTATCACATAATTAATTTGTCATTGCTTCATTTTTAATTCTTTTTACCTATTGTGGTATAGTAATTTTATTCCAGGTGTATCCTCTTCACATAATTATAATTGTATAACTAATGTACATACCTATACAAAATATTGTAAGACATTTTAAAAGAGTAACGGTGGAGTTTCTTGCCCGTTCTTCTCCATACGAAACTACCTTTTGGAAGGGGCGACTAGAATCAATTCTATATGTTTTGTAAATTTTAACGTTCAAAAGTGCCTTTTATGTGCCTAATTGAAATAAATACTTTGACTTTTTCACTACGATATGAGCTATTCTCACATAGCTAGTGCCGACACGAACAGAAGATTATGTAAGCCCGGATCCGAGGTACCTTCGGTAATACATGACCTAGTCAAGACTTCTCATAACATGTTTGTATGCTACACAGCAACATGCATAAGTTGTATCCCGTGTGAGGACGGGCTGGAATATAAAACTTTCTCAACATACGCTGGGAATAGACGCGTGATGTAAGATTCAACAAAACCCAGGAGGCTTGGTGGTAGGATCTATACGGTCCACCTGGCTTGCTACCAGCTGAACGTTAAAGTTATCAAGCAGTTTACTATGTGCCGTCTTGTGTATGTGAGAGCTAGAGGGGCATAAGGCATAAGGGAATCCTTCTATATCTTTGTTACTTGAATTCTTATGCTCCATCTTAGACCCCGTCTGCGCTTACCATCTGATATAACAAATCATACTAAAACGCGACCAATTCAAAGAAAAGTATGTAACCCTTTTCAGTTACGTAACAAATCATATTATAATAAGTACCCATAATGTCGTTCCATGATTTGATGGTCACCATGACTTGTCGTTCTGATAGCACCGCCCAACGTTGCTATGGTATCCATGGCCATAACAGGTTTTATTCACAATCATAACTGACTTGTTATAAATCAGTATTTCTGTGGACCGTGGTTGACGCGCCGACTTTCGTTCGACGTCCGTTGAAAGCTTCGCTTGAAGTACGAATCGTGTTTTTATTATTATCGTTCGGAATTACGCAGGTTTCTTTGCAAAATTAAATTAATTTGTGTGTGTAAATCTTAGATATTATAATTTGATTGTGCAAGTGTCAAAAAAATAATTCAAACTGGGCCAATGTATGGACAAAACTGTCGTCGAAAAAATACAAAAAGCGAAGTGAGTTTGGCGTGACTTTGAAGTCTGAAAGTTCGGCTTTTTGCATGCTAGAATTTCGGCAATTTGAACCTTATTTAATAGATTTGTTTAGATGAATTTTCTGTAATAAAAAAAAAATTATGCTTGATTGTTACTTAGATTTTTTGGTTACAGTTGCGTGATGAATTGCAGTAATTGTGTAGTGTATGAATTAAAATTATTCGGCTTAAATATGCATGCAGGTATTGTGGTATAACTTGGGAGAGGCCTATATACGGCAGAGAACTGCGATTGGCAAAGTTGATTGATAGAAAGTGCATGGTTTGCGCGACATATATGCATTTATGGAGACTGACTTTAATATTTGGATAAACCAATTTGCCTGCTTGCCTTTTCTTGAGCTAATGAATATTCTTGTGGCTTTAGGTTTAATAGAAATAAACAGCAATTAAGGAGTTTCCCGATTGTATTAATTTGCTGAATTAATTAACAATGAGAGGCTTAGCATGTGCAGTCGCTCTGTTTCTTGTCATAAATGTCGTTGGGTAAGTTATAATTTGCCCGAAATAATTGGTGGTGGGACCCATTTCAATGAGTTTTTTTTTATATACATACAATACTCACGCCTGTAATCCTTGAACGGGTAGGCAGAGGTTTTAGGTCTCTTTGGTATTAAGTACTATGAGGTAGGTGGCGAGCCTATTGCTATTTTCCGGGCACCAGGTTTGTCGCCTCTTATGTTCTTAATCTGTCCCCTCACGAACTAGTTTTTTAGTTTTAATTTAATAAATGCACGACACTAACACTAGAATTACGAAAAAGAGTTGGTGCTGGATTTTTATGTAAATTATTCACCGCAATAATAGAGTGCAGTTCAGTTCATGTATATTTAACTAACAATAAAAAGGTTAAAGCTTACTGCACCATACCTTGCATGCTGAGGTTTAACATTGACTGTAAGTTTATAAAACTAGAATATTTATCTACACGCAATAGTAAAAAGAAAATATTACTTAAATTGAGTTTTTCGCTTTCATCACAGGGAAACCATTTTGCACTTAGTTCGCAAATAAATATTTTGTCTTTGTGACATTTTCTGCAGTCGTGAAAATGTCACAAAGACAAAATATTTATTTGCGAACTATTTATTTGTAATTTTAATTAACATTATGTTTGAGTTAATTCACATAATGGGTAGTGACAAGGTAATCTAACGATGTGCAGTTTTGAATATCGATTTAAGATACGATTTGAGTGGAGAATTTGTATAGAAATCTGTGCTCAACATAAAATAACATGACGCCTGTATCCTCTGAAGGGTTGGGCAGAGGTGTATACCCTCATTTCGCCGGGGGGTTAGCCTATTGCCATCAACTGGGCACAAATCCAAACCTCAGTCCAATCTGTACTCAAATCTTATACAATATGTAAAAACAATCCTGTCCGATCCGAAAGGGGCGCAAAGGTACCGCAATAAAATTACTAAAAATAAATAACAAAATCACATTATTAATTTTTAATTAATATAAAAATGTTATTGTTAATTAAAATGCACGTTTTTAATACCCAAATTACCTCAATATCCATAAAAATTAATTTGCAAATTCTCAAAACTTTACAACACCTAGTCGGCGACGGTGCCTTTGAACGTGTCTTTAAATTGGGATGATTTAGGTACTTACATTACTCCCAATGCCTCCTGCCGGAGACTCTACTCGGGGATCGTACGGTCCATGGCCCTCTACGGGTCGCCGATTTGGTCGGACACCCTGACGGCCGGCAACGTCGCTATCCTGCGGAGACCGCAGCGGGCGATGGCCGTCAGGGTGATAAGGGGGTACCGTACGATCTCCTTCGAGGCGGCGAGTCTTTTGGCCGGATCAGCGCCCTGGGATCTGGAGGCGAGGGCCCTCGCGCTGAGATATCGTCAACGCGAGGAGGTGCCTGAGCGGAGCGAGCTCCGCCAGATCCTGGTGGCCGAGTGGAGGGAGCGACTTGCGTAACCCAGCGTGGGGCACGCCGCGATAGCGGCGGTAAGACCCGTGATGGAGGAGTGGCTGGAGAGGCGTCACGGCGCCCTCAGCTTCCGGCTGACGCATGTGCTCTCGGGACATGGCTGTTTCGGGAAGTGCCTGTGTCGTATAGGCCGGGAGCAGACGCCCGGTTGTCACCACTGCGACTGCCCCGAGGACACGGCGCTGCACGCTTTGCAGGCGTGTCCAGCATGGAGGTCGCAGCGCCGCGAACTTGTCGCGGCGATCGGCGGTGACCTCTCGCTTCCGGCCGTGGTTCTGTCTATGGTCGGGAGCGAGACTGCGTGGGAAGCCATCGCCTCCTTTTGCGAGGGGGTGATGGCGACCAAGGAGGTAGCGGAGAGGGAGAGGGAGGCCGCTTTTTCTCTCCCTTCTCGCACTAGACGCACCGGGCGCCGGGGGGCGCGCGCGCCTCTCGGAAGGATGTGGGGCAGGGGAGCAACTGCCCCACCACAGGAGAGGTCCACCAGAAGAAGCTGGTGGACCGAGACCTGCCGGGGTCGGCACACCCCCCCGTCTTCCCCAGACGGGGGACAGTCCATGAGGATATCCCCAAGTAAAAAAAAAAAAAATGGTACCTACATTACTATAAATATAACGTGCATTTTAAATAACAATGACATTTTTATAATTCATTAATAATGTGATTTTTTATTCATTTTTTAGTAATGTTATTTCGGTACCTTTGTGCCCCTTTCGGATCTAACAGCGTTTTTTTTTACATATTGTATATATCTACTTTAATAAATCTTAGGTATATCTTAAATCATACAAACTATAGGTACTGGCGGTATTACTATATTGTTTTCACTCCATATTTCTCGTATCTGAATATGTATTTTTTTTTCGAAGCCTTATCGCCGTGTGCTATCAATGTTTTTGTAAATATTTAACTGAATCAATACGGCAATTTAGTTGCTGGATTCGGAGTGCTGTCGAGGGCACGTATTCTCATAATTATACCTTTACGTTAATATATTATTGAATCAATATAGACAGTATATATAGTTTTATATGTTGTTAGACGAATTCACGATGGTATTCTTCTTTGACGACTACTACTGTTACTTGACAAAGTTTCGATTGAAACAAATTAGTTATTGGAGTAGTATATTTGCAGAACAGGCGAGGAGATATCCTGAATTCACATAAAATAAACACACCTACGAAAAGTATGAAGATTGGGCTTTCAAGTGGAGTTATCTGCCCACTTGTTGGCTTTAAATCGTATAGGTGTACTACAAGTACTTAATTATTTAAAAAAATTATATTCTTCGTTTTTTTTTCGTGAGACATAAAAATAATAGAATACTTATGATTTCGAAATCTATGATGCGTAATTATATCCGTAACCAACATTAATTGACAAGATTGATATAAAAAAGCAATTTATAGGTCTTTGAAGAGGTATTAATAAAATTTAAAATAACGATGATGATTATCTAACCTTCAAAGATGAGTATAACTTAAAACAGAAGTTAAATATCTTAGTTGTTATTTTTGACAGCAACGCGGCAGCACGTTCTAAGGGCAAGATGCCGAATCAGCCGATCAAGATGTATTACTTGCCCCCATCCCCACCATGCCGGTCGGTCATCATGACTGCCAAAGTGTTGGGGGTGGAACTGGAGCTTGTCTTGACGAATATTATGGAAGGACAGCATATGACACCGGAGTATCTCAAGGTAAGCAATAGCCTGATAGGTGAGGAGTGAGGATAAAACCTATGACCTCTTGGTCACAGTACTCATAATTATTAGATGGAACAAATGATAATTACACCGGGTGTAAACGATATCATGCAATTCCTTCAAACCTCATGATGTACTGCTGACATAGTTTACTCCTGCACGGGATACTTTTAGATTTAACAAAAAATAAATTACAAGAAGTAAACATGTGTTATTAACGTGAGGCATTTTAGCGCCCCAAGCGAATTTCCCGCGGTCTTTTAACTCGGCGCGCTAAAATGCCCCACGTTAAGAACACAATCATGTTTACTTCTTGCATTTTTTTATTGAATCCAAAAGTATCCCGTTCAGGAAGTCCCGTTGAAGGAATTACATGATTTCATTTACACCCTCTATTGTACGAGGCTGGTTCAACGCTCTGTAACCGGTTCGTCGCCAACTCCGCATGAAACAATGAAAAAATCTATTGTTTTATGAGTGAAGGCAATCAAAGCGTTAAAATGCGTGCCTAAAAATATTATGATGGTACTTAACGTGCTACTGGGAGCACCGTCAGAGGAAGTCGAATTTTAGTCCCCCCTCAAGACATGATCCGCACAGGAGGGGCTCCGGTGCGTTCCACTTGTGATCCGGACCTCCTTTGCATGTACGGAAGTCGGCCACCAAATATGTTTCAGTAAATTAAAATTACACATATCCCAGCTTCGTCTTTTGTTTTTGTTCTTTAGAGTCTCGACCGTCAGCGGCACCTCGTTTGTAAAGCTGAGTAAATAACGCTACCCGTGTATTTACTTAGTGGCTCAATTGCAGAAACATTATCAAAAGCTGCACTATTCTCAACGTTTTAAGATGTTACATCATCAAGATCATTAGCAATTCAAAATTAGTACAGAGCATTAGCTTGAATCGGCCGTCAGAATCAAGCATCTAAGTAGGATATAAACACTTGAATGGTAACTCCCATCTGCCTAAATATCAGCGGCAGAGAATTGGTGCTTCAACCTTGGTGACATTTACATATTTGGGGCAGCTGGATGTCGTGCATCTCTCTCTCTCTCACACCCTGTGCCATTTGTAAATCCTTGACCTCTATCACTTCATTCAATTAAATCTCTCCATTGAATGATGCAGTCAGTACTCCGTAAATGAATGTTGATGTAAGTCTACCGGTTACGATCATTGTGTATAGAAATCATTACATGACGTGTGGTCCCGTCTATAAATAGAGCACCTCATTTTTGACGTGGGCCGTGGTTCTAACAAGCTGAATTAGTCAGATGGGAGATAGCTAGGGTTGCCAACCCTCTCGGAATCCCAGGATTCTCCTGGAGTCTGCGGCCAAATTTGGAGGTTTCCCAGCTCCTTGATTTCAATTTAAATGTCTCGGAATTTTAAATGAACGTCAAATTTTAGTGAATTCAGCAGCCGACTCCTATGACGGTGGCACCGGTAAACAGATTTCACTCGCCAAATGGTGCTTATTCACCTCTCAACCCCCCCCCCCCATTCGACTGTTGAGTTGACAACCCTAGAGATAGCATTCAACTATTCATATCCTAATTGATTAATCCTTGATTTTGACGGTCCGCTCAAGCCGAAATTCTGAACAAATTTTGGACTGCTAATGATATTGATTGGTGATGTAACATCTTAAAATGTTGAAAATATTGCATTTTTTTATGGTTCCTGCAATTGAACCACCGGATAAATATAATTATGGGTGTAGTTATTTACTCAGCTGTTCGAGGGTTGGCATTGAAAATGTAAAATTCTAACCGGTACAAATTGCAATATTGCAGACATACTGGTAGAATCAAGATTGTCAACATCGCGTGTTACCGTCACATTTTTATTTGTGCTAGCAATAAATCATTTTAGGGTTGGATTTTTTACGAAACCTACGGCTAAAATAAGTTTAATGTCTATTGTTTGTTTCCAAATTAGATTATATTTATGATACATGCTACAGGAAAATGTTTTACGTTGTCCTAATGTTTGGTTTTTATTTATAGATGAATCCACAACACACAATACCGACAATGGATGATAGTGGATTCATTTTATGGGAGAGGTAAGTTATTTAAGTACAACATTTATATGTAAGCAAATGAAAGGTAATAAAAAGTAGAACGTCTTGCAAATCAAGACAGCCGTCATTTATATTTCGAGGGAGATATTACTTAGTAATAGCTTGAAAGCTATAGACGATGAAACAACCGAAACCAAGGTTACGCTAAATAAGATTCCTAAACAAATCTCCATCTTCTCTTTCAGCCGCGCAATCCTAGCTTACCTGGTGAATGCATACGGTCGTGACGATACCCTGTACCCCAAAAATCCTCGTCTGCGAGCCATTGTTGACCAGCGGCTTAACTTCGACCTTGGCACACTTTATACGAGATACTCTGGTCTATATGTAAGTTGTTCTTTTCATACTCTTGTACAGCTTATAGTCGGAGTTTTGTTATTCGAGTTATCAATATTACTTACCTTTGAATAGTTAGCAGAACTGGATTTGAAACTATGTGGGGTAAATACTTGGATTCTCTGAAAGAGTAGGATCCTCTAGGTGAAAATTGTGATGTAGGATGAATTAAAAGGAAAATGATATTAAAATACGACATTTTTTATTTTTTCGACGAAACAAAATCCGTAGCTATAAAAAACCGCTAATAGGCACACTTTTTACTAACATAACATAACATCACACCTTGTACCTATTTCCCAAAGGGAGAGGTGTTTTTAATACACCTTCGTTTCGCCAAATATGTTTAAGTCCTATGTAATAGGGGACGAGCCTATTGCCACCAACCGGGCATAAATCCAAACGCCGGGTTACTACTGAAGAATTTCACACCTAAAAACCCAATAACACTTTGCTCGACCTGGGGTTCGAACCCAGAACCTCACGATCAGCAGTCACACTTGCCACCAATAAACCAACGAGGCTGTTGATCAGTACTTTTTACGAACTTTATTATATTGCAGCTACCAATACTGTTCCGTGGTGAGGATTACAATGAAGAAAACGCTGAGAAGTTGAACGAAGCTTTAGGTTGGCTCAACACATTCCTGGATGGACGGGCCTTCGTCGCTGGAGATGATCTCACCATTGCAGATATTTCTATCATCGTTACCATAACTAATTTAGATGTGAGTTCCTTTACTATAATTTTTTCCAAGAGTACATCTCCTCGCCTTCAGAAGTCTGCTACTTGATAAGGGTGATCTTCTCTTATGTCGGTACAAGCTTTACGAGAATAGTTCATGGCATAGTAAATAGATCAGCCAGATTGGTAGCGGGGTTGATTGCCCAGGGTGTGTCAGAAGCCTTAAGCATTGAATCCACTAGCAAGTTTACTTCTGCAACTGACTTGCACTATAGACACACCCGCAGCAAAGTCGACGTCTGCAAGTTATACTGATTTGCCTGACTTGGCGCAACCTGCCCGTGTAAGGTTTTAACAAAACTTGTTTTCTATTTAAACAGGTAAGCATGTACTTGCTACTGGATTCAGCGTTTTTAAGAAGACGTATCGCCACTAGTTGAGTTTCTTTATATGCACCCTGAATAGGGTTTTCTTATAGACCGCTATAATCACTACGCTTAGTGTCTATCTCCTTCTCGATCAACAATTCAAACGAATTTGTGATCACAGTATAATTATTGCAATTATCATTTACACGAGGATTCTAAGTTGGTAATGATAGAAAACTGCGTTGTTTCCTGTTATTCTCTGACAAAAATAATCTACATAACATAACATCACGCCTGCAGAGGTGTTTTTAGTGTACCCGCGTTTCGCCAGTTATGTTTAAGTAAGTCCCATGTAATAGGGGGCGAGCCTATTGCCATTAACCGGGCACAAATCTAGGCTCTGGGCTGCTACTGGGAAATTCCTGATGGAAAACCCCAATAACACTGCTCGACCTGGGGATCGAACCCAGAACCTCATGCTCAGCAGTCGTGCTTGTCAACACTAGACCAACAAGCAACAATAATCTACCCATCTCTATTCCCTGAACCATGCGCGCTCTGTTATGGCGTGGTTCAAAAAATTCGTTCTAGATTAGTTCCATCTGATGTCACCTGAAAAATTTGTTCCGCGTCATTTATTGCAACAATAGCTTTAGATGTTGACCTTGAGCCAGTGGGCTACTTCTTTAACAGGCGGCTGATAGTCCATAGATTGGTCTCAAATTTAAATTTTTCTTGTGTGCTTCTCGTTTTACTATAAACGTATTTTCTATAACTTTTAGTTTCTGAAATAATGGAGCAGTACGAATCTTCCAGCTAGCGAACTCGGTTTACTTTGGGACGACTATGGCCAAATTAACAAACGCTACTAAATTTTAAGTTGCCGTTAAGTTCGTGTCGTCACTTTCACTTCGCCTTAAAGTGACAGAGACAGCACGAGTCTTAAAAGCAACTCAAAAATGAGTAGCGTTTGAGTATTTGGCCATTGGGATCATACAATGCATGTTTATCTTGAGTATCTATAGGTATTCAGTTATACACAACTTTATTATAATATCTATCATATTTTGTATACATGTTATAAGAGTACAGTCGTTGTTGATGTTTTTAAAAATTCTTGAAAGCGTTGTATCACATGAATGAATAGCAGCTGCCCAGTTATTACTGGTACATCCGATTACAAATATCTTTATCCATTTACCGTGTGAATGAGAAAAAATATTTATGTTATAGGTGCATTATTGTACTTACTTATTTTAGTTTTACTGTTCTTTTACATAATATTTAGATTAGTTATCGACCAGGTGTAACGGACGGTGTACCGGAAAATAAAACAGCGAATTCAGCCCAATGCGACGAAAGCATCCGCGATGATTTAAAAAAAATCTTTAATAGGAAAAGTTATTTACATCAATAAATGTAAAATTATTGAGAAATTAGATTGAAACAAATTGTCAGGAAATTCCAAGAAACATTTCCACTTATTTTCAATTCAAAATAATTTAACAGAAACAAACTCGCAAAAATAGTCGCGTAAACAGATAACTGATGACGTCAGGCGATGTCTGTGGACGTCATTGGTGACGCAGGCGACACAATACATGCCGTATACGACATTTTTGTTCCCTAGGGCTACGGACACTGATTCCCATATCTATAGAAAACTTTAATTACAGTACAGTATATTTATCGTATAGTACTATAGATAAGTACTTAGTATTGCTTGGAATAGCAAGAAAATACCCTTGGTACATTCTATTTCGCAGACTACATTATTCAGTCACAATATAGCTTTTTTATTGGATTTCTACCTTGTCTTGACTGGTGAACAGAGGAAGGAACAAACTAAGATGTTTGATATCCAGAATAGAGTTCAGTAGAAGAGTAATACCATTAAAGTTGATAGCGTTTCAAGGCTCGAGGGGGTCAATCCGAATGTTAATAAAACTGACTTGCAACTAGCCCCTATTAATAAACCACTCTCAACTGCCTGGGACCAGCATCTCAAGTGGAGCTGTCAAAATGTAAACGTCATCGGAATTTCATACAATTAACAACCTTTTTTTAATTTATCAAATCTGTGTCTCAAGTCATATCAAAACGACACTTTTAAGAGAAACCTTTGAAATGAGAGCTATTTATAAAAACGGGTTCTAGAGTTAAACCCCATACGAAGAAGTAGCAGTATTATCCTCATTTAGCCAAAGTCTCATGTAATCTTCCTAATAGACATATTATGTCTACCGGTTGTGAAAAATATGAACCATGCTATATGGCAGTAATAAAATAACTGTCATTGTCTTTGTTTTCAGGCTTTCGGCTTCGACTTCAGTGCCCACGAGAACCTCACAAAATGGTTCGAGAGGACCAAGAAGGCTTTGGAACCTTACGGCTATAAAGAGGTTGACGTCGCTGGAGCACAGATCCTAGCTTCTTTCTTGAAGAAAGAGTGATAATTCGGCTTTATTTGCATAAGTTATTATATTAGTTTTTCACGGAAACACAGATTGAATTATTATTTGTAATTGTGTTAAGTATATTGTTTGTTAATCAACGTTCGTTATAAATAAATCTGTAATTATAATTTGGTGTTTTATTTTGTAATAAAACTTTTCTAAATAAGCTTTAATTTTGGAAATCATTTCCGTTCCGTGGGTCCTGGCAAAGAATGGGTCTCACCATGGGTGTCGTGAAAAGCGACTAATGGCCGATTCCTATAATGTACGGAACGTTATTGGTTTAAATTAAAACTGAAAATTGAGAAGCAAAAACCTCATAGTTTTGTATATTAGACCCTCCCATATGGAAGTAGCTATCACATGTAAAGTTAGCTTACGAGGCTATTTATATGCCCAGTTTGGCAATAAAAAATACCATACCACTTGTAACCACTTGTACCTTGTACTTGTATTGGCTACCATTTGTAAGCAAAATGATCCGTTTTTGTTTATATGAACCGAGCAAGTAAGACATCAAGATGATGGGCAACAGTGTCCACCTGTCTGCTTATAGGTAACAATAGTCTATGATCACCAATCTATTTGACAAGATTGGTTATAATGCCTACTTCATTTGACCGTTCATTGTAGCGATAATTTGATGGTTCATCTTAGCTGTCACTAGATCCCTACTTTCTATATAATCTGATCGATATTAAATAGATTGTTTATAATAAAAGTTAATTACTGAAATCGTGCGAATTTACATTCATAAGTTTGATACATGTTAACGTTATAGGTGTTGTATCATTGCCCCGTAGCTAATAGTTACAATGTTTAGCAGCTTGTACTTTGACATCACATAAGTTCATGTAGTCAATATGTCAAAATTATTAATCAATGTGTCAACTGTTCGATAAACAAACTACGTTAATAAGGTGGTAACGCGGTACGACCGACGTCCGGTCGCACGAGAACGCACCGTCGAGCTATTGAATTGAGGTAGGCATTTCTATGTGGCATAACAATGCGCCGGCGCATGCAAGCGGGTCGCGCGCCGCGCTCCTACCGTTCTACGTTTTCAAAACAAAACAGCCGTTCGATTGTTCCAATTTGAAAAATCCACCACAAAACGATCAAACACATCGCAGTATTCACAAACAACGAGCAACAAGTGAAACAGAGAGTGTGCTGTATTCGCGTTGTCGTCTACTAGCGCTGGTTCGCGGAACACGATAGCTACAACATTCTCCATCCTAGTCTTGAACTGAAAATGTGGTGGGTGCAGTGCTGCGGTTGATATGTGTTGTACTAGTTGACACAGCTGTGGATTGCGCTGCTTACACGATGATATTCACAGTGGGTATTTTACTTTTTCATAATATGCATATTGTTATTCCTAACTTAGTCGATTCGAAAACATAAGTGTGGCTTTACAAGAATTACCTTGTTAGTTTATTTAATATCGTGATAAGGCAGGTAGTTGGTTGCCATTAAAACTTCCGTTCATAGTGCACTAGTATTTTAAAACTTATGCACTTGATAAGTGGGAGTAAGTGTATTTAATGATATGGCGACACGTTAATGTGCTACTGTACTATAACTATCGGAATTTAAAACATTATACATTTATGTATTCAGGATTAATAGATATCCTGTAGTTTTAACAGTTCTGACCTCGAAACCTAAATCTCTCCTATCTTATAATGAGATCATCTAATTCATGAGATAAGTCTTACTACATCACCACATGCTCCTTTATCTAAAAGCCATGGTTAGTAATCACTCCTGGCCGCAATTTACCTAAAGGAAGTCGTAATAAAAATTGCCACAAATAACATACATCAGTTTAGAGTTAGTTGTCATGAATTATGATATAGACCGAGCCACCACGCAAGATAGACAAGACAGAGGATATGATCATTATCCAACTACGTTATTGCACTTAGACTATTGTTGAATCGTTCTCACGCGATATCTGATACGGCTCTTACATCTAACATTGGCCTTTATTTAAGCTTACCATTGAACTCATCATAGATAGTATTATGTCAGCCACACATCCTGCCTTCAACGGAGTGTTGTTTAACACAGACGCTTGTATTTATAAACAATGCACCCGTTTGAAGACACACAATAATTACGCATTTGTTGTTACAGCGATTAACATGCGTTCTAATAATAGCTTCAACAGCAATTGCCGTCCAGTTTCAACTGAATCCTACGTCAGATATGTCTGCGGATGAGAAAACCCAAAAAGGCAATAAAACATTGGAACTATCGGAAGAAAGCGGTCATGAAATAGAAACAGATATGGATGAAGTCAAAGAAAAGAAGTTCTTAGATGATGCTATGAGAACAGTATTAGATCCTAATACATTAATAGTTAAGACAAATGATATAGTAGAATCATTTAAATATCAGTTAGAAGAGATGGACAAAGCTAATACGAGTCTCGATGTCTTTATGGACGAGATGGATAAGTTAAGTTTAGATGTTTGTAAAACATCGCAAGAAGCTCTATGGTCGTACGTTACAGATATAAACAATGAAGCTAAAAAAAATAAGATGGTGAGAATCAATCCCAATATTAATGTACCATTGCATATTATAATGCCGTTATGATAATTCCATTGTTTTATAACCAACAAGCACAATATTGAGTTTGATTGCATGACATTTCAACTTTCAGGTGCGTATTGCAGCGGAAGAAGATGAAATAAAGAAACAGTATTGGAACATATTGAAAAAGAAATATTTAAACAATGAACAGCTTATGAATGATCCAAAGATGAAGAGAAAGATAAGAATCATAAAAGAACGAGGAACTAACGTACAGATGCCGCAAAGCAAGGTATTTTTATTAAACTTAATATTGAATTCATGATTGCAATAATAACTAAGTATTGTTCATTATGTTCTGAAAATCACGTCGATTACTTTAATTTAGATCATATATCTATGATCTGAATTTACGTGGTACAACTAATAAGCATGATAATTGCGAATACGATAATACCATTATACTTGTATAATTGTTGTAAAAAAACAATTAAACCTTGTAGATTTACTATCTGCGATTAAAATCAAGTGTTATACAATAGTTATAATAAAATGTATATGCTTTATAATATTTCAGCAAAGAGAAGAAATAGACACGATGCAGAGAATTTGGAGTCGTGTCACTGTTTGTGCTTATAATTCAACTTGCAGCTCGGAAGATTCGGTACGAACGATGAGTGGTCAGTCAGTATTATTTACTTTTAATGATCATTTTTATAAAATACTAAATGTTCCCCGCAGCTGTGCCCGCATGAATAATATGACTACAGCGCCACCTATTGGGTTCCAGCAAACAGCTACAAACCATCGTCTCAAAAAAAATTGTGTAAACATGACCCCAATCGGTAAAATCGTTCTCAAGTTATGGTGTGACCAAGGGAAATAGAGATTTATTTTTATACACATAGATATCATATTAACTTTTCAGTGATAGCCTAGCGGTTGAAGGCTTACCTTCCATGCAGGAGGATCTGAGTTCGATCCCGACTCGTACTTCTGACTTTTAGAATTCATGTGCGGATCAGAATTTGATTATCACTGGCGTGAATGTTAAAGGGAAAACATCGTGAGGAAATCTACACACTTGATAGGCCATAACGTTCTCGATGGTATGTGTAGTCTGCCAAACGGCATCAGACCAGCGTGGTGGACTAAGGCCTAAAGCCTTCTCATTCTGAGAAGAGGCCCGTACCCAGCAGTGTTATGTATTAACTTTTCGGTGTTACTGAAATTGAATTTATTAAGAATTTGATTATTTTACTTAATTGTTGTTGATAATTTGCTTATAGTTAGTTGAATTTGTTTATTCTCTTCCAATGAAAACAATCCGATCATGTTATCCATTTAGTACACGTATGTTATGTGTCATTACGCTCAAACATAAATCGTAATCGAATTTGCTGTTAACAATAGAAACAATTTTTCCAGACGTAATATCGATCTTTAAAACAAGCAACGATACAAAAGAATTGGCTTATTATTGGAAAGTTTATCGCGATACGACTGGCAAGAAAATACGGCCGATATTCAAAGATTATGTAGTGAGAATGAACAGAGTGGCAGAATCTGAAAACTTTACTGATGCCGGCGATATGTGGCGATACGCTTTTGAAGATGACGATTTCGTTGAAATTGTAGATAAGGTTTGGGAAGAGATCAAACCGTTCTATGATCTGTTGCATAACTATGTCAGAGCTAAGTTGAAGTTGATCTACAAAGACCTTTTGAAGAGTAACGACAAATTAATTCCTGCTCATATTTTAGGTGAGTTTCAACATTTAAGACGCCTGACGAATAGTGAATTGCAATGTGTTTATGATAAAATACATTTATATTTATTTTTATCGCGTTTATCTTGCGTTTATTTTTATTGCTAGTGTTTAATAAATATTCTTCTTATAAAAATATGATATTCCTCTCACAGGCAAATTGAGAAAAGTACCTCTGTCATTTATATCAATGAAAAAAACAATTAATAAATCTTCTTAAAAAAACAGGTAACTTATGGGCGCAAGAATGGCAGGCCATCTATCCAAAAGTGGTTGCATACGCCGATCACATGAGACCGAAGCTTCCAGCAAATGAGACAATTCACTCCAAGGACCTGTTTGATGCAGTTGACGAATTCCATCAATCCCTTGGCTTCGATAGCGCAAAGGATTCCTACCAAGACATAAAAGAGACGATGACAACAGCCAACTGCTTGCCGTCTAGTCATGACATGTGTGATGGAGTAAATTACAAGTAAATTGAAAAAATTTAATTCTATAATTTCGTCTTTAATTTTTTTAAGTCTTCTTCCGTTTTGGATTCAACTTAAACAATGTTATTTAAACAGAAAGCAATAAATGGCACAATCGACACTAAAGCATTATCATTTTATATGGATGATAAAACGATCGATAGATGGCGGTACTGATCACATTTAAACGTAGTAAAGTATTAAATGCATTTACAAATACAACTTTACCTTAGGATACAAATAATAGGTATAAAAATAAAAATGGGTACTAGTTACTACTAGTAATTAACAATAAAAATATAGAATTGGAAAAAATAAAAATGGGTACTAGTTACTACTAGTAATTAACAATAAAAATATAGAATTGGAAAAAATAAAAATGGGTACTAGTTACTACTAGTAATTAACAATAAAAATATAGAATTGGAAAAAATAAAAATGGGTACTAGTTACTACTAGTAATTAACAATAAAAATATAGAATTGGAAAAAATAAAAATGGGTACTAGTTACTACTAGTAATTAACAATAAAAATATAGAATTGGAAAAAATAAAAATGGGTACTAGTTACTACTAGTAATTAACAATAAAAATATAGAATTGGAAAAAATAAAAATGGGTACTAGTTACTACTAGTAATTAACAATAAAAATATAGAATTGGAAAAAATAAAAATGGGTACTAGTTACTACTAGTAATTAACAATAAAAATATAGAATTGGAAAAAATAAAAATGGGTACTAGTTACTACTAGTAATTAACAATAAAAATATAGAATTGGAAAAAATAAAAATGGGTACTAGTTACTACTAGTAATTAACAATAAAAATATAGAATTGGAAAAACGAGTGAATAATGCAATGTTTCTTAAATTGTGATATTGTTATTATGAAGATGCCCTACGGAAGACGTTGATGAACAATAAAATATTCCTTGTCGACTTTAATTAATATTTTTGTTTGTTATTTTACCAACACGTTCCATAATAACGCATAAGTACATTATTTAGCTTTGATGTAAGCTTGAATAGTTTTTTTTATCCCTGTGCTATTCGGTTGTAGTAATGTCAAATCCATGTGATACCTTGCTTAATAAAACATTTTATTTATTTTAGCACTTTGAATTCATAAAGACTTTTTAATCATATTCTATCTTTAGATTCATATCATGTTTTTTTTATAAATGCCGTCTGTAAAAGGGTAGCAACTAATTTTTATAATTCGGCCTTCAATCGCAATATACATTTTAAATAGATTTGATTATTTTATATCTATAGACCGCCCAGTATAACTTGTCACGCGGTGAAGTAGGGAACTAAATAAAAATATATTGAATTTGATGTAGTATCGCGTTGCGTCTTCGATAGCAGCACTGCTGTGAAATGCCAAATTTATGTTACTCTGTATTAAGTGTGTGATAGGTACGGGATTTTGCTTAGACACTACCCATGTTTTGATACACTGTTTCATTACGTTACATGTACTTTGTGATAAAAATAAGTTTTTTTCTACTTTTAAAGAATGATTTAGAATGATTTGGAAACTTCTCTACCATAAAACTTTTCAGTGTATCGCTTTTAGAATTGATCGCAAAATTAAAAGCAACTTAAATTAAGTGCAAGCTGCTTTACCTTGTCATGCAGACGCCTAGTTATTTAATATCATCAAACGTTAAGAACTCGAACGCAACAAATTGCTCTATTGATTTAAGATCATCCATAGATATTATAAAAATTGTATACTTACTACCTCGTTAATGTAGTGGTCGCAAGCGCGACTGCTGATCGTGAGTTCCTGGGTTCGATCCCCAGGTCGAGCAAAGTGTCACTGAGTTTTTCCGTGTGGAATTCCTTAGTAGCAGCCCGGAGCATGGATTTGTGCCCGATTGATGGCAATAGGCTCGCCGCCTATTACATGGGACTTAAATATAACGGCGAAATGAGGGTGTTACTATACACTTCTGCCAAATCCTTCGGGGAATACAGGCATGACGTTATACTTACTGCTTCATGCTATTGGCACTTACTTGATATAATAGAAAGAAAGAAAGAAAGAAAAATCATTTATTCGTCACAGAGACACAAAACATTACTGTATAAAAAAAAAAGTCAACTGTGACAAAAAGGTGACCACACAGCATAATGCTGTGCTATGGCGTGGACCACAACACAGCGCTGATTTTCGGTGATCAATAGTTACTCTATGTTAAATACTGCTGCAAACTCATTGCTCTCATATGACAGACTGGCAGCCGACCCCAACATCAGTCAGGAAAAGCTTAGCTGATTATGATCTAACCAAAAATGTAGGAAATCAATTATAACAGAATGTTTATAATTTATAGAATAAAATGGTGCGGTGAGAAGGTGACAGATGTCGTTGTTGGGTTATCACGAGCTGCGAGACTCTTGGGACACGTCCAATACTTCAAGCATTACAGGAATCTACCTCCATTGTACAGAGATGGGCCAAATCCAGGTATATTTTCATATAGTTAAATGTTCATAACACGCTCTTGCGCCAAGTTTCAACAAATAACAGTAACTGACGAAGCGTCATAATAAGTAAAGACTGGTGCAATAGTGGAAAGTTCATTTTTTAGGTCGGGTCCTACATCAGAACAAATATTCATAATAGCTTTTGGTCATCTTCTTCTTTTCGTGTGGTTAGTGACTAACTTGGTGTCAGAGTTTATGCCGCCCATGGGCCTCTGCCTTGGCTTCACATGCCATCGAGAAATATCTCTCCAGCACGCCGGTTTTCTCATGATGTTTTCCTTCACCGTTTTTAAGCAAGTGATAATTATACAATACGCACATGAATCCGAAAAGTTAGAGGTGCGTGCCTTGGGTTCGAACTCGAAACCTAAGACTTGACAGTCCGACGGTCACACCACTAGGTATCACTGCTAGCAACACTAGCTTTTGGTCATCTAATCATGTAACTAACAAATTATTTAAAATATAAAAAAAACTGTCTAATTTTTGAGACCAAAATATTTTGGTCGCATGCATATTCAAACGCAGTGAATAGCAGTAAACATTTCGCTTTCTGGCTGGCTGTCAATAAGGTAAACCCCCAATTCAGTGCTGATACTTTCAGGGGTCTTAGTTAAATGTGTGTTTTTTTTACACACTTTATTTATATCCTACTTACCTGGTTTCAAGCGTATGGCACTCGTGCGTTGCAGATGAAAATCAGCATTAAATAGTAGTACCTAATACTGCCACCTGACATCATGCTGAACTGATGAACCTTTTGGCACTTATTTTTTCTCCCTCTCATGTGTACCTATGATTGTACTATGGGCCAATAATTACGTTTTCTTCCTTTAAAAACGTAACACGTGAATAACGTGGACGCTGTACCATTCGAGTGTGCAATCGACAAATATAACCGACAGCTGTCGGTTCAGAATGATGGATGGATAGTGAAAGATATGGCTAGAAAGGGGGTGACTACTGAAATGACGGCTAATAGAGTTGTAGGTATAGAAGAAGAAGACATACTGCGCAAACCCCAGGCATGAGGATGATGAGCGGTTCAGACTATGAGACCAAGTAAATTGGAATACCTAGCAGTCCTTGCCTAAACATTGGTGAAGCTTCAATGTTTATTAAAGATCAGATTGCTTTAGAGCCCCTGTGCGCTTGTATTTATTATCAAATTCAGCAAAAAGTTTAATTGAGTTTTTCTAGTACCTAAGTACAAAAAAATGCAATAATTCGAGATTGCAACCGTGCTCGATAAATGGCGACGGACTTGCCTTTTATATTAGAACGGAATACCGTTATATGCGACTCCTGGATGTGTATGACCTTTCAAAGATCACGGACGTGATATAAAAGACTGGCTTTTGCCCGTTACTTCGTCCGCGTGCATTTCAGATAGCTTTGGTTGACTTTAAACAGAGAGGGTAAAATTATCATTTGATTTCACAGGGAATCAGATTTTCCCATAAAACTTCAAATCCTTTGTACATCCTATAAGGGGTCATTTAAAAAGTCCTAAAATAAATATTGTATTATTTGTATGGAAGAGTATTTATTTGTCTAAATATGTTCTAGTTGATTCACACAGGAAAAAATATCCATAGAAACGTTTACACCTCATTTCATACCTGTCGGAGTTGATTTTCGAGAAATTCTTTCTTAGTGCACCTCTACTAATCTCATGGAACGTGCCTTCCATATTTCGATCATCAGCGGCTTAGGTTGTACGTTGATTGTCAGTCAGTCAGTCACGGTTTAATATTAAAGATAGTTATAATAATTAATTAAAAACGTGTTTATCAGCGTTCCATGATGCAATCTCCGACATCGTCGCCGTTCAGTTGACCTCGCCAAAACACTTGAAGACTCTGAACCTGGTGAAGGTTGAAACAGGCCCCGAGGAAACCTTGAACCATCTCCTCTGGGTTGCTTTGGAGAAGTTTCCGTTAATGGCCTACGCTTACGTCCTGGATAAGTGGCGCTGGGATGTCTTCGGGAATAGCAGTTTGGAGAACTGGAACCAGCACTGGTGGGACCTCAGGTTGGTAGTGAAATAAAATTATAAAATTTTGTCTAATTTTAATCAAGGTTGTTACATATTTTTTTATGCGGTTGTTTATTTTTATCTTCATATTAATGTTTATTTAAGTTTGCACAATTTTATAAGCCGGAAAGCATTGATTTGATATTAGCCTTCGATCAATATATTATTGATCGAAGATATTAGTATTAAAATAATTATTCTGACGACTCAGGAAACCACGGACTGAAAAAAACCTACAATGAATATTAATTAGCGCTTTCTTATGAATAACAAACTTATTCCACTCTGAAAATTCTTATACACTTGGGTGCAATGAATCCGGTTCACCAACATATACAAAAAATATTTAACAATGTTTACCGAGATATTAAGGTTTATGTTGGTGACCCAGGTTTATTGCTCCGCTTTTTTTCGCAATAATAAAAAATATTATTGCGAAAAAAAGCAACTGCTTTAAAACCTATTAATGTTTTATCGATAAGTTTTATTCCAATCTCCTTTTCCCGTCGTGTTTATAAAGTGGCAGGATCACTGCTTTTTATCCCCCTTTAATAACGGTTTATTTTTGTAGTAAGTACCTAAACGTTTTGCTTGAACTTTATTGATGCTAGGACGCTCACATAATATTTACCTTGTATACTCACTCAATGCCAACATCGTGACTGCCATTAGAAACTACCTCAGAATTACCATGATTCACTTTATTCACTTTCATACCTACCATGTAAATTGCATTTTTAAATATTTCTATAAAAAATCAAAAAGACATAAATATTTAAAAAAGTAGTGGCCCACTGGCAGCGGGATTAGGGTCCAAGCTACCGGTGGTCAGGGCCTCAGAGAGAGGAACTTCCTAACAAAACGCGCCGTGTCCAGAAGTACCGCTTTCTGTATCAGGCCCTTGATCCACCCGCCCAATGAGAGCCTAAGCAGGTATTAGTCGAGGCGCTTAGCCATTAAACCATTGGCCGTATCTACTATATATATACTACTATATATATACATACTGACTGCTGAATAAATATCTCACATGGCGACAACACCGTGTGCCAATATTTAATTTCTTCATCCTTCTCGGCTTTTACTATGTTCTGCGATTATTTTTATTTATTTAGGTTATAATGTCGTACACGACAGAAGCCTTGCTAAAAAAGGTAAAAGTTATGCAAAAATTAGTGACAGAATCTGTTTCAATTTACTTTAAGAGTATTGACCGAACTTTTAATCATTAATTTTAATCCAGATTTAACTTTTATTACTATCACGCTCTTAAGTTTACTTTTGGCCACGGCAACGACTTCGTTACAATTACCTAAGAACGGGTATGACAAAATTAAAACAGCGATTAAAAAAGCACTTAAATACATTTTTGCATAGGTATGTTTTTTTTACTGGCTCGCTTAAAAGTTAATACGAATGCCAAAAGTCAACGGAGTTACGATAATTAATTCTAGCCCTATAAGAAGTGATTGCTTATTAGCAAGTCAGTTCATGTGCCTGTGATCTATTTACAGTCACTAGTTAACTGTAAAGATACCTGTTATTTGCTTATCTTCTAGTGGCATCATCTAGCACTAGGTCGCTGGCCATCGTCTATGTACACTGTAATAAATAATACTTTAATTCTCATTAGTGTTTTTAGCTAAGTCAATATATATTAGTATAAGAACTACTACTCATCATATCAGCTAAATGACGTCCACTGCTGAACAAAGGCAGTTTACTGTGTTTTATCGTGTGTATGTGAGAGCCAGAGGGGTATAGGGGAGTCCCTCTATATATCTTTCCCTTGGATTCATGTGCTCCATCTTAAACCCTGCCTGCGCTTAGGGCCAAACGCGACCAAGTCAAGAATAAAAAAAACCCAGCATGCCGCCTGCATCCAATGACACTCAGCGACCTTCACCAGGTCTCCTGCCCATCTAGCTGGAGGCCGTCCCGCGCTGCGTTTCTGGTGTGTAGTCTCCTCTCTCGGGAACCTTCCTACCCCAATGGCCAGTTCTACGAGCTTCTACTACTAAATATCTAGAAATCATAACATAACATCAAGCCTGTATTCCCCGAAGGGTTGGGCAGAGGTGTATAGTAACACCCTCATTTTGCTGTTATGTTCAAGTCCTATTTAATAGGGGGCGAGCCTATTGCCATCAACCGGGCACAAATCCAAAGTCCAGGCTGCTACTGAGGAATTCCACACGAAACCAAAAACACTTTACTCGACCTTTAGGAGATTTAGGTTTTTAATTTACGTAGCAATGGTATTATATGTAATGAACCGTAACAGTTGGACACTGTTCCTATAAAAAAAGTTGCGTAAGCCGATTTTAACTGCGGAAGTGCGGATGCCACTAACGGATGGGACGGCCTACTATTTTACGCTACGGAGAATGCACTTTATTATTATTGGTTACGACTGTTACGAGACATAGTTTTCACTAATAATGATTGGTAATATTTAAGGTGTGTATAAGAGACTAATAATCAGATAGCAGTAAAGTATCTAGAAGTAATATCGATACTGATATGATTCAGTTTTGTTTTTTCAATTGTAATGATTGTCCTTGCTGACCATTTCTACGTTACCGGGCACTTATTTGCGAGACCTGATGGATCTCCAGCCAATGATATTATTCTGATAATCGAGTAACTGTTTTTATAGAAGTTCTGTATGGACAAAGAAACTCGTAATGTACTTGTTAATTACCAATAGCTGTATGGTCAGTAAAGCCTTTCTTGTCATTCAATCTTCGTTACATCAGATCTAGACTCTCCCTCTTTTGCGCATGCAGCCTTAATATTTAGTACCTGGATGACCGAGCTTCGCTCGGTTTTCCTTTTTGGTAAATCGACGTTTTCTAAAAACTAGCTAGGTTTCATTTTTAGAAAATGTCGATTTATCGCCCCCGAAACCCCTGCATACTAAATTTCATGAAAATCGTTTGAGCCGTTTCAGAGATTCAGATTATATATTATATAGTTACATAGATAAAAGAATTGCTCGTTTAAAGGTATTAGATTTTATTTATTACTTTAATGCAAAATGGTGGTACATAATATTAGCTAGCCAATGACTCAACACTTTATAAATAAAAAAGAAAAGTAATTTTGATAAACGGCAGTGTTTGACGCAACTTGTACCAGGAATACACCATAATGTAGATAACATATTGTATGAATCCGAAGAGATTAAAAGTACTGAATGTCTTTCAGTGAATCATTTTTAATGTCAATTTATCTTACTCAATAACTTTTATGTCAATTGTGTTAAAAGATGAAATGATTGCAATTCATGCTTAGTTGAATTATTATTCACGTGCTTATCGCAGATACTCATTTACGAGATACTTCTTTAACTCTCAAATAGTGATAGTGATTCACTGAATCATCAATCTAAATCTATGGTTATGAAGACATATTATTATTTTTATGTAATGTGTGCCTCAAGTGCCTGTCTCGATGATGTGCAATCTCAAAATTTGACAAGTAAAAAGAAAATTCCGAAAATAATATTTTTTTGCTGTATCTCCTTGAGTATGTTCGATTCTACGAAAGATTTTCATTCATTCACATTTATGTTTTTAATGGGATAGGTTAATTAACTCATATGACTACATAAGAGTGCATTAAGAACACCCTACGTATGACGATACTTAAGTATATCCTACCCTGGGTAGTCAGCTCCGCTACCAACCTTACTGACTGGCTAATCTTTTCACCACGGCTTTAGCTATCCCCGTATAACTAATTTCAACATGAGAGAATACTTAAAGGACTGTTATAACAGAGACTATTTAATCTTGAGAAACCCGATCAATGCATATTCATGTATCTAGGTGCCATGAAAATCGACTTTACCTACCATAAAGCATGAAACAAATCGATTGTCATCACGAGACATCCCTAATGCAATTGGCAACAAAGTTAAATTTATAACTTTTGTTCCAGGATAAAAGAGACAGGGGTGTCACCTCCAGTACCCAGAAACGAAACGGATCTGGATCCAGCGGCGAAGTACCACGTGGTGTCGCATGTTCAATACATTACGTAAGTTGCATAATGTATGCTTACTTACTTATCAGTGAAAGTGCTAACGAGGAGAAGGTATACCCTATGAGTTACAGGAAGATAATATCTATGTCTAGAATGTACAATGTTTATAATAACGATTGTTTCACCTTTGGATGTACAAGAATAATGGATAAAAAAATATAGCTTACAGATAATATTATTGATTTTGCTGATAGATTTGCTCAATTTCGACGATCTATATTTGAATGGAACAAAGTTAAATGATGGAAAAGAGAAAATCGAAGGCACCTTTAGTAAAATGTAGCAAACTTTTGTGTCAGTATCCAAGGTGAATTAGTAAAATATACAAAATAATTAATTATTATGATAGTGTGGAAGGATGAGGCTTTGTTGCTGTAAATTAATATTAATGAACGTCTTTTACTACTTGCATCCGTTTTGCTCAAAGAGGCTGTCGGCACTCACATGGACAAATTCAAATTTCAAGCTAACTGCAAAAGTAATTTTGATACAGTAAGCATGCAGTCGGTATTGCTCTTTACGTTTCAACTGTCTAATAACTTCGATTGGGTAATGATGTTTTACGGGGCAGAGTGTGTCATGAGGGTCGATCGCGTCATCCAAGACAGGTAAATCCTTTCGGCAAAGATGCTTAAAGATAATAAAATCGTTCTATGATGGATACAGGAGTGACAGGCGCCACCCTATCTTCTGACATCATTACTCATGTCAATGTTACGGATTGGAAGATTAGCCAAGTATCTGAATCATCTCTTTTCTTTTACTTGCGGTTCAATGCGGATAAAATCATATTTTTGTTCACAGATACCTGATATCTCATGTTTTGGAATTCCAAATCCTGTTATCTCTTTGCAAGAAGGCGAACCACACAGGACCTCTGCACGAATGCTCCATATACGGCGTGAAGGAAGCAGGAAAACTTCTCAGGTACTAATTAAAATGCATGGGATTGCCTAATTAAAATGCATGGGAAAATGTTGACTCTTTGTTAGCCAAGAATATGGACGGAAGTAATGGAAAAACGCAATTAAGCGATGGAAAGATAGGATATGTCGTATTTATAACCATTGATACGTCAACTAGGGAACTTGATTGCAAAATGTCATCCAATGCTATCATAAACATCCTTTGTGGAATGAATTAGGCATTGATGAAATGTCTTATCTGTAACATTTCCCTATTAATTGATTCAGAATTAATCGATCATTTTCTACGTTTGTCTTTGTTTACCATTATGATATTTTACTTCTTTTTTTAATATAATTAGGCTTTTGCCGTGCAGTGTTTTTCTCAACGTCAAAGATCGCGGTTTTGGTGTCCACATGTGATGTGTGGTAGAAATAAAGGGAATCCCAGGTTGTTTAAAGTGTCTAGCTAAATGATTCTGTGCTGATTTGACAAGTCAACAAATAACAGTTTGTCCTTTATATTTGATTTTATTATCATACGGTGATTAATTTGTACGTAAAATTTTCGGAATTAAGGAAAATCTTTACTCAACTGGGTCACTTGTATTCCATTGGCTGGTTACTCACTATTTAATGTCATGCACGGTCTTGATCTTTGAACCTTATTGCTGTATGTGCCTTCAAATGATGGCAACGTTTTTATCGCCGAAACGCCTTAGAATCTTTTTGACTTTTCCTTCAAACGACGAGCGGCAAACGTTCACAAATTCGTCAATTTCCACTGTTCCAATGCTCCTTGGACTAAGACTAAGTGAAAACATAAGCTCTACTTTCATGGGAGGATCGGTGGAAGTAATATTTTAGCGTTAGCTTGTCAAGGCGTACTAGGCCTACAAGATAAGATAATTACAAGTGCAAGGTGTACTACAGCAAGCATGGCAACTTTGTCTTGACTCGCCAAGTTGACCTTTTGAATTTTTCTCGAATAATAGTGTACTTTGTGGGCTCATATTATGAGCTTAATTAATAATTATTTTATACTTATTTCAGTGATGGCATGGCTCTTGGCGCAAGTGAGGACTGGAGAACAGTCCTTCAAGCTATAACTGGAGAAACAGAGCTATCAACTGACGGTATTCTACAGTACTTCTCAGAGCTCCAAAACTTCCTTAAAGAGGAGAACGTAAAATTAGCAGCTATTTTAGGTGAAGGTGACATGGACCAGAGCGCACCAATAATTGTAGGTGCTATAGTAGTGTTATTGACAATCCTTATAGTAGTACTGTACTGTGTAAAGAAACACGATGTTGGGAGCAAAGTGTTTTCCGTTTGCGGTTTGAGTAAAAACGGCTCTTTGGACATAGTGACGAACGAACTCCCACAAGGAAAGACCAATGAGGTGGATGGTATAAGCGAAGATAAGGTTTGAAATAGTACGTAGTTTAGATTTGAATGTGATTACACTAATTTCTATTTTCTAAGTGAAAGTATTGTAGAGAACTAGGACAGGACCAATAGAGTTAAGACAAACAATTATTTAGCAGTTATCGTGTCAGTGATTATCAACAAGTTACGATTTGATTACATAATACGATAAATTTAATTATATTTGTGTGAAAGTTTTGGATTTATTGTTTATGAATAAGTTCTATTGCCATGGGTATGTTATTAACGAATAAATTTTATTGAATGACTGTCTATTTTTATCTATCCTTGTTGTTGCAACTTTTGATTTTTTTATTGGAAATAATGTCATATGACTGATGACTGAAACGTGTCGGAAAACTGTTCCAGCCAAATGGATTGACGACTTGGTATCCAAAGGACGTATCTGGAGGTAATGATAATGCGGAAAGTAGTGAACTAGATGCTATGATATAAATATAACTTGGGAGAGGTCTACATCTACTTACGGGTCCTTATTTATTAAATAAAGTTACATACCAACTGAATAAAGACTGAATAAAGTGATATACTGAATTGCCTCGTTGGTCTAGTGGTGGCAAGCGCGACTGTTGATCGTGAGGCCCTGGGTTCGATCCCCAGGTCGGGTAAAGTGTTATTTGGTTTTCCGTGTGGAATTCCTCAGTAGCAGCCCGGAGTTTGGATTCGTGCCCGGTTGATGGCAATAGGCTCGCCCCCTATTACATGAGACAGACATAACTGCGAAATGAGGGTGTTATTATACACCTCCGCCCAACCCTTTGGGGAATACCGGCGTGATGTTATGTTATGTATGTTATTTAAAGTGACATATTTAACTTGTACAAACCTTAGAGTGCGATGTCTTGCCACTTTGATTTAAACTAGCTAATAAAACACTGCAATAAGTCTCGTCAAGTCTTGTCACGCAAGGCTACTGTCATATGGCGCTTGGAACACGTCTTTGAAGGCCTCGAAAATATAGTGACGCACGACATTCGAACAACGAATTTGACTAATCATATTAGTAAAAGTTAATTTGTGTTCATGTTTTTCAATGCTTCTCCATTTATAGGCTCTAATGGACCGCTACAATGATTGACAGGAATGTTAGTTTAACAGTCGAGCGCCTGCCTACTATGTAGGATAATCTGGGATCAATACGGGCCCGTACCTTGTGACTTTTCAAATTCATGTGAGTCTGTGTAATCTGTACAATTGAGATGGCTACAAAATGTAAAATAAAACTCCTCCATGATGTGTGTTATGTAGTCTACCAACCCGCACCAGGCCAGCACAGCGTGGTGGACTAATGCCTGTTCTCATTCTGATATGAGGCCCGTGCGCAGCAGAAGGAATATATCAATAAAAAAAATGAACTGACGATAGAAGTAAGTAAGTACCTATGTTTTATTATCGCTGCTCATCACTGACATAACTTTTCGTCATCTTTTATAACAATTACAATTATTTGGTGTTCTATGTACAAATTTTTAATCAGATGAACGTCATATTTAATGTTGGTGTCTTCTGAAGACCTCTGATGCATACGGTCATAAATTATGGGAAAACTGAAAAGAAGATATAGATATACTATAGATAGAAATAGATAGTTGTAATTGTCAATGTCCTACACTAATAAATAGAGTGTGGCAATATAGGTCGTTGTTATCAATATACAATTTACTTAGCAGGGACACGACGTTATAATATGTCATGGTCTAATATCCGTTCATTTAGGTTGCTCTAATAACAAATTAGAACTTGAAGCAAGGATACTTTAGTCTGCAAACAGTTCTACAACAGCTAGTGTTATGTTATAAAGAAAAAAAAATTGTTATCGTAATAGCAATTTCAAGTGAATTAATTATTGACCATATTGGAGGGGCTAGTGGCTTATTAACGACTGCGCGGATCATATGATTAGCGAGGTTAAGCAACGCTTGCCGCGGTCGGTCCGTGGATGGGTGACCGTTCGTTACACCTCGAGAACACTCCGTGCCTCCGAGAGCACGTTAAATCGTCGGTCCTCGGTGTCATACGAATATCTATGACAGTCGTCACGGGAAGTCTAAAAACTGGTCTTACCTATATCGGCATTGCCCAGTAACTGGGCTGCGGAGGTCTGAAGGCAGTCGTTCCGTGTAAAATACTGGTATTCAGCCGCATCTGGTTAGACTGGAAGCTGAACCCAACATGATTGGGAAAAAGGTTAGGCAGAACTGTGGCCATGAGTCTCAAAATATTTTTTTAACTGGAATTAGGCAGCAAAATTACACTGAAGTATGAATTTAGTGTTACCAGCAGCAAGCATCAATTCGGAGATAATAACACATGATTACAATAATTACTGCAAATGTGAACGTGACTATACATGGGTCACGGACGTAAGTTATTTTTAAGTGCATTTACCAGCAAACTTCTAGTTAGCTCGCAGAACCTTTTTACTGGATTGCCTACCCAGAATCAACAGTACTTTCCTGAATTTATTGAATGAAGTTATTGTTGTAAGAAATAATATTAAACAATCGATCGTTCCTCGAGTTCGTATAAGCAAATGATTGCTATTGACGGCCGACGATGTCCGCGACTGGCTGTGGACATCCGGCCGTAGCCGACTTGTCGAAATGGTTAAGAATGTGAGCCGGTGTGAACTAACTGCAATCACCTAACTGTTACCGCTTGTAACGAACGCGCGCACATAGGACCGCAGCGCAAGAGTTCGCGCGCGATTTACATATTCAAAACTCGAACATTGCGACGATACGTTCCGAAATTACTTTTTAATAAAATAAATACAATTCTATTTACAAATATTCAAATAAAAAATTGAAAATAGAAACAAAATAAAGGGGCTTTAACAGACATTAACAAAATATAAACAAGCAAGGACCACAACAAATGAACCTTAAGTGAAGTGATAAATGTGGTTGTGAATAAGTTTTAATTAGAGGTAAGTTTCAGTAATAAATACTCATTTGCCCTCCTTCTTATTTTATTCGAATCAAAAATAGAAAACCTGCAAAATCGTGAATGAATACCGACGAATATATTAATATTCCTAAAGTTATGGGCCGTGATAAAGAAACAATTTTCTGGAATTCATTTTTATTACACACAGCAAGCGGCAAATACCATTGCATACTTACATCAAATAAGTTAGTAGCAACAAAATTATATTGACTATAAAATTACTTCCTCGACAATTTGCAGCAATTGCCACCGTGTATTTTATATATTTTATAACTATTGTTAAGGAATCACAAACAGTGGCAATAATTAGGTAATCATTATTAAGAAAAATTACAAAAAAAAACTTTGATCATTTCCATCAACTTTTTTATTAAATATAAATAGTTCTTTGTGTTTTGTTGTCCACAAAAATAATTATATTTATAAGATTTATAATATAATATATTATGCAGCAATACTTTATTCTTATGCAAATAAAATTTGATTGTTTTATGGCAAATATAATATTAAACTTTACTGACCTAAAACTACGATGAAAGATTTACAATAATAATTATAGCTATTTTATAGTCAGTATAGGTACCTACTACTGACTTGTTAACATAAGTTTCGTTCAGTGATCACCTGACAGTTCTAATCATAATATTTTGATTTAGATAATCGGAAAATCTTGGGACAATCACTAGGTACACCAATTTCAGCGTGTTTGCAGTACGTTTGTAGTGCATAAACGCAACGCGTTTGCAGCGCAGGCTTGGCAGTGAGCTGCGGGCTTTTTGTTCTACGTAAGGCTATGTTTACATAACAGCGGTGCGTGTAGCGTGTAGGGTTACTAGACGTCAGAATTTGTCCTGACATGTCAGGATTTTTAGGCACTGGTCAGGGTTCTGGCCGGACTTTGAACATGTCAGGATTTTTGATTATTTAATGAAATACAGAATTTTTTTTTCAAGTTGATAACCGACCGGACTCACAAAAAAATACTAAACTTGCAATGCGCACACTCGCGGCAATAATGTCAGGACACTTAAGAAAATCAGGCTTTTTGTCAGGACTTACAAAATACCCGCCGCCCGACCAGTAACAGGCCCGAGAAGGCGGCGCGCTGTGTTCCGTGCGCGCTTCTCAGGAGGAGAGGTCCGCCGAGGGTTGGCGGACCGGGACCTGCCGGGGTTGCGGTGCGTGCTTTGCGAATCCCGCGACCCTGGCCGAACGGTCAGGAGAAGGAGCACCGTTGGTTTTTAGCCGGTAAGAGTCCGGCAGACCCCCTCGCCTTCACCGGGCGAGGGACATCCATGAGGATTTTCCAACGAAATAAAAAAAAAAAAAAAAAAGGACTTACAAAATAACCTTATAAATATTACATAATGTACGGACGGTGGTCTCCAAACTAGGTAGTTGCCTGTATTTTGGGGACCTGAGTTGTGAAGATATTATCTAATACATTACACGTAACTGTGTGGATATAGATCCAATTGGAGTTGGGTATGCAGGTTTGTAAACAAGGAAAAGAAACAATTAGAAAAAAATAAAATAACATACCTAACATACATAAAATCCCGCCTTGTATTCCCCGATGGATTGGACAGAGGTGTTTTAGTAGACCGGGTTCATTTCGCCAGTTATGTTCAAGTCCCATGTAATAGGGGGCGAACCTATTGCCATTAACCGGTCACAAATCCAGACACCGGACTGCTACTGAGAAATTCCTAATGGAAAAACCTAATAACATTTTGGCCCACCTGGGGATCGAACCCAGGACCCCATGCTCAGCAGTCGCGTTTGCGACCAGAAGACTAATAAGACAGTCCAGTAAAATAAAAAAAAATTGAACAATTTTTAAAATAGTGTGAAGGTGTGTGTAAGATTTTATGTGTGACAGTGTGATGTGTGTTGTGTTATGTGTGTGTGAAGAGTACTATGTCTCGTCGGTTTTTAATAAAATTTAATAAAATGTATGTATGTTTAAGTGAGTGTGAGGGGCTCGTGGCTAATTAACAACTAATAATATATATATTAGTATAGCATATGATTTGGAAGGTTAAGCTGCGCTTGCCGTGGTCAATCCATAGATGGGTTACCAAGTTCCACATCGGGACTCCTCCGTGTCTCGGAGAGCACGTTAAACTGTCGGTCCCGGTTGTCATGACAGTCGTTATGGGTACTCAAAAGCCCGAAAGTCTGACAACCGGTCTAACATTAGGATATCGATATTGCCCAGTTACTGGGTTGCGGAGGTCTGATGGCAGTCGCTCCGTGTAAAATACTGGTATTCAGCCGCATCTGGTTAGACTGGAAGCTGACCCCAACATAGCTGGGAAAAGACGAGACAGAACGAACGTTTGAGCGAGTGCATTATTCAGGTAATGTTTGTTAACTTAAAATCTCTTCAGTTTCTTCGTATGATAAGTGGACGAGCCATTTTTTTACGGTTTTCTTGCATGCAAAGTTGTTCAAATCTTTAATATCGCAGTATTTACTGATTTTATTATAAACACTAGCGGCCCGTCCCGGCTTCGCACGGGTTGACATTTTTCCCGTGTTTGCAACATTTTTCGTTTATGGTCCGCTCCTATTGATCATAGCGTGATGTTATATAGCCTATAACCTTACTCGATAAATGGACTATCGAACACAAAAATATTTTTTTTAATTCCAACCAGTAGTTCCTGAGATTAGCGCGTTCAAACAAACAAACAAACTCTTCAGCTTTATAATATTAGTATAGATAGGTATGCAAATATAACTTTCAACGTAAAAAGTAACGTTAAAACAATTATCTCGGCTTCTTTTGATAGCGTGAATATTAAAGCTTTTATATTCGATCATATCACTATCTCATTAATCTGAAGATTATTCAGTTCTCAAAACAACAAGCATTTTGCATGATAGATGAACTGTGATCAGTTATCGAAGATACGTTGTCATGTCGGAGGATATTATTGGTAGGTACATCTATGTCACTGACAATCTGTGACGACATCGTGATTGATTCTTGAATTCTATTAAGTACCTATGATTCATCTTACACATTTAAATTTTTGACAACCGAGAGTTATACCTAGTCTTTACATAAATATTGTCACGAAGAAAAAAAAAATTTTTATTGCAAATAATATTTATTACTTTTACAGTGTTAGTTTAATACATAAATATAAAACAATTTAAAATATAAAAAAGCTTATTCGAAGAGGTCTCCATTGGCTGCAATACAGTCCTTTAAACGTTGAGGCCAGTTATCAATAGAAGCACGCACTCTTTCCATGGGAAAATTCTTCACTGCCAATCGTATGGATTGTTTTAGGGACTCCAAATTATCATGGCGTTTAGAGCAAGCCGTACTCTCTAAAACTGACCATAAATTATAATCGGGACTAGACGACGGCCAGTCTTCAGCTCTGATGAAGTCCGAAACGTTCACTTCCAACCAAGACTGCGTGGACCGAGCTTTATGACCCGGCGCCGAGTCTTGTTGGAAGGACCATACTTGGTTATTGAACATGGTGTTGTTAAGGGGCTTAACTACCTTCTCAAGAATGGTATCTTGATACACTTGTGCCGATGTTTTGATACCTTTTTCACAAAAATATGGCTCAGTCACTCCTTCATAGCTAACACCCCACCAAACCATCACTGAAGTCGGATAATGTCCACGTTGCACTCTGTCGAGTAACTGGGAAGCTTCCTTAGAGCTTTGAGCATAAATACGGTCATTTTGTTTGTTAAAATGTTGCTCAATTGTAAAGATTTTCTCATCGGTAAACAATTTTTTTCTGTGGCCTCCCTTTGCGTACCGCTTCAGTAGTTGTTTCGATTTTATCACCCTATTCTTTTTAAATTATCAGTTAAAAAATTACCAGTGCGTCTCATATAGGCTGCAAGTCCTAAGTCATCTTTTAAAATACGCGACATGGTTCTGGGTGCTATCTTCATCTCCCGAGATAAAAATCTTTTGCTTTCGGACAGGATTTCTTCAAATTCTTTCCCTTACTGCTTTGACCACCTTTTTCGTACGAACACTACGTGGACGGCCAGATCTTTTTCTGTCACAAACAGAGGAGATCTCATTGTACCTATTAATAGCCCGGTACACAAACATTTGACTAATACCAAGCATATGGAGAGTTTTAAAAATTGCATTTGGCTCCAGACCAACTTTGTGTAATGCAATCACAGCGATTCGGTTCTCTTTATCACCCCACTCCATTTTAATATCGCAAAATATTGTACAATATATTGGCGCCAAAATTAGAAAAATCAATGAACAATCGTATAAAAATGACAGATTCCAAATTCAAATGGAGTAATATCTTTCTTATTTTTAATTGTAACAGTATTTATGGCCAGACTAGGTATATACAGGGTGTAAACGAAATCATGTAATTCCTTCAAACCTCGTGATGAACTGCTGACATAACCCTGTAAGGGATACATTTGGATTCAATAAAAAAAACAAGAAGTAAACATGTGTTCTTAATGTGAGGCATTTAGCGCCCCGAGCGAATTGCGCAGCTATCGCGGTCATTTAACTCGGGACGCTAAAATGCCTCACATTAAGAACACCGTCACATGTTTACTTTTTGTAATATTTTTTTATAGAATCTAAAAGTATCCCGTGCAGGGTTAATCTATGTCAGCAGTACATCACGAGGTTTGAAGGAATTACATGATTTCGTTTACACCCTGTATATAATAAAAATATTGTAAGTTTTATATTTTATAATCTCAGTGTGGGAGCATCATAATGCACTAGTTACGTATGACAGGACTTATTATGCTTAAAACACGATAGGTACAATACACATGTCACGCTAACTGTCCTTCCCATTACAATCGTGTATGGCACTGCACGTCAGTGATACAGCTATCAGTCATGGCCAGATTTGCGAACAAAGTTAAAAATACTTTATTGCCATTCACTGTTTAGATACTGTCACAAAACCTTATTCTTGTAAAGGCAATTATATAACAATGTGACATAAATATAATATTTTATTGTACAGTAGGGGAATAAAAAAATCCGTCAGTCTTCAAATTCATTCCTATCCCACATCGCGGGCACATGTTACCTTTTCAAACTTTTGGACGGAACAGACCAATGCATGGAAAATTATGATTACATATTTGGTAGCAAAGATTAAAATTGTATTTTGCCTCCATGTGACGTTGTAGTGCCATGTAATGTCTTTGATTTTATATAAAAAGTTTTGTTGTAAAAACCATGATATCAATCAAATTGATGATTAAATAAATCGACATTACTTATGTGTATTTCACCATGACACCATAATATCCTGTCAAAAAATGCTTGTATTTTCATTTCTATAATGTTGGCAATACGTAGTCGGTAAAATAGTTCGTTTTTTGCACTGTGCAAGCAAAAAAAAACTACGTTTAAAAAACAGTTTAAGAAGTCGGTGCCTTCAATTTGGTTCAGTGTGGATTAGCACCGACTTCTGAAACTATAAAGGTATTAAGGTTTGCATAAGAGGTGTATTAAATTAAATCTTTATTAAGTTATTTTATACTTTTTACTTTTTGAAGTCGGTTTTTTAAACGTTGTTTTTTACTTTTTAGTGTCTTTAATAGGTTGTTCTGTAAATTACAGTAGGATTTTTCTAGATTACATCAAGTAGAATAATTACATCGTCTACGTAAACTAAAATGTTTATAAAAAATATAAATGTTCATAAAATGAAAACTACGGCGCCAAACTATGTTAAACTTTTATGGGACCAAATGGCAATTATTCCGCATCAAACTAAAGAAGAATCACGTAAATCGGATCATAAATTTCAGCGTAATCGGTGTACATACATAAAAAAAATACAATCGAATATAGAACCTCCTCCTTTTTGAAGTCGGTTAAAAATAGACCTTAAGGTGCATAATATTTTCATTCCCCTATTGTACCTACCAATATACAGGGTGTAAACGAAATCATGTAATTCCTTCAAACCTCGTGGTGTACTGCTAACATAGTTTAACCCTGCACGGAATAAATTTGGATTCAATAAAAATAAAATTTACAAGAAGTAAAAAGTGTGTTCTTAAAGTAAGGCATTTAGCGCTCCGAGCAAATTGTGCGGCTATCGCTCGCTGCGCGGTCATTTAGTGTTGGCAAGCGCGACTGCTGATCGTGAAGTCCTGGGTTCGATCCCCTGGTCGAGCAAAGTGTTATTAGGTTTTTCCGTGTGGAACCCCTCAGTAGCAGCTCATAGTTTGGATTTGTGCCCTGTTGATGGCAATAGGCTCGCCTCCTTTTACATGGAACTTAAACATAACGGCGAAATGAGGGTGTTACAATACACCTCTGCCCAACCCTTCGGGGAATACAGGCGTGATGTTACGTTATATTAGTAATCTTAGACTTTCGAAATAACATTCAGCTATAAAGAAATTTTGCTTTCTACAAATCCTATTCCTTTCACGGTTTAAGGCTTTCTATCTTACAAGGTATATGAAAATACTATGTGAAAACCTAAACCGCACTCTCTCATAATTACATTACCCATGTGGTTTCGAAATGGCTTTAGGCAACATTACTTACCTACATTATCTATTATGTATAAGTAAGAAAAGGTTAGGCCTAGGTCTCCGTTCTTATAATATAATAAATCGAAAGTAAAAGATTGTTGCTTAATTATTTATCCGAGTGCCAAGGAAGGGTATGTTTGTAAATTTCTTTATTACCTCGTATCTTCCAAACGGCTGGAAATCAAAATAAACTATAAACGAAGTAAACTCTACTTCGAATTAACAATCTATATTATAAGCTAAAAGCCTAAGTTAAATACCCGCATTAAGCTTAGTAGCAGGCGGGACCCACTTGCAAATTATGAACCGAAAGAAAATTAACGTGTTCCGCAAACGTGTGCTCATCAATTTTGTAAGTAGGTAGTGTAACATAAACACCGCTCATAAACGGCTCGAAACCATCCGCTCCGCAGGTCAGGTCTACTACGAAAGTTATGTAAAATCCTCCATTTTGTTTGGTAGCCTAAGTTAAATTACCCGCATTAAGTTTAGTAGCAACTAAACTTAATGCGGGTAATTTAACTTAGGCTTTCAGCTCATAATAATTATAGACTGTTAATCCGAAGTAGAGTTTACTTCGTTTATAGTTTATTTTATTTTGTTTACTATTTTCAATCTTGTTTCGGTCTTTTTAGTGCATTACTTTTAAATAATTTTATTTGCAGTCGGGTTTTTTAATTTTTTAAATTATTTTATTTGTTTAGTATAGTCGCCGGCACGTAACATGGCAAGGTATTGGCGTAGTGGGAGTAAGTACGCATGTACACTTAATGCAACAAAAATGGTGATGATTACTTCATTACTTTAAAGTTTACGCAAAATTATTCAATTGCTTTTGTCAAAACTCGGTCGCGTGATAAATATAGAATTAAGTAAATGATTTCTAAATTTGGTGGCAGTCACTACAATGTAATACCGTCATGGGAACCCCACTAACTAAACACCAGACGTAATAATCACTTGATGTCAAAGAATTTTACAGAAAGTCGGCAGCGCGAAACGATAAAAGATACTTATGTGTTTTAATAATTTGGCATAAAACTGATCGTAGCTTTTTTTGTAGCAAGAGTACGTACATTTTTTTAATGATTTTGCCCCATGGCATCATCTCAGAGCAATCTTATCCCAGCTTTGTTAATGTCAGCTTGCTGTCTTCGTATATTCGTATCAATACGTCGACGATCTTCCGCCGGTACACATAATTCCATAATTATAAACATCTCACACCGTACACATTTGACCAAGGATGCATTACTAAAATTTCTCGAGTAAATTACGTGATGGAAGATCGGCGACATAGCTTCCGTCAGATGTGGCTTGGCCCTTAGAGCTAGCGCAGACTGCGGTGCGACGATTTGTGGTGCGGTTTTTTCACCGCAACTAATAAAATAAATACAAGTAAATTCATATGCAGTTATTCGTAGTGCGCGCACTTCCATAAATAAGCAGATTTTGCGAATAAAATTAGCACGAATTTTATTCGCAGTGCGCGCTAACTCTAAGGGCACACTGCCTTGCGTTTTTTTAAGATATAATGTGTGAAGTATGGAATGTCATAGAAGAGCGCACACTGCGAATTATTAACCGCGTACTGTTTTACTTGTACTTATTTTATTCGTTGCGGTGAAAAAAATGCACCGCAAATCACCGCACCGCAGTGCGCGCGCGCTAAGTATTTGGATTGTGGGAGCAAACGATTCTGCTTTCACCATATCGTTTGTATTTTAGCTATGAAACTGTTTCCAAAATACATGGGTTAAGCTATGACGATAGCGACGAAGGTTATATTATTGATATGATTAGTTCGGTTACTAGAGACTATCGTGGTGGGCAGACTACGCCTTTTTGAGCACCAGGCTGTGGGTTCAAAACCAAGCATGTACAAAATGTACCATTTCTCGGGGGCTGCTCAACTCAAATTTCAAATATCCATACATCTAAAAGTTATTAATTTAATGATTTTGAGCAAACTACTGAACCTTCTTTTCGTGTGGTTAGTGACTAACCTGGTGTCAGAATTTATGCCGCCCGTGGGCCTCTGACTTGGCTTGACATGCCGTCGAGAAATATCTCTCAGGCATGTTAAGCAAATGATAATATACAATACGCACATGAATCCGAAAAGTCAGAGGTGCGTGCCTTGGGTTCTAACTCGAGACCTGTGACTTGGCAGTCCGACGGTCACACCACTAGGCTATCACTGCTATTAAAAACTATTTTTACTGCTATTTTAAACTACTGAATGTATCGCTATAAAAGTAATACATTTTATTTTTAAAGACATTATCTGACTCCAACTTTTCAGAATCAAATCAGAATTTGAATATCACTTGCGTTAACGGTGAAGGAAAAACATCGTGAGGAAACTTGCACACTTGAGAGTGCTCCATAGATTTCTCGATGGTGTGTGTAGTTTGCCAACTCGCACCGGGCCAGCGTGGTGACCGAAGGCCTACACCCTTCTCATTCTAAGAAGAGGTCTGTGCCCAGCAGTGGGACAGTAATGGACTAATTAAGTTATGTTATCTACCATTTTTTTTCTTAAGTACACTATAATAATTGTCTTTCGCAGTATAAGTGTAAACTTGATCCTACACTTGTAATAAGTCTGCATTAATTACTTGTTGTTGTTACTGAATTTAAAAGGCGGTCGTTTTACTAATTTTGAGCACAGAAAAGATTATTTCTAATTTTGCTTTTGTTTTATTTTTAAACCTATGGTCACGTTTTCACGATTGTTCATGTGGAGTAATATTATTGATAACATAACATCACGCCTGTATTCCCCGAAGGATTAGGCAGAGATGTATAGTAACACCCTCATTTCGCCGTTATGTTTAAGTCCCATGTAATAGGGGGCGAGCCTATTATCATCAATCGGGCTAAAATTCAAACTCCGGGCTACTACTGAGGAATTCCATTAGAAAAACCCAATAATACTTTGTCCGACCTGGGGATCGAACCCAGGACCTTACGATCAGCAGCCGCGCTTGCCACCATTAGACCAACGAGACAACATTATTGATATGGATAATATTAACAAATTATGACTAAAACTAACTTATCCTTATCAGATCTTATCGACCTATCCTCCTTTGTTAATATCATATCTATTCTCATGTCATGTGATAGGTTGTTTGTATTTTGGCGACCATTCACAAACGTTATCATGATTATTTGACAGCAGATTAAACTGATTCAGTTTTACAGAAACAGGGAGGTTCTAGGCAAAAATGACATCTAAGATTAAAATTCACGTGAGCAAACGGCAAATAATCATGAACAAGGTTAAAAAGTAAAAGCAATATTTATTTTTAGTGTTTTTTTATGTTTTTTTTAGGTAACTGAGTCGCTCCGCGTCAAATTCTTACGTGCCGGTATAGATATAGTCGCCGGCACGTAATAGCGGGTTCACACGGTTCGATTTTAGTTGATCAACAAAAGTTGAAACGTTTTGTTCCTTCAAATTGATTCAGTTTGATTGAAAGTCTGTTCACACGGTTCAAATCGCATGCGATTTGGCAGCTGATCAACTTGAATCGAATCGTGTGAACCTGGTATAACTTGGCAAGGTTTTGGCGTAGTGGGAGTAAGTTTGCGCATATACACTTAGTGCAACAAAAAATGGTCACTTTTATTGCTTGTCATTATTCCATGGTTATTGCCATAATTTATTTTTAAACAAGTCTGTTCAGAAGGAAGATAGAAAGGAGAGGAATTCTCTTCTCTACTCTTGCCAAGTTACGTGCCAGCGACTATTACGTCAGAATTTAATGTGGAGCAACTCAATACCTATAAAATCATAAAAAAACACTAAAAATAGATACTACTTTTACTTTTTAACCTTGGACATTATTATCTACCGTTTCCTCACGTGAATTTTAATCTTAGTTGTCATTTTTGCTTAGAACCTCCCTCTTTCTGTAAAACTGAATCAGTTTAATCTGTTGTCAAATATCATGATAACGTTTGTGAATGGTCGCCAAAATACAAACAACCTATCACATGACATGAGAATAGATATGATAATATAAAGGAGGATAGGTCGATAAGATCTGATAAGGATAAGTTATTTATAATTTGTTAATATTATCCATATCAATAATATTGCCTCATTGGTCTAGTGGTGGCAAGCGCGACTGCTGATCGTAAGCTCCTGGGTTCGATCCCCAGGACGGGCAGTGTTATTGGGTTTTTTCATGTGGAATTCTTCAGTAGTAGCCCGGGGCTTGGATTTTAGCTCGGTTGATGGTAATAGGCTCGCCCACTAATACATGAGACTTAAACATAACGGCGAAATTAGGGTGTTACTATACACCTCTGCCCAGTCGTTTGGAGAATACAGGGGTGATGTTATGTTATCAATAATACTACTCCACATGAATAATTGTGAAAAAGCGACCGTAGGTCTAAAAATAAAACAAAATTAGCAATAGTTGTTGCCATGCTCAAAATCTTAGTAACAACACCAGTTTCAACACCAACAAGTAATTAATGCAGACTTATTACTAGTGTAGGATGAGGTTTACACGTATTTTGTGAAAGACAATTATAGAGGACTTTAGAAAAAAAAAGGTAGATAACATAATATAACATAAGTAGTCCGGTCTATAGTAACCGACCTAATTTCGCTATCATTGTTGCTTATCCTATGTATTTTGGAAACAGTTTCTCGTCTTACCAAAATGGCTAAAATAAAAACGATATGGTGAGACCAGAATCGTTCGCTCCCACAATTCAAATTTACCAAGAGTTAGCGCGCACTGCGAATAAAATTCGTGCTAATTTTATTCACAAAATCTGCTTACTTATGATACCACATGGAAGCGCGCGCACTACGAATAATTACATACGAGTTTACTTGTATTTATTTTATTAGTTGCGGTGAAAAAACCGCACCACAAATCGTCGCACCGCAGTCTGCGCTAGCTCTAAGGGCCAAGCCACATCTGACGGAAGATACGTCGTCGATCTTCCGTCGCGTAATTTACTCGAGGAATTTTAGTAACGCATCTTCAATCAAATGTGTACGGTGTGAGATGTTTATATGGAATTATACTGGGTGTATAAACAGCCTTAACGAAGCCGAAGTTTAGGCATAGGTGCTGTACATAAAACTAAGTAACATACAGCGAAAATAATTGCTGGGAAACGATTTTTATTTTTTGGTATTATAAACAGCTTTTAATTGTAGCGCGCGCGCCGCAGACTGTGCCTACATTTCAAAAATGTTGATAAAGTTTGTATAAAAGAATGTTTAGTAATAACATTTAAACTTAGTTTTCGTGAAAAACGTACAAAAATATTGCGACTTTAACCGTCAATATCTCCATAACCAGTCGGTTCCCAGGTATGGCCTGATACCAAAAAATCTTCGTAATGATGGGAAGAATACGTGGCTCTTGGCTTCGTTAAGGGTATTTTTTACACCCGATATGTGTACAGGCGGAAAATCGGCGACGTATCTACCGTCAGATGTGGCTTGGCCCTTAGGCCGGTATTAATCAACATGAATTATCTGATTAAACAACTGTTTACTCTCAAAACTCTTGTTTCTTTTGACGACACGTTTGGTGCAGTGGCTAAGCGATTAGCTTCAGCGCTGCGGGTCGTGGGTTCGATTCCCGCACGGAACAAATATTTGTATGGCCTACAGATAGTTGTTCCGGGTCTGGGTGTTTGTGCATGTGAAGATTTGTGTCTGTAAACGCACCCACGGCACAGGAGAAATCCTAGTGTGGGGCAACGTTTTTTAAAAAAAAAAACATACGACAATTTTAGTCAAACGTTTATTCCATCAGATAATTTAATGTTGGTGAACATCTAGTAGAGATAACAGTTTTCTAATATTAGCCGATGTTCTAGCCTTCTCCAGGCTTATTTGGACGATACTTTTGGTGCAGTGGCTGAGCGATCAGCTTCTGCGCTACGGGTCGTGGGTTCGATTCCCGCACGGAGCAAATATTTGTATGGCCTACAGATAGTTGTTCCGGGTCTGGATGTTTGTGCGTGTGAAGATTTGTGTCTGTAAACGCACCCACCATACAGGAGAAATGCTAGTGTGGGAAAAGTATTAAAAAAAAACGTAATACTTAACGTCGTTTGCGTATTTTCTGTACATGATTTTATACAAAAGAACAATACGAGTTTTTAGTACAAACGCAGTGCTTGTAGATTCTGATACTATCTTGATTAATGGTGGTGACCTTGTCAGCACCGGCATTCTATTGTTGCCCAACTTAACATGCCATCAAGTAATTGCTGTGCAGAGTAATTACATGCTCCTGGATTATATGGTTCTATTCTTTTATGTTTACCGTCTCAAGTAAAGTAGTACTTAAGTTTTTTGTTCGTCTGTAAATAACAATAAAAGTATATTATAGACATATAATTTTTTCTGCTCTAGCTATTCTATTTCTAGGGATCCGTGGTTTAACTAGGAACCCTTATAGTTTCGTCCTGAAGTTTTTATTTTTTTGGTTTTTATAACGTTGCGCCACACTAGCATTTCTCCTGTGCCGTGGGTGCGTTTACAAACACAAATGTTCACACGCACAAACATCCAGACCCGGAACAACTATCTGTAGGCCTTACAAATATTAGTTCCGTGCGGGAATCGAACCCACGACCCGTAGCGCAGAAGCTGATCGCTCAGCCACTGCACCAAACGTGTCGTCAAACAAAATGTTATGAAAAACAAAATTTAAAATATATTCCTTGCTACTTTGTTCATGCTAAGGAACCCTACACTGTGCGTGATCTGACACGCAGTCGGACGATTTTTGTCGTCATGTCATTTTTTATCAATAACCAGAGCCTGTCGCAGTATACTGCCGGACATAAGCCGCTAAAACATAACATCACGCCTTATATTCCCCTAAGAGTTCGGCAGAGGTGTTTTTAGTACACCCTCGTTTCGCCATCTATCTTTAAGTCCCATGTAACAGAGGGCAAGCCTATTGCCATTAACCGGGCACAAATCCAGTCTCCGGGCTGCTACTGAAAAATTCCTATTGAAAAAACCCAATAACACTTTACCCAACCTGGGGATCGAATCCAGGACCCCATTCTCAGCAGTCGCGCTCGCGACCACTAGACCAACAGGGCAGGCCGCTCACAAGTTGCGCCATAAAGGACTAATTATATTAATCAGCATCAATTCGCAAAACCGCCTGATGGCACACTTAGCCTAAGCGTACATGGGGACGCAGGCCGCATAGACAACATAGTTCAACCATAGTTTTACAATCCTTACAGCACCTTTGACGTCAAGCGATGCCACCGCCTGCGCCCGTGCAAGCTTTGCTCGACTGTATGGATTGTAAAACTGTGGTTATTTATTAACTAGCGACCCGCCCCGACTGCACACGGATGCAATGTAGATACTAATGTGGGGCATATAAACCTTCCTCTTGAATCACTCTATCTATTGCTGAAAACTGCATTAAAATCTGTTGCGTAGTTTAAAAGATCTAAGCGTACAGACAGCGGGAGCGACTTTATTTTATACTATGTAAAGATACATCAAGACATGTGTTCTAACAATTGAATTGTGTTGCATGCGCGGTCTGTATTATCCTCAACACCTGTGAAATCGTATGCTTTCTGCAAGGAAAGCATTCTAAACAATGCGTTAGCGTGGTAAAACAAAGTTGAATCGATTTCAAAAGCTAAAAACGTATTCATATAAAATCAAACAGTTTATTTTTCCACCTTTTTAATGTTATACTGTAGGTCTAACATAGATATTAATACGTTATTATTGTAAAAGTTATGTTAATGTGTGAGTGAATTTTGAATTGGAAATACTCGTTTCGCACTTATGTACTATTAAATTAAATTGAAAACTTTATTCATATCTATGTATGGGAGGGGCTCGTGGCTTATTACCAACCGCGACGATCATACGATTTGCGAGGTTAAGCTACGCTTGCCGCGATCAGTCTGTGGATGGGTGACCATTCGTTACACATCGAGACCCCTCCGTGCCTCGGAGAGCACGTTAAATAGTCGGTCCCGGGTGTCATACGAATACCTATAACAGTCGTTACGGGAAGTCAGAAGCCCGAAAGTCTGACAACCGGTCTAACCTTAGGATATCGGTATTGTCCAGTCTGGGTTGCGGAGGTGTGATGGCAGTCGCTCCGTGTAAAATACTGGTATTCAGCCGCATCTGGTTAGACTGGAAGCTGACCCCAACATAATTGGGAAAAGGCTAGGCAGAACATTCATATCTATGTATGACACAAAAAATTGTGCATTCATGTCGCAAATAATAAACTAAATTGGTTCGGAGACCCTTCTGGTCTCGCCAATAATAGCCCGGTTACGTAGAAAAGGTCCGCAAGACCATCTACAAGAGTCGATTAGGAAAAAAAAAAAAGGTCAGTTGTATTTTCGATTCAAAACTCGCTTACATTAGCGATAAGTTTACGAGACTTTCACACGAGTACAGCTTCTCGATAACTCCTCTATAATATCCAGTCTCTACTTTATAGAACAGTCTAATACGATTACAAAACTTCCTTCGGATCGTAATACTTAGATGAATTATTATAAGTTGCGAAACCTCGCGTTAGCCGCATGTTATGTTAGACTAGCTATTTCTACGTAACGATATTATAAGTATCTAGTCTTGGTGTCGCCACAATATAAATAAAAGTTCCTCCTCCATAGTTGTGGATAATATATCGGGCGTAAGACCCTTAACGAAGCCGTGAGCCACGTATTTTCTCCATCATTACGAAGATATTTTTGGTATTGGGCTATACCTGGGAACTGACTGGTTATGGAGATATTGAAGGTCAAAGTCACCATATTTTTATACGTATTTTACGAAAACTAAGTTTAAATGTTATAACTAAACATTCTTCTATACAAACATTAGGTATCAACATTTCTGAAATGTAGGCATAGTCTGCTGCACGCGCGCTTCCTTTGCGCGCTACAATTAAAAGCTGTTTTTTAATACCAAAAAATAAAAGTCGTTTCCCAGCAATTATTTTTGCTGTATGTAGTTTCATATACAGTATGCGTAGACTTCGGCTTCATTAAGGCTATTTTTACACCCTGTATGATATGTTTTAGTTTATATATTTTATCATCTTCTTCTTGTACCGTGCAAAGAATGGATCAGCCCCTTTTTACCGTAGCTGCCGTAATAGATGCCCAAATACACAAACGCTACTCAATTTTAAGTTGCCGTTAGTTTCGGTGTTGTCACTGTCACTTTGCCTTGAAATGACAGCGCGAGACTTAACGCCAACCTAAAATTAAGGCCCGTATTAATAAACGGCTCTCAACATTGCGTCTTATTCCCATACACATCATCTGAATACTATACATTTGACAACATAACTTTATTTTAATTTATCAAATCAGCATCGCATGTGATATCAAAATGCCACCTATGCTAGCTCTCTCAATTATTTATTAACCGAAGTAATTAAAATTGATTCCAATCCAAAATCTTATTAAGATGTTTAAGATGCTTAAGATGTTTGACATTAGGTACTCGATAAATTGTTAATTTCGGCCATATGGGATTATGAACATTACGTTCAACATCCTCCTTTGTTATATCATAACATACTGTTATCATCAATTCCCTTGTGAAATGTGGTGATGATGGAAAAATCTACATCATAATTATGAGCATAGATAATATTATTTCCACTGCTGGTGGAACATTCCCATCTGCAGCTACACAGAATGATCCTAAAGATGCATTGCTTTCAACGTCAGCTTCGTAGACAGATGACATCAGTAAGATTTCGTCAGAAGACGTGGTGGATGTTGCAGAGCTCCCATTATAATTCTTACTACACCCATGAATAATCTATAAAAAGATGGCCAGCGCTGCGTTTGCATCACGGAATTCTGTATTATGTGGTAAATACTAGTGCATAATGCATTAGCGCCACAAGGAATGTGAATAAAAAGTAAACTTTGATACCAGTCATAATAAACGTATGTGATGATATGACGTTTAAAGAAAATCAGACAATGGTGTCGATTCTGTTGCGCAGTTTGACAGGCCTAAATTAAAGTAAGGGTGTTTTCTTTCTGTTTCAATAGAAAAAGAAAGTGACAGTTGCGATGAGTCTAGTTTAGTACTGTGAAAATGTGTAACAGAATCGTCACCAATGGCGCTTATTCTGTTGGTCATAGATTTGACTACATATTATGGAAATATTTGAGAGCTTTCAATCTAGTTAGCATTAAACTTCGAAATGTTTTAGTTGGGAAGTACAGATGCGTCTAAAATTGAAATTTTAATTCAACTCAAATGGATAGCTATACATATCTCTTTCTTGTTTAATCTGCAAATCAGAGATAAAGTCTGGCCACGCTAACTCTGCAGAGGATTTATGGCAACACTGCAAACAATTACTGTAAAAATCTTTGCACTGACGTCATTATTCCAATCAGAGTTGGCTTTTCGGGCCAGGTAAGTAGGTATGGATATCGCAAAGCCAACTCTGATCAGAAAAACGACAACACTGCAAAGATTTTTACAGTAATTGTTTGCAATGTTGCCATAATTTCTCTGCAGAGTTAGCGTGGCTAAACTCTAGCAATATTTTTTGTTCAGTCAGTGCTCTATAGACTACATAAAAAACCAAAACAACCTATCACTGTCTGTAAATAAACATCAAGTACAATTTTTTTTCTATTGGTAAATACAAGGAAAACCATCATGGTGTCTAATTTCAACGGAATCAATCGCGAAAACATCATTGTGAACCTACATTGTTTTTAACAGATTTTCCGAGGAAGTAGACGAAAAGATAACAATTTGCTGTAATCGGCACATACCTATGGCAACGATTTTATCATTATTTAACTTTGTGACATGCACCTTACATATGTTTTCGTATTAGTGAGTGTTATTAGTTTTGCTTGGTTTAGCGACTAACCAAACTTGCTAATACTTTGTTAACTTGTGAGCTGAGTTTGTCGTGAATCGCAAATCCGGTCTTTGAAGTTTTAGGGCCAAGTCTCATCTGACGGCAGATACGTCGCCAATCTTCCGCCATATTCCGCAATATCTCAAACCGTACAGATTTGAACGAAGATGCGTTACTAAAATTCCTGGAGTAAATTACGCAAAGGGAGATCGGCGACGTATCTTCCGTGAGATGTGGCTTGGCCCTTATGTAGGAAAATCTATACTAATATTATAAAGCTGAAGAGTTTGTTTGTTTGAACGCGCTATTCTCAAGAAGTACGGGTTGGAATTGAAAAAATATTTTTGTGTTGGATAGTAGGTACATTTATCGAGGAAGGTTATAGGTTATATAACATCACGCTACGACCAACAGGAGCGAAGCATAAATGAAAAATGTTGCAATAACGGGAAAAATGTCCACCCGTGCGAAGCCGGGACGGGCCGCTAGTTATATTATAAACTTACCCGTTACCGTCTCAACATGTCAGGTGAGATAGAAATCAATCATCGGTAAAACGATAGTAGATTTTTATCGGTTGTTCATCTTTGGAAATCATAGGCTATCTCAATCGACACGAAAGATTAATAAAAAACGGCCAAGTGCGTGTCGTATGCATGAACGTAGGGTTAAAAAGCATGTGCCCTACTATGATGCAAATTTTGCACCAAGGCTTATTTCACAGATCGTAATATTAAGTTTTGTGGTAACAGACAATTGCGGATATGTAAAACCGGTCAAGTGCATGTCGTAATATTCACACGAGTACATAATAATGATATCATCTACTTACACAAAATTAAGTTGATGGATTGGATTCGTGCAAGCCATATTACCACTTTTGAGAGCCGGAACAAAAAACATTGAAAAATAGCCAATTTTTAGAGAACTCTTGTATGGGAATCCCTTTGGGTTTTGGTTTTTTATATTTTTTCATTATTTGCTAAGATTCAGACAACAACAATTCTTACTTCCTTACTTAATATTATAAACGCGAAAGTTTGTATGTATGAATGTTTGTTACTCAATCACACAAACGGCTGAACGGATTTGGATGAAATTTGGCATACCGATAGACCATGTCCTGGATTAACATATAGGATACTTTTTATCCGGGTACATGAGGTAGTTCCCCTAGGATGCGAGTATAACCGCGGGCAACAGCTAGTACAGTCATAATCTGTGATCAACTGGCTACCTCTCACTGCTACCGAGATATATCCTTGTGTCAGACGGACCAACAAACGGACAGATAGCGTAGCCTTACGAATTTGCACCTTTTAGGTACGGAAACCTAAAGATGCGTGTAAAATATTTAAAAACTTTTTTACAAAAAATTTAAACCGACTTCAAAAAATAATAAAATAATTACCATATAAAATTAACAGTTTCAGAAGTCGGTGCTGATCCACGCTGAACCAAATTGAAGGCACCGACTTCTGAAACTGTTAATTTTATATGGTACCTAATTATTTTATTATTTTTTGAAGTCGGTTTAATTTTTTTGTAAAAAAGTTTTTATTTTTTTCATTTTAGTGGCCTTAATTAAAACTTGGTTGGACCTACTAAAGATGCTGCTTGTAACATAATCACATCATCACAATATGCGTACCTACTGTTCGTCATTGAGGAGTTCCATTGTCTATCTCCGAAGCCCTTCATCAGATCTTCACCAAATTTAAATCGGACCAACTTTAAAGTATACCCTATCCATTAAAAAAAAATCATTAAAATCGGTTCACAATTGGCGAAAATATCGATGAACATACACAAAAAAAAATAACATACATACAGACGAACATAGTAACCTCCTCCTTTTTGGAAGTCGGTTAAAAAACCTTTATTCTACAAGTTTCAGTAATGGTTCAAGCTTTGTGTTGCTTAAATAGTTGGGTCTAATAAAAGGCGCCAAGGGTATTCTGTACTTTTAAGATTGCGCCGCGCCGTGCTGTGACTCGACTTTCAAATAAGTTTAAAGTAATTCAGCAAGTTTCATAAAAACTGAATAAAGTTAACATAAACATAACATAACACCACGCCTGTCATCCCCGAAGGGTTAAGCAGAGATATACAGTAACACCCTGATTTCACCGTTATGTTTAAGTCCCATGTAATAGGGTGCGAGTCTATCGTCATTAACCGGGCACAAATCTAAACTCCGGGCTGCTACTGAGGAATTCCATACGGAAAAACCCAATAACACTTTGCCCGACCTGGAGATTGTACCCAGGACCTCACGATCAGCAGTCACGCTTGCCACCACAAGACCAACGACGCAGTTATGCTATTATATTTTATAGTACTACCAATTAATTTTATTTATATGTATATTATCCACGCGGGAAAATACAGATTCCATGATCAAGCGATTCTGAAGATAGCTACATATAAATTATCTTTTTGCTTCATGTGCGTCTGTTACCAGTAGACAACATAGAGTAAAAAACGTGTATTATATTCGTATTTACCGCAAGTAGCTACATGTTATTTGCTAATTGTTTCTTTTTATAACACTGGCCATTTAGAGTTTAACACTAATCATGACAATGCACTATTAGAAGTAGGTTTTCTGATGTAAAAAACTAATAAGTAAACATTTGTATTCTTCAAATGTGCTTACAAAAATATGTAACAGTAAAAAAAGTACCTAGGTTCATTACGAAATCGTTATAAAAGTTAGAGTGAGTTCTGGCTACCCTTTTCCCAACTATGTTGGGGTCAGCTTCCAGTATTTTACACGGAGCGACTTCGCAACCCAGTTACTGGGTAATGCCGATACTCTATGGTTAGACCGGTCGTCAGACTTTCGGGCTTCTGAGTACCCGTAACGACTGTCATAGGTATACGTATGACGGTTTAACGTGCTCTCCGAGGCAAGGAGGGGTCTCCAAGTGTAATGAACGATCATCCATCTACGGACTGACTGCCGTAAGCGCAGCTTAACCTCGGAAATCGTATGATCTGCGTGGTTGGTTATTGGCCACGAGCTAAGTATTTAGTTCCTACGCTTTGTCTTCGTTTGCAAGAAGTTTCTGTCAGCAGTCATTTGTTAGTCATTCAATGCCCTTTAATGCATCTCATCATGTGATTTTCACGCTCTTTATAATCCTATGTGACAAGGCTAGTTTTTTTTTGATCATCGTTATGTCAACAAGAGAACAGATTTGTGTTTTTTTGTCCACTATGTGTTGAAATTAGTTTTTCGTGCACGTACGATTTTTTTTCGATCGTCCATTTATACATTACAAGTACCTACAATCGGATGCAAAAGTGAATAGTTATCAACCTTATTGTTTATACCTATTATATTTATGTTATAAACCTATTATATAATAATTTATAAACCATTTAAATGATTAGCTAAGAAATGATTTAATTATTCGAAGTCTAAGGGTAACTGCCTCGTTGTTCTAGTGGTGGCAAGCGCGATTGTTGATCGTGAGGTCAGAGTTTGGATTTGTGCCCGGTTGATGTCAACAGGCTCGCCCCCTATTACATGGGACTTAAACATAACGGCGAAATGAGGGTGTTACTATACACCTCTGCCTAACCGTTTGGGGAATACAGGCGTGATGTTATGTTATGTTGTTTGTAGATATTATAATATGTATTATTAGCTTTTGCCCGCAGCTTCGCTTGTGTGATTTTTTTTCACCCCCTTAGAGGTTGAATTTCGAGAAATCCCTTCTTAGTGGATGTGTACGTCACAAAATGAACCTACTGTCAAAATTTCAAGTTTCTAACCCCAGCCGTTTAGGCTGTGCGTTGATAGATCAGTCAGTCAGTCAGCTTCTCCTTTTATAAGTATATAATATAATATAATATATTTATTACTGAAAAAGGATCATTACAGGAAAAAGTGTAACGTTGGAACCTGTACTAATGAAAAACATTGTACAACAACAAACAAGTATAGATATTTATGTTATAAACCTATTATATAATAATTTATAAACCATTTAAATTATTAGTTAAGAAAGTACTTAATTATTAGTAGGTAGTCTAAGGGTCGATTTTATCAATCGTCAGATAAAGATCTGAGAAATAAATATGGCGGTTTGACATATTTTCTACACAAAATCTGTCAAAACATCAAACATATTCTCCGGATAAAAGTTATCTGACGATTGAAAAATCAGCTCTACGAGTGGATTTTATCAACGTTAGATAAGTTTATTTCAGGAATAAATTCGACGTTTTGACAGATTCCCTATACAAAAGTTGTCGAAAATTCAAATTTAGTAAAATCAGCTCTGAGTAACTTGTAAATACATCAAAATACCTGACAATAGATTGAGTGTTAAATTTGATGAAAAACAAATTACTTTCATGACATTCAAAGATGTTATGAAAACAAACAACATGGCAACATAATTTTATGTCTTCAGGCGCCATTTTAATTAATTATGTTAGGCATCATTTTATTGTTTCTGTAATGATCTCAGGAAAAATAGTATAATAATTATAAGTGTATAATATAATTATAATACTAATTATAGTGTTTTGTTCAGGAATATTTCAGCGTAATGCGCGAGTCTTACGTCAAACAAATTTATAATATGTGGAATTGATTTTGCATACGATAATAAACCTTATTTATTACATCGTAGCTTATTGTTACTTGTCCATTTATTTATGTATATCTTAACTAGCGACCCGCCCCGGGTGCAATGTAGATACTAATGTGGGGCATATAAACCTTCCTCTTGAATCCCTCTATCTATTGCTGAAAACTGCATTAAAATCCGTTGCGTAGTTTAAAAGATCTAAGCGTACAGACAGCGGGAGCGACTTTGTTTTATACTATGTAAAGATTTTGAGCTTTAGATGATTGTGTAAAGATACCACTAGTCTAAGTAGGTATATATACCCAAATTATATGATTTTTTGTTATAACGTAACATAACATCACGCCTGTATTCCCCGAAGGGTTGGGCAGGTGTATAGTCACACCCTCATTTCGCTGTTAGGTTTAAGTCCCATTTAATAGGGGGCGAGCCTATTGCCATCAACCGGGCACAAATGCAAACTCCGGGCTACTACTGAGGAATTCCATTCGAAAAAACCCAGTAACACTTTGCCCGACCTGGTGATCGAACCCAGTACCTCACGATTAGCAGTCGTGCGTGCTACCTCTAAACCAACGAGGCAGTTACGATTTTTTGTTTTATATTTAATTATTTACATGCCCCAGTCACAAATCGAAATGTTCTTGATGTTTTACTTTGAAGTGGTTCAAGTCCAATAATGGCTGCCATAGGCTGCTAATATCTACCTCTGAGATACGTACTGATAAAGAACATTGTAGTAACAATAGGGTTTTACTGGGTCCTTTCAAGACCCTCTGGTTTGGTCCTCTAAACCTTGAATTAAGAATAAATGTTGATGAACCGAAACACGTCCAAATAACTGAGTAGAGATTTCCATATCCATTAGCAAAAACAAAATAAATAAACACTTCTTCTTCGTCTTAGCGTGTCGATGGCAATCTAAATTGAGTCAGCCCAGAACTTAGCTACGAGTTTAGCGTTATCAGTAGCGTCCATTAGTTTTTGTAACGTGCAGATATCAGGGCACGCAGAGCATGATGTCCTGTGACCCCCGCCTACGGTCAGAAGGAGGAGCACCGTGGGGTTTTAGCCGGTAAGAGTCCGGCAGACCCCCTCGCCTACCCCGTGCGAGGGACATCCATGAAGATTTCCCCACGATAAAAAAAAGCCTGCCCCATCATTTGTGGAACAGCACCACAAACGGGATAAAATAATGGAATACACACTCAAGAAACAAATAATATTTTCGCCGCGATCATACCAAATAATTATAAAGTTCTACATAGATTTATCAAAGCTTAGTTACCTGACTGTGAGCTGTTTTTATACATCGTTCGTATTATTAGCATACATTTATTATTAGCATATAACTACTATAATCATTACCATGTATTTTTGTCAGTTCGTTTCGCTATAAAAGTCGTGATTTTTTTGCAATCAACGTTGTTTTTTTCTTTGCATCACTTCCTTGTATTAAAACAACAGGGATTCCTCTTTACATGTAATGACGGTGAAGAATGTTTCGCTACATATTTTGTGGTGATGTTTATTCAAATTAAGCAACTACGGAATAAAACAATTAAAGTTGATAATGTTTGTAATAAACAACACATAAGTAAGGATTTCCTGATTTCATGTTGGCTGATTACGTTTTTTTTGTGAGTAAAAGTATTAATGATCTATACTAATATTATAAAGCTGAAGAGTTTGTTTGTTTGTTTGTTTGAACGTGCTAATCTCAAGAACTACTGGTTGGAATTGAAAAAATATTTTTGAGTTGGATAGTCCATTTATCGAGGAAGGTTATAGGCTATATAACATGACGCTACGATCAATAGGAGCGGAGTATAAATGAAAAATGTTGCAAAAACGGTAAAAATTACCACCCATGAGAAAGAAGCCGGGATGGGCCCCTAGTAATATAATAATTATTCAACTGTATAACGACTTAATTAGTCACACAATTACTAATATTTGCTTTTAGTTTAAAAAATGGTAATAATTAACTGCCGCGTTGGTCTAGTGGTGGCAAGCGCTACTGCTGATCGTGAGGTTCAAGGTTCGATCCCCAGGTCGGGCAAAGTGTTATTGGGTTTTTCCGGGTGGAATTCCTCAGTAGCAGCATGGAGTTTGGATTTGTGCCCGGTTGATGGCAATAGGCTCGCCCCCTATTACGTAGGACTTAAACATAACGGCGAAATGAGGGTGTTACTATAGCTACACCTCTGCCCAATCCTTCGGGGAATACAAGCGTGATGTTATGTAACATGGTAACAGATATAATTATAATTGTGTTACTTTTCTAAATAAGAGGACTAGACACACTCTAATGTCGTTAATATGAAAAAGTCACAATCGTAATAATGTTTATGTTTCAACTTAGCGTTTAAAATTTTTGATTGACACATACTTCCGAGTGTATGCTGATATTTTATCACAATACCGCTAAGTACAACATTTTGAAGAAAACCAATGTTTGCTCTGGTTTGGGTCAATATTAATAGTGTCTGTAGTTCCCCTAAATCATTGCGCCAATACCAACATAATAGGATCACCAAGCGTGGTGATTTAATTGCTTATACAAGGTTAGTGGGAAAGGGGGTACTAAGCCGAAAGGGTGTTAGAGTACCTATAATAATGGATAACTTTTGTTCTACAACTTTCCCCAAAAGTCATTACTTTAAGAGAAATGACTCTTCAAAGATTTTATAAAAAATACGCTATATTGTATTTAACCTCAGCTATGATCAACTGTGTTTACATTTTATGTCATATTTGGGGTCACGAATTAGAAGCTCCATTTTCTGAATTCGTAACTAAAGCAGGGATGAAGATTTTTTGAAAAAACTAAAATAAAAAATATTTTGCATCGAATATTCTTTTATGGACTTTCTTTAAAACAATCATCAGTGATACATTAAGTGACCCGCGGCTTAGTATCCCCTTTACGACTTTACCTTACCCTTATAATAGATTGTAAAACATCTTTAACGATGTAACCATAAATGTACCTATTCCTTTGAGCAAATCATCTTAGTATCTAGACATACACATGATTGGCGAGCTAATAACCCTTGATTTAAAGATTGCTTGAAGAGCAATGCTAACTTCTGTGAAACACATCAGCTTAATAAAGTCTAGCTTAGTCGGAAAAATTCTGAAAATACTGTCCTTATAACACATACGGTCTTTAGTTTTCCTCTATTGCAAGTTACTGTTGTCAACCTTGGTAGAGAACACGGAATCAGCAGAACAAGGTCAATGTGATGATACCGCCGACTTTTTGTCACGGCCCCGGTGTATTGTCGAGTACACAACAAAAACTCGTGTCAACACATGACAGTCATGCTGCAATTACATTACAGCAGTCATGAATGAATAGGGTTGAAGGACCAGTAGCTAAAACGTGGTCCTTTGAGGCAGAATAAAGTGTGGTTGAATTTTTAACATTAGTAAGTATTCTAGAATCATCAGCTGTTTTTGCAGATTAGAAGCTACTCATTATTTTAATACAAAGTCATTTTCCTAAAGAAACAATTTAGAAAAAAGTTCAGGTTTTATTTTTGAGTGAATATACAGAATTTTTTAGGTACTGAAAAGTGCAACGAGGCAAACAAATGCATTGATGGTTTTTTGTTATGTTCGTTGAACAAACAAACAACAGCGTGATTGAATGTTTTATGTTCGTTAAAAAACTAGCTGAAAACTCTTAGTTTAACAGAAAAGTTCTCAGATATTTAAAAGATAAATTAAAATGAACAATGTAACCTAGCATTTGAACGCTTGCCTTCCATGTAGGAGGGTCCAAGTTCGATCTTGGCCCGTACCTCTGACTTTTAGAATTCATGTGCGGATCAGAATTTGATAATCACTTACGTTAACGATGAAGGAAAAACATCGTGAGGAAACCTGCACACCTGAGAGGGCTCCATAAAGTTCTCGATGGTGTGTGTAGTCTGCCAACCCGCACCAAGCCAGCGTGGTGGGCTAAGGCCTAAACTCTACTCATTCTGAGAAGAAGCCCAGCAGTAGGACAGTAATGGGCTAATTATGTAATTATTTTATAGTGACACGTTAGATAATATTATAATTTGTGTCCTAATGTAGGTATTGAACGGCTGAATGCATTTTTGTCCTTTGCTGCAGTGTCAATGAATAAAATGTCGTGTCTATTCCTGTGGATGAACCGGAATCATAGGACCAATTTATTTAGTGATGTCTCACAGACTTTAAATTCACAATTGTGTAATGTATTGTGCACAAGAATCATGCCATAGACCAGTAGAATTGAATTTAAAAGTATGGAACTACATACATAGTAAATACATTTGAACCATGAATACGATCCATACAAATAGATATACTATTGAAAAATTGAATAACAGCGAATGATTTGTTTACACAAGTAAGTTCCACATAAAAGAAATAAATATTTTATATTCCTGACGTATCTACATAATAAAATAAATTTTCATTTTGTTTACGGCAAATATTCTTATTGTGTTATCAAAAGGCATTGATACCAATTGAAGTAACGTACGACGATCAACTTGTTGGGTCTAATAATATACCAGGTCGCGTGACCACTATACTAAACTAATTTCTTTTATTGTGTACTAAAACTTGCGAAGGATAAACGGATAAACAGTTGAAATTTTAATAGTCTCGTTATTCCTAAAATCATTGTTCTGTCTAACCTTTTCCCAACTATGTTGGGGTCAGCTTCCAGTCTAACCAGATGCGACTGAATACCAATATTTTACACAGAGCGACTGCCATCAGACCTCCGCAACGCAGTTACTGGGCAATGCCGATATCCTAAGTTTAGACCGGTTGTCAGAATTTCGGGCTTCTAACTTCCTGCAACGACAGTCATAGGTATTCGTATGACAACCGGGACCGACAGTTTTACGTGCTCTCCGAGACACGGAGGGGTTTCGATGTGTAACGGACGGTCACCCATCCATGGACTAACCTCGCAAATCGTAGGGTCCACGCGGTTGGTAATTAACCACGATTCCCTCTTTATTCCTAAAATCGTATAATCTTTAATTAAAAATAAAACGTGTTATTTCGAGATTTCAAGAGACCGTGATTCTAAATTATGTGTTTGTTGATAAGTGATTAGCTCTGAATTCGTTACGACAAAGACTAAATCGCCAGCCGGAAAACTTATTTCCGCAACACAATCAACTGTACTGAACCGTTAAATTAAATTGTATTGTGAAACATTCAATCAATATGAAAAATCCGTGTCGTATCACCGTCTATGTCACTATAACGTGTGCAAAGTACCAAGTAGTTCTATAAACACAGATACAATAAGCTGCACAATAGTAATTTGCACAAAAGATATCTACATTGTTCTGTACACCATGACTTCTATGAAAAGGACGCAACAGAATGACAAAACTATTGTTAGCTAGGTAAAGTCGATTCAGCCCATCAGTTAGAGACGATTACACTAAGCATGTGGGCAATCATGGAGTGATTACCGCGTCCGGTACTTCATTTAACAATCAAAAGTACAAAAGCCCAATGAGAAAAACGCTACATTCACAACTAAACAGTAAATTGTCATAACATTTAATGATATAATGTTAAATTAAAAACGTGTTCGCCAGTCGAATGTAACGGTTGTAAAGGTAAGAAAATAATAATGAATGTTTCTGTTTCAGATACGCGTGACGTAGTCATGGCTGTGGATAGCAAAAATGCGGACAATAACAAAACTGCTGATAAAACTCTTACTGTTAATGGTGGTGACTTAAATGGAACGAATGTAATTAAAAATAGTTTTAGTAAAGCTAAAGAATACGACAATATGACAAACATAAAGCTGGATAAAGAACATGAAAGCACCAAATATGAGAAGAATGAAGAAGAGAGTTGGGACGGATTAAGTCATTTTCAAAAACTCAGACGCATGATCTCGCTCATCACGGTGGAGCCTATTTTGGCTTGTTACGTGATGCCTTCAGTTTTGTCTGTATTTGCAACACAAAACCTTTACCTAGAGAAAGCTTGTCGAGTAAATCTTCAGTTTGATCATCATATTTGTGATGCCTTAACTCGAAGAGATACAGCTAATTATACTGCAGAAGAAGAGGCAGTACAAACGTTAGTAGCTGCAGTAACTGGTTGGAAGACTGTACTACAATCATGCTTGCCGTGCGTAGTATTAATTTTTCTTGGAGCATATAGTGACAGAGTTGGAAAAAGAAAAATTTGTATGCTTCTACCGATTGTTGGTGAAATTTTTTCAAGTATAGGCCTGATTCTAAATACCTATTATTTCTACGAGTTACCATTGGAAGTGGCGGCTGTGACAGAAGCTATATTTCCTGCTTTGACAGGTGGTTGGTTCACAATGTTTATGGGAGTGTTCAGTTATATAGCAGATATTACTACTGAGGAACAAAGGACGTTGAGGATAGGGATAGTGAATCTGTTTCACTCTGTTGGGGTGCCCGTCGGGGCGGCTCTCAGTGGAATTTTGGTGAAAAAAGTTGGCTTATACTGGGTGTTCTCTCTGTGTGCAACGCTATATATTTTGAGCTTCATCTACGGATTCATTCGCATCAAGGAAGTGAAGAAGCCTAATCTGTCTGTGGTGAGTATAAATCACTTTAATAGACACTTTATTATCATAATCGTGATGTTTATTTTCCAAGATTGTTTATTGAATAATGATAGTCGCTATTTATTGTGTTCGATGAGGTCTCCATCGGTTTAAATTAGACACCTTGGACGTGAGTCTGGATTAAACGGTTCATTGAACGAAACAAGAGGCTTTGTGTATTTATCGTAATTACTGGATCGATAAGATAGACGTTTACGGTCCAGATGATGTTTGCAACTAATTATAGATTACAGTGACAGCTTAATTTGAACTATTCTACACACGGATGAAGCATTCACACTATGAAATAAATGAGACATTGTTTACATCAATGGTCTAATGAATTACGGGTTCCTTGTATGATAGTAAAATTTCCATTGCGTACATACCTAATTATAAATAGTATTCAATTTTTTGACAGATCGATATTGTGAAAATAAAAATAAACTGTTCTTGTTTGAGAGTAGTTACACCTTTTTCCAGGCTTATACTGCCTTATTTCTGAAATATAATTTTATACGTAGTTGTAGTTAGGAAAGATGTTGGACTGTCAAAAAACGGATCACTCTTTGGCCTAACTGTACCTACCTATTGTATGAGTTTAGCCTCCTTGGTTTCTACCTCTGTCAGTTATTAAATAATACAATAATTCAGTACCTATGTAGCTACAACAATGTGGAACATTTTGGTACCACGTGGTACAACATACTTTAATTATTTATTAATAATATGCGAATTTCACATTTAGTAAGCAATATATAAAGTATATTCTATTCTATTCTATATAAGGTCTGACCAAAATACCTGGACAAACTTTTACACAGTGTTCAGTACGTTTAACTAATCACATCTATGTAAAAAAAATGAGACCCAAGTGTTTTTTTTCTAACCAAAAAATAATAACGTTTTAAATTGCCTGTAGGTACCTACTCTCTAAGAATAAACTCATCCATTTCTTATGCATCGACCGCCATTGGGGCGCGCGCTAATTCCGTGCCGTGTTTTACCTAAACAGCGAAGTGAAAAATGTTAAATAATAATAATAAAAGTAAAATTAAAGTTGAAAAAAAATTTTTGGTTAGAAAAAAAACACTTGGATTTAGTTTTTTTTTCATAGATATGTTCAGTTACACTTACTGAACGCTGTGTAAAAGTTTGTCCAGGTATTTTGGTTGGACCTTATATAAGCGTATCTGACCTTTTGATCTATAGCAATTAATTTTTTCAATGATACTTCCTATAAGGAAAAATACATCATGTCAGCACAAACTTGTTCTTTTAGTCCAAACTGTGCGATTCTGTGCTCTTCAAGGCTAGTCGTACAATTATCCAATACTCGGCAATCTTCATAATGTCATCAACCTCTACCTTTGTCCTATGTGACATGGCCTTGTTTTTTGAGACAAAATAGAATGATTGAACCAAAAACTGCCTTGTTGGTCTAGTCGTCGCAAGCGCAACTGCTGAGCCTAGGGTCCTGATTTCGATCCCGAGGTCGGGCAAAGTGATATTGGGTTTTTCCATTAGGAATTTCTCAGTAGCAGCCCGTAGTCTGAATTTTTGCCCGATTAGTGGCAATAGGCTCGCCCCCTATTTTATAGAACTTAACATAATTGGCGAAACGAGGGTGTTACTAAAACACCTCTGCCGAATCCTTCGGGGAATACAAAGCGTGATTTTATGAACCAAAAACCCTCACATAGGTACAGTAATTTACTTATTAGAATACGTTTATGGTCAAGAGGGGAAATTCTCTGAGCAACCTCTTATGGTGTCAGGCGCGGATTCAGCTCTCAAAAAAGGTTGTGGTCACAGCCACCCGAAAATCGGCCAAGTGCGAGTCGGAGTATGAACTCGCTCATGATCGACATAGTGCATTCTTACATAGGAGATGTTTACAAACTATATGACGTCCTGACCACGATTTTGTACAGTGAATAGTTCCACGTGGGCAAAGCTGTGGGACGAACACTAGTAAATTAATAAACCTGTAAAATGTTAGTTTGTTCTCTCACGAAAATTACACATCACAGTGTCACATTTAGACTCTAAATTACTATCGACATCAATAGACCATGAAAGTGTGACGTCACAAGTCTATTAGGGTTGTGGGCATGCCCATCGTGTCCACAACGGTGGATTCGTGCTTGTATGGTGCGTCCCCATTTACGCACGTACACTAATGGCCTATTCCTATAATTTACGGAGCGTTATTGGCTAAAATTGAGACTCTTGTATCTTTACCAATAATGAAGCCAAGAACTCATGGCTTTGCATCATAGAATCTCCGTCAAACGCGAGCGAGCGAGCGACTGCCATCAAACCTCCGCAACCCAGTTACAGGGCGATGCCGTCATCGATATATTTTAATTGACATAACTTACATGTTATTATGTATTTTTGAATCTAATAATACAAATAATTTGCCAACTGTTATGATATTACCTAATTATGATTTGTGTTTTGTCACACTCACGAGGTTGACGACATATGGGATGTTGGTTCAGTAGTTATTGTACTGATAGTCGTCACGGCCAATGGTCTAAGAGCTAAGAGCCTCTACCAACATCTGAAGAGGCTCTCGTTAGACGGCTGGATAAAGGCCTCATACGGAAAGCGGTACTTCAGGACATGGCGCGTATCTATACTAATATTATAAAGCTGACGAGTTTGTTTGTTTGTTTGAACGCAATAATCTCAGGAACTACTGGTTGGAATTGAAAAAAATATTTTTGTCTTGGATAGTCCATTTATCGAGGAAGGTTATAGGTTATATAACATCACGCTACAACCAATAGGAGCGGAGCATAAATGAAAAATGTTGCAAAAACGGGAAAAATGTCCACCCGTGCGAAGACGGGACGGGCCGCTAGTTGTTAATACCTATAGGAGGTTCATCTCTCTGAGGCCCTGAACACCAGTAGCTTGGACCCTGCTCCCGACGCCGATGTGCTACTAATTTTTATATTTCTAAATGATATTTTTATAGAAATATTAAATTAAAACTGCCTCGTTGGTCTAGTGGTGGCAAGCTCGACTGCTGATCGTGAAGTCCTGGGTTAGATCCCCAGGTCAGGTAATGTGTTGTTGGGTTTTCCGTGTGGAATTCCTCGGAGTTTGGATTTGTGCCCGGTTGATAGCAATAGGCTCGCCCCCTATTCCATGGGACTCCAACATAACGGCGAAATGAGGGTGTTATTATACACCTCTGCCTAACCCTTCGGGGAATACAGGCGTGATGTTATGATGATGATGTTATGTTTAAAAAAATGAATACAAGAAATACAAATAATAAAATATTAATTAATATTATATAACGGTTAATAATTTTTGCAATAACAAGTATTAACGCTATGTACACGTACAAATGTAGGTTAACTCGCATGTTTTGCACATTAAAGCTGAAGTAACATCTTTGTTTTTACATACAATTGATGTTATGTTAGTTATTAAGCTAATAAAAACACTAAGAATATGAAATTTTACGAGTACGGTGAACTTCGACGGATTACATGCCACTCTAAATCTAGGTTTCAATTAGTTTCAATACTTGTAGCCGTGTCATTGAGGATCATTACGTAACACGCACGTGAGGTGATTGTATCAGCAATCAAGATATCACACATGCACTCGTGCGCAGGGCCACAGAAAACAGGCTAGTGAAGGGAATAGGTACGTACATACTTGCGGTTTCAGAATTTATACAATTAACCAGAAGGTACTTTGTTTAGAATCGACTAGGTACTTAATGGATTTCAGCAAATTTGGAAACGTCAATTTACATACATACATAAACTCACGCCTTTTTCCCATGGGGGTAGGCAGAAACTATAGAATGCCACATGCTACGATCCTTACATACCCCTTTCGCTTCATCCACATTCATACATCTTGTCATACACGCACGCCGGTTGAGAGTAGGTACTACGCACCTGACCTTTGTGAAGAACATCACCAATAACATCGATGTATGTCCTTCTAGGACGTCCTCTACCGGCGTTCCCATTGACATCCGCCTTATAAATTCCTTTTGTTAATCGCCGTTCACTCATTCTCTCAACATGACCAAACCACCTAAGCATATTCCTTTCAATTTTTGTCACTACATCATCTTTTAAACCGCAACTTTGTCTAATCTCTTCATTTCTCAATCTATCATTCAAAGTTACACCGCACATACTTCGCAAAGAACGCATTTCCACGGCATTTATTCTACTTTCATACCTCTTCTGCCACGACCAACATTCACTTCCATACATAAGCGTAGGTACCAGCACACCATTATAGACAGCCAGTCGTGCCTTTTTGGACATCGACTGGCTAGCCATAACCGCATGCATAGCACCATTTACTTTATTTCCGGCATTTGCTCTCCTTTCCACATCTTCGTCAATCTTACCATCTCTTGGTTTAAATTAAAAAAGTAAAATTTAAAAAGAAAAATATTCCTTGTCAGCCATACAGGACGTCTAAAAGCCCGAAAGTTTGACAATCGGTCTAACCATACAATATCAGTAGTCAGGTGCATTAGAAGCTTAATAAAAGGCTAGGTCAGGGATGGCGAACTAATGGCACGCATGCCATAAATGGCACGCGACACAATATTTTGGGCACGTCACTGATCACAAAATTCATTATGCACTACGAAAAAAGTGTGAAGTAGGTATTATATGACCCAATAATCACAGAGTCAAAACTATTTGATGGCACGTCTATGACCTCATTAAACATTTCATTAGAAAAATGGCACGTTAATGGTCAAAGCACACATATCAACTCGGAAAGGGATCGTAACCGTATCGCCTTTTGCCTCGCCGTCAAACAGGCGTCAACCTAACGTAAGCACGTAACCAAACCGGATCAGCAGCTCCGATACGTCGACTCGGCTACGGCTAGGCGACGCCGCGCTTACGGCTCGCAGTAACAGTAGTGTGCTGCAGGTAGGCCGCGGGAGGGGTGAGAGGGGCAAGGGTGGACGAAGAGACGTAAGCTCGGGTACGGAGAGACGTAAGCGCGGGGACGACGAGCCGTAAGCGCGGGAACCACGTTGACCACACACCGCACCGCGGTTCGTGAGCTTGTGCCGAGGCGAGGCGATTACGTTACGATTCCGATTAATGTGCGTTGCAGTAGGGAGTTTCATACAAAGAATACTGAACGGCTTGAGTTGATACGGTGACGATCCCTTTTCGATTTGATATGTGTGCTTTGACCTTGATACGTAAAGGTTCGCCATCCCTGGGCTAGGTTGATTATGAAGCGAAAAGGGTGTGGCAGGATCGTAGCTAGTGGAAATCTATAGTTTCTGCCTACCCCAATGAGAAACAGGCGTGATTGTATGTATGTAAATGTGCTTGATTATGTTTACAAACGAGTTAAAAGTCTGCCAACTAAATCCAAATATCTCTTTATTACCTACTTGCATAAACACTTCGTTTATATCTAAAAAAAAAACAAGTTGTATATTTCTATTTCTAAAATAAACGCTTCGGTATTAAAACACTGCATTTAAAATAATTATAGTTGAACGAATCTTAATGCACTTTGATTACATTTGACTAGACCAACTGAATAGATTAAAGGTTGTTTTGACAGTCATTATCGAACCTTGTACAAGTACTTTCGTATTTGTATAATTCCATTACAACCAATTCGCGTTCTTGCAGTGCACAAATGTCATGGGAATTGACCCTTAATAAAATAAGCCTTCCGCAAAAGAGCGTCTAAAAAGTCTTCCAACTTTTTATGTACCAAAACATTTTCTGCCAAAAAAAAGCATTAAAATAACATCCACAAATAAATTGATTAACTGGCCATGAAATCAGCGTATCGTAATTATATAACATTTAGCAAGTTCAATGACTAAAATAGATTATTCGTGCGTAACAGTACAAAAAGTCCGTCAACTTGACCCAATTTGGTGTCACACTCGGTTGCAAGGAAGGGCCTTGCGTCTAGCATTTTCTACGAAAGGCAAAAACTTAATTAACTTGTCTAATTGAGAGTGAAAGTTAGACTTTTCAATTAAGCGTTAAATTAATAGTTTCTAATCTTGTTCACCGTCTTTTTTAATAATATTACCATGATCTGAAGTTTATGCACCAATTCAAATACAGTTTATCGTGAATCGCTTCTTCTCTCGTGTCGGCCATCTTTACATAGTACCTACTAGCGGCCCTTCCCGGCTTCGCACGGGTGGACATTTTTCCTGTTTTTGCAACATTTTTCATTTATGCTCCGCTCGTATTGGTCGTAGCGTGATGTTATATAACCTACAACCTTCCTCGATAAATGGACTATCCAACACAAAAAAATATTTTCAATTCCAACTAGTAGTTCCTGAGATTAGCGCGTTCAAACAAACTCTTCAGCTTTATAATATTAGTATAGATAAAACAAAGTCGCTCCCACAGTGTGTAGGTACCCTTAGATCTTTTAAACTACGCAGCGGATTTTAATGCAGTTTTCAGCAATAGATAGAGTGATTCAAGAGGATGGTTTATATGCCCCACATTTGTATCTACATTGCACCCGTGCAAAGCCGGGGCGGGTCGCTAGTGAGATATATTATGAGAATAGCTCGGGCCATGGTGAAAAGATTAGCCAGTCAGCAAGGTTGGTTATGGGGCTGACTGCCCAGGGCGCACAGGACAAGTATCGTCACTCGTAGAGTCTCTTTTAATGCACCCGCCGCAAGACCCGCTCATCAAATTTTTTTTATTCGCCAGCCATAACTCTCTCACGAAACTAAAGTTTACTTCGTCCATGAATTGTCTAGACCTGAAAATACCTTGATCTTTAGTGTTAGTTTCAGGATTTCGTTGCAGCGGTATCGACCCATTCAATAATATCAACAACAAACAAAAATTAATAGTTTCTTAAGACCAACGTGCAGCTAAACAAGACAGACTAGAACGGCAAAATTGTTCGAAGTGATTCGCAAGCCAATCTTATTAATTGAAGGCCCTAGTTAGAGGTGATAGACATATTTATGAGACCATACTGCTGACATACATAGATACATTGACATAAATATACTGACACAAGTGGACTGACAGTTTGAATGGAGCTAGCACCGTTCCCTTATAAACTGATAATATACCGTTCCCTTATAAACTGATAATATAAATCACACAGCAAACTGGGTTTGCCAGTTTTCCTTGCGCAGGTCAAGACTACAGTCGCTCTGCATAAATCCTCCTACTCATCTATTTTCTAATGCACAAGCAATCTCTATTACTGTCCCACTGCTGGGCACGGGACTCGTCTCAGAGTGAGAAGAGTTTAACACCCATATTCTAAGATGTTCCTTCAAAACTTACTCGACTCAGGACGGCCTCGAAAACACCTTCAAAATTGTATTCTTAGTCGCAATTTCGAGTGAACTTTGAGGTTCCTCGACGGAGTCATTACGTCATAATTTGAATTATCTGCATCGCACAAATAACGCCGTGATAAGTACTTGTAAGGATTATCGTAAGCATATTCGATAAAGTCTTCAAAATTCATTTTTGTTACACACGAACTTTGACACTTCCTTCCTTAAGGTAGGTTCTGAGTTACCTTGAGTTTGACAGATGATTTCTTACCTCGACTGAGAAAAAATGTCGAGTCGAGGACGTTTATGTCAACTATAACTACCGATGGTAATGAGAAAGATTGAGTCGAGGTGGAGTCGGGTCGAGTAAGTTTTGGAGAAACGTCTTAGAATATGGGTGTAAGCCTTATACAATCTCCGATAATTGGATGTATAGACTCTGGGTAAAAATAATCATTATTACTAAGTTACCATCTTCTTCAACAGTCAGTCATTAGTCTCAAGGGTCCGTGTACCATGACTCAATGATTTCTGTATTTCAACTATGAGTAGGAGAGTAGAGCATAATAATTTGATTATTGTGACTTGATTTGAGTAATGTTGATTAATGATTATCAGTAATTTTCCTTCTGAAACTGTCTGTTAAACTATATAAAAAATTACAATCATAATATGTTATGAACTTTTACGAGAAGGAAAAACATATTTTTTGAACAGCCAGCTTGCTTCAAGGCTGCTGCCTTACAGCTATTTCACACAGAAACTGTTTACAGGACCCGTTTTAGCGGATCCGTTTTTATTTTGGTGATGGCGCCTGTAAAAGTATGAGCGAGTGCTCATACACGACAGTATTCCGAATCTAGTAAAAAATACTGGATCCGATATTTTTATCGTATCTCGCCTGCCAGATACTATGCAGCTGCCATTTGTTTAACCGATCCTTCGGTACAGATGTGAATAACACATCCAGTACCGACGGATCCGTTAAAACATATTCGCTGTGTGAACGCACGGTTAGACTGCACCCTACAGTGCTAGGTTTCATTCTGCAAAAGAATAACGAACATGACCACATCATTGGTCTAGTAAGCAATTTTGGCTGCACATTTTGAAGATCTAGGTACAATCCAAGGATTAAGGGTCTGCAAAAGTAAATCGAATAAAACTTTTTAACAAAAATAAAACCGACTTCAAATTATCTATTTCCGAAGTTCTTCATCAGATCTTCACCAAATTTAAAAAAGACCACTTCGAAAGAATACTCTTTCAAACAAAAAAAGAATCATTAAAATCGGTTTACAATTAGCAAAGATATCGCGGAACAAACATACAAAAAAAAACATACAGTCGAATTGAGAACCTCCTCCTTTTTTTGGAAGTCGGTTAAAAAGAGTACCCCGCTTTTGCTTTGGCTAAACAAACATCTCTGTTTTGTTTTCATGCATAAAAGTGCTTGAAAACAATTTGTAATTTTTTTATGAACGCAAAATAAATGGGCAATGACGATAAAAACAATAATCGTTTTCATGAGCAGTAATTGCATATGATAATGATAATGTTTAATGTCTTTTGTATCGCTATGCTTATCGTTTTTTTATGTTGTTGAGGTTTATGGGCGCGGGGACGTTTAGGTGAAATTCTAAATTGATGCATAAACATGACATAACATCACGCGTATATTCCCCGAAGGGTTAGGCAGAGGTGTATAGTAACACTCTCATTTCGCCGTTATGTTTATGTCCCATGTAATAGGGGGCGAACCTATTGTCCAAACTCCTGGCTGCTACTGAGGAATTCCACACGGAAAAACGTAATAACACTTTGCCCGACCTGGTGATCGAACCCAGGACCTAGGACCAACGAGGCAGTTAACGATGCATACAATGCTTTGTAAATAAAGAAAAACAGCGGGACATCTAAGTATTACGAAATATCCTCAATTGCATAGGAGCACCCAGCCACTGACCAACCAGGCTCTGGCGGTTGACAGTTGGGTGTGGTAGCCATCGGACTTGCCACTTTAAATAACCAGGCCGTTGATGGACAGCGGCACTAATGCGAGGTTCTAAAATTACCAACCTGCTAGCTCCCTGTGATAACTACAGGCATTTTCATTTCAGCAACAAGTTGTGATAGGCTGATAGTAGTTTACATCTTGCAGTCTTTTTCCTTCGTGTCCGCACGCGCTATACGAGAATATCTTGTAGAGGAAGGAGGTGTTCAGTCGTGGATCCAGCGTTTAGCTCATGGGGTGGTCAAAGCTGGTAACCTCGGTCACTTCACCCTGATCCACCTTGCTCACCCGCCGCAGCCGCGGAGCCGGTCGTCCTTTCTGACTCCGCAGTCACACCGTTAATTTAGCCCTCATCAAGCTGTCTCCCTCCCAGTCCTCTCTCCAGCAACGCCCTAAGCCGAGGCCCGAGTTCCATTAGGGGTCGCCCTTAGTGCTGTTGTTGCTAGCTAGTCATGATATTAGTAGTAGTAGTAGTAAGCTTAGGTTAGGTATTTTACTCTCGTCCCCATTATTTGGTGACCCTTTAGGTCTCACCAATAACTGCCCGGTAACGTAGAAACAGTCCGCAAGAACATTTACAAGCAATCGAATAGAAAAAAAACAATCCCGGCTACTCACTTTTAAATTTCAATTTTTTTTTAATAAATGAGGAACCGTAATACGTCACGGTAGTGTGTACCACGTCGTTGTCTCATCGATCTACCGTAGTGTCTTCTCAAAGACCAGCTCGCTGAATGCCTAGTTTTTCTTTGCCAATCGATAGATGAGCAATGTACCGACGTGCCTGTCAACAATTTATTAAGATTTCCTTGACTTGTTTGACTGATTAGCTGACAAGACATTAACTGTTATGGGCATTCCACACCAGGCCAAGGAAGGCCAACGAACGCCAATGACACGTTCATTAATTTGTTGAATTTTACCAACCTTTGAATAGAACGGCGGTTTCATTCGGATTAGCGGTATCGTTCCCCGTTCGTTGCTTTGTGTGTACGTACAATGATATAGAATAGGTACCTGCACTTATGGTGGTGATGATTATAGCAACGTACAACTATTAGTCGTGGGCATGATTGTGCAGTCATGGCCGCGACTAATGGTTGTCACCATGCGGTGTCACCATTTGTGGTGATAATAATCGTACAAGCGCATTCTAAATGGCGTAGTGTCAATTAAATAATTTATTTATTGAATTAGTATTTTTGAGCAAATAAAGATAAACTTCGTTTTGTGAATGCTGATTATATTAGGATATAAATCTGTACAGTATGAAGTTCAAAATAATTGTTTGCAATCATCTAAAGTAGGTACTTTGTCGTCGTCGACGCGTTGTCTCTTTCCATTAATATAGTAAAAAGTGAACTAAGGGATGATTTCCACCAAACGGCTCGCATCGCATCGGATCGGAAAGGATACGAACGGATGCGGCGACAACCGATCGCGTCTGGCAGGATGTCGACGCATACGATTGGCTCCGTACCGTCACTTGCGAACGTATCCGTTTCTGCGCCTAGTCAAATAGTTTCATTCCTACCGTGTTGACAGCCGAAAGGATCCGATCGGATACGACGACAAGCGAACGGACTTTCGGCTACGATCGCGTGTCGCGGAAGACGTCCGCGGTCAAGCTGCTGTGCGCGGCTTGGTAATATAGACTTTAAATACTGTGTATACGATTTAATATCGTTTAAAGATTGTAAAATCCGTTCTGATCCGATGCGATGCGAGCCGTTTGGTGGAAATCATCCTTAATGCCACGTTCCTATAGCCAAAAATGAATCGTTTTCTTAACTAATGGTAGCATTACTTGTTGGAAAACTGGGTATATAAATAGTCTCGTAAGTTTTAACTGTGATACCTAGTTTTACGTATGGGAGGGTCTACTTTGCAAAGCTATGAGCTCTTTGCATTTTGGTAAAGATACAACAGTCTTAATTTAATCAATAATGCTCAGTAAATCATAGGACTCAGCCATAAACATACTTATCAGCAACAACTCCCTAGGCATTTTGTATAAATAAATAAAATTATAAACTGCATTAACAAAAGAGTTGTAATATCACTGCCTCGTTGGTCGTAAGTGCGACTGCTGATCGTAAGGTCCTGGGTTCGATCCCCAAGTCGGGCAAAGTGTTATCGGGTTTTTCCGTCAGGAATTTCTCTCGTCTCTTTCTCTTTTTCTCAGTAGCAGCCTGTAGTCTCGATTTATGCCCGGTTAATCGCAATACATAACTAGCGAAACGAGGGTATACTAAAAACACCTCTGCCGAACCCTTCGGGGAATACAAGGCGTGATGTTATGTAGTAATAAAAGTAATCGTATTTTAAATTGTTTGTTTTCAGAAACCAAAAACAAACTGGTGCGCATGGCTGCGAGATTTCTTCGACACTCGATATGTAAAGGAGACTCTGACGGTGGCTTTCAAACAAGGACCCAACAACCGAAGACTGAGGGTCATCATGCTGGTCGTGGTTATGTGCGTTATAATCGGACCTGTTTACGGTAAATAAACATTTATTGAGATGATTTTTTGTTATAGTCTAAGATCCCAGAACGACCTTCACCGAGCTGGTTAAGGGATGAAAAGTATTTAATATAAAATTAAATATGTCAATAAATATATTGCAACAACTCTTGGGTAGGCAGGTATAAATGCTGTGTTTATACCTGCCTACACAAGAGTTGTGACGGGAAATAAATAGTCAACCTAACGTTTGCATATTCTATAGGCTTCATACTTTCGATTGGTATGCAATTTGTCTATTAACCAAAACAATGAAATGTAAAAAAAAAAACTGGTCTGAAATTTTTTAGTCAACCTATTTGCAATATATTTATTGACATATTTAATTTGATATAAAATACTTTTCATCCATTAACCAGCTCGGTGAAGGTCGTTCTATACTGGGATCCTATACTATTGGGTCCCCACCTATGAAATTGGCGTTTTTTTCTCATAAATAGAGAACCTCGTCACTTCTATGATTTAAAATATTCATCAATTGCTTGATATTATATCGAATAATGACCATCATAGACAACTACCAATAGTAAAAAAACCTTAATACTTATAGTTTTCTAAACATAAAAAATACCTTAAAAATCACTCCTCTTTTTGTTAGCAGAATAGACCACTATTTTTGTTTTAACTTAGCCAAAACTTATTTTTGTCGCATAATCTAAGTGGCATACGTTATCTTAGTTTTTAAACATTAGTGCATAAAAGTTTTAAAACATTAGTGTTCATAGTTGTTAAACAAATTAAGAAAATGTTAGTATGAAAAATGCAACTTCTTTAAAATTCTCCATACAAAACGCTGATTTCATAGGTGGGGACCTAATATTATGATGTTCCCACACTGAGGTTATAAAATGTTACAGAACACACTGTTCGACTGCTGATCGTAAGGTCCTGGGTTCGATCCCCAGGTCGGGCAGTGTTATTGAGTTCTACCGTGTTGAATTCCTCAGTACCTAGCAGCCCAAGTTTAGATTTGTGCCCAGTTGATGGCAATAGGCTCGCCTCCTATTACATGAGACTTAAACATAACGGCGAAACGAGGGTGTTACAATACACCTCTGCCCGACCCTTCGGGGAATACAGGCGTGATGTTATGTTAATAAAACATAATAACATTTGTTATTTTAACATTTTGTTAAGGTTTAACAGTTTTTTTTATTAAACAAATGTTATACATAAACATAACTAGCCAATTACTGTCCCACTGCTGGGCACGGCCTCTTCTCAGAATGAGAAGGGTTTAGACCTCAGTCCACCACGCTGGCCTGTGCGGGTTGGCAGACTACACACACCATCGAGAACTTTATAGAGCCCTCTCAGGTGTGCAGGTTTCCTTACGATGTTTTTCCTTCACCGTTAACGCAAGTGATAATCAAATTCTGATCCGCACATGAATTCGAATAGTCAGAGGCACAGACCGGGATCGACTCAGACCCTCTTGCATGGATGGCAAGCGTTCTACCGCCAGGCTATCACTGCAATTATATTGTTATAAGTACAGTAATATCCCGACTTAAGCTACCCCGTTTCATGCGAATTCGGAGATCCACGGTTTTTCTCTTTAATCATCGCGCGCATCAGTGTGTTCGGTTTACGATAAATTCGAACGTGTTCCGTGTGGAATAACAATTCCAATCCCGTAAAACATTACGTACGCAGTGCAAATTCTGTTTATGACACAAACTTTATACGTATTTATATGCAAGGTTGAACCCCGACTTACGCGAATTCGACTTACACGGCTATCTCTTGGTCCCTATCGCGTAAGTCAGGGTTATTACTCTATTACATTTTTATAATTTCAGTGTGAGAGCACTTTTATAGCTCTATTTCAGTTACACACGTATTTGATTCAGCATGCACTTAACGGCTTGACTATTTGATAAACAATAAAACGGTACCCAAAGTATAAAAGTACTCTTACATACACATACATAAAATACATAAACTCACGCCTTTTTCCCATGGGGGTAGGCAGAAACTATAGAACGCCACATGCTACGACCCTTACATACCCCTTTCGCTTCATCCACATTCATACATCTTGTCATACACGCACGCCGGTTAAGAGTACTACGCACCTGACCTTTGTGAAGAACATCACCAATAACATCGATGTATGTCCTTCTAGGACGTCCTCTACCGGCGTTTCCATTGACATCCGCCTTATAAATTACATACCATATACATGTACTCTAATACTCTTACATAACATTTACACTCTGCTCGGGTATAAAAATAAAATTAATTTTCGTGTTTCTGTTTCATTGGTTTCAGTAGGCGAGTTGGTTAAATATGATCGATGATTTGAAATTATTTTTTAGGTTAATTATTTACGAGTACCTACCGAATTTAACTAATAGTCCAAATTATGATGTGATTTTTGATGGTTTTTTCTTTAAATTTTATTGTGGACTACCTGTTCTCTCGCGGATGTGCCCGCGTAAATAATTTGACTACAGCGCCACCTATCGGATTCCAGCATAGCTACAAACTATCGTCTCAACAAAACAAATATATTATGAAAATATAACCTCAATCGGTAAAGTCGTTCTCAAGTTATGGCGTGACCAAGGGAAATAAGGATTAATTTTTAAAGATGGTGATTTTGGAAGGGGGATATTTTGCGAAGGAGTTGTTTTGCGAAGGGAATATTTTTCGAAAGGGGCGTTTTGCGAGGGGAACAATCTGCGAAACGGGCGTTTTGCGAGCGGTGGACATTTTGAGAGGTGGACGTTTCGCGCCTGAGCCCGTTTAATAAACTATTAAGTATTTTCGTGTGTCAAGACGAATTTTGCTTTACATCAGAGTACCTATATGATACCATTGAATAAGAATACTTATTATTTAGAATGACTAGTTTAAATGATTGAGACACTTGACGTATTACATAAACTAAATGTTATATTAATTGATCGTTATTATCTTATATTAATCAGCACTTCAATATAGTCAAGTTTGAGATTGCAATTCAGTTCATTTGTTTCGCCAACTTAAAATTAACATTGACCCAAATAAATAGCAATTAATTAATAGAATCGATGTAATAGAAAAATATCTATATTTCGAAGACACACATTTCAGATATAAATATTTATAAGATTAAATCTCTGTATAACTGCTTCGTTGGTCTAGTGGTGGCAAACGCGACGTCCATAGCTGATTCTATCCTCTGATTCGTGAAAGTGGCATGAGTAATATATTTCGAGACCGGACTTACAAGCCTTTATCTTGTCCATACAGTACGCCCTTGGCAATGAACTGACATTTCCATCGGTCGCAGTTACGCGTTAGTTACGCCACTACTTTCACTTAGTTTCGCTTTCTATAGAGCTGGCTAACGCTAAGCCAAAGCGTAGGTAGTACCTATAATTATATTTTAGAACTAAGTCTAAATAAGAAAACTTAAGATTCAAAGGAGGAACCTATGGTTTTAGCAGCAGGTCTACCGTGTTGAATTTCGTCGAATCTTGAATGGTCTTTTAATAAGTATTGGATTTGTTAAAAGCCGTGACACATGTCTTGTCACGCTAGTGTGTGCTGGCTTGTTGGGTAATTTTAATACTTCCTATTATTATGTACGATCTAGACATGTTTGCGGAGCTAGCATTGTTAGAAACGGCACAAAATAGAGAGGTTTGAAAGGCAAAAGGGGAGGCTTTTACTCAGAAGTGGGACATAGGCTACTTAAAAAAAATAAAAAAATATGTAGTTCTATTATCTATTTTATTTTGTACCTATATTATTGACTAGCTTTTGCCCGTAGCTTCACTTGTGTGACTTTTTCATACAATTTTTTATCCCATATTTTACCTCTTTGGGGGTGTAATTTTCAAAAATCCTTTCTTAGTGGATGCCTACTTTATAAAAGGCACATACTGTCAAAATTTAAAGTTTCAAACCCCAGTGGTTGTTTCAGCCGCGTGTTGATAGATCAATCAGTCAGCCAGTCAATTTTTTCTGAAGATAAAACTTTACGTATTGTTATTTGAAACGTGTTACTTAAAACAGTCTTGACCTTTACTAGATATAACGAAGAGTTCCTAATTGCTGAACACTATTTTTTGTATGAAGCTTTTGTTCGACCCCGGAAATAAACAGAGCTGGTTAATTAGAGAGGAAGAAAAGGACGACAGATACCGGTAGAACCAAAAGTTACATCCGCTATTGTCCAGCCTGTTAGCTATTGATTACCTTCGATTGTACCATGTTTCGCAACTTGTTATCAGAGGGAAAGGATCATTAGTTATGCTTCAGCGAATTTAATGATGCACTATTGAAATGAATAGCCCTTTGAATAGGTACATAGGTTTGGATTATGAAATTAGTCCAATAACCTTTACTTCTGACCATTTGCATACTAAAGAAGGATTTTTACAGTAGGCTTATTTGTTCTTATAATATATGCTAATTGGTAACTAATGATTGTTCTTGAGAACAATATTTCAAAATACAGAGGTACTTACAATTAGTAACAATACGGTTTTCGGCGTCGTAGGTATACAATGAATATGTGGACCTTGCGTGTACCTAAGTGAATTATTAAGGTAGGTTAAGGTTGACTTTAAATAAGTGAATGGACGTAAAATATTGGACAAGACTTTTCTATGAAACTGATAAATATAGGTAGTAGTATTATGTTCTGCTAAACTTTTTCCCAACTGTATTGGGGTCAGCTTCCAGTCTAACCAAATGCGGCTGAATACCACTATTTTACAGGGGGCGACTGCCATCAGACCTCCGCAACCCAATTTCAAGGCAATGCCGATATCCTAAGGTTAGACCAGTTGTCAGACTTTCGGAATTCTGACTTCCCGAAACGACTGGTATGACATCCGGGACCAACTGTGTACCTAACGTGCTTTCCGAAGCACGGAGGAGTCTTGATGTGTAACGAACCATGATTGTATGATCCGCACGGTTAGTAATTAGCCACGGGCCCTTCCAGGTAGTACTTATGTACAAATGATTTTACAAATGAGGCATAATATGATAAGACACAATAACTCACAAGTCACAGGGGAGTTCAGGGAATTAATTCGGCATTGGCGTCGCTGTGCAACCGCCTCTCCACCTTTGGGTGTTGTAAAAGGTGACAAAGGGATTAAGTGCGAGCGCGAACTCGATGCGGTGCCATGCGGTGCGTTTTTTCACCGCAACGAATAAAATAAATACAAGTAAATCAGTATGCGGTGAATATGTCGCAGTGCGCGCTCTTCTGTGAAACTCCATACTTCACATATTATACGTTAAAAAAACGCAAGACAGTGCGCGCTAGCAGTGTTCCCAACCGTACGATAATTTCATAGCTACGTACGATGTACGATAGTACATTACTATCGTACACAGAAAGTACGTTAGTTTCAGTACACTGTCAATTCCCCAAAATCATGGAAGCGACAGTTGTACGACCTTTTTTTAGACCTTCCCGTCACTTTTCGACTAATGGCGGTCTTAGTGTCCTAGACATGACAGAAATAATTTGAAATCTCTTAAAAAAAAAGGTCGTCCGACCATCGCTTCGATGATTTTGACGGTTGGTAACACAACAAATTATGTATTATAGCCGTTATCCTGATGGTACGACAATGTTGTAATTTTTGATCCATGTACCTACGATAATTTTACGGCCTTGGTACGATAGCTTCCTGGCTTCAGGTTGTGAACACTGCGCGCTAGCCTTAAACCAGGAGAAGGCAGCGGCGTCCTCCTGTTGGCTTATAACAAAAAACTGAAATCACCACTCCATCTGTCAAGCATGGTGATAATGGTAATGTCCCCTTCATCCGTTCATTCTAGTGGTCATTAGGAGGCCCGTTACGGACGTTTACGGGCGTCAGCGATTTGACGTGCAAAAATGTAGAAGTCAACGTTAACCTTTTGGACGCCAGAGCATAAATGCATCGTCGTACCCCCCACGCCAAGGTAACTGTAATCCCATCGTTTTTGTCACATATTTGTGACGTTGGCGTACAGGGTAAACTTTCGTTTGTCACATATGTGTGACGATGGCGTCCAAAAAGTTAAAAAATAAATCCTACGCATATATTCACGTGTCGTTACCGTATATCCCGCTAAAGTATAAAAAATCCAATCAATTTAATTAACGATGTTACTATTTTATATAAAATGTTTGCACGTTTCAATCTTGTGGTTGAATGTAGAGCGAATTAACGCAATTCCTTCCATTGCAATACTGCGTCGCAAATGTTTCGAGTCATTATCGAAGTCACATTAATTAATCTCAGTTCATTAAGCTCACACATACTTCGTAAATCAATCTTAAATGTTACGTAATATTCAGGTATTCTACCTAGCTGTAACTACCACATAGGTATTAGTACCTATTACGTATTGAATACAAATATTATAGACTGTAGTTTCTTTCGAAAGTCAAATTTTGTCTTTCTAAAAAGATGGAGGTTTTCAGGAACAAATGGATCATTTTTCACTTGTACAATATACCTAATTGGAGCGCCACACGATGCCGAAATTACGCGACCAAACCACAAAATAGATAGGTACAGAAGTCAATCTACATACAAGTGCGCTCGAGCAACGCACACATAGACACTGCTCACGGACACGATATCTCGGACTGTTTGGGACTAGAGTGCGAGTGAGTGCGAGCGCGAGTGCCATGCGCTTGAGAGAGGTAGATATATAGATAGAGCGACTGCCGAGCGTAGGTATGAAAAGTGAAGTACATAGGTACATGTGATTGACTTCTGTACCTATCTGTTTTGTGACCAAAGTTACGGCCGGCGCGATTACACCACGCTGAAATTACGTTGCATCTTGCCAATATACAAAAACATTCTAAGCATAATTACGCAGAATTTCGGTCGCGTAATTTGGGCATCGTTTGGTGCTAGCTACACATAGGCCTTTTCACGACAATTATCTGGACGTCTATTGTCAGGCAAGTACCTAACAACTATTAAGGCTGATTTACACAAGGATAGTTTCTTGGAGCGAGACTCGTTCTGTCTTTGTTTTTCTCTACTATGAAAACAGAGATAGCCTGAAACTCGATTCGAGAAACTATCTCCGTGTAAATGAGCCGTTACTGTTTTCTGCCTAGATGCAAAAGGCGAGCATGGGATCCTGGGTTCGGTCCCCAGGTCGGGCAGTGTTGTTGGGTTTTTCCACGAGGAATTTCTCAGTAGCAGCCCGGAGTCTAGATTTTTACCCGGTTGATGGCAATAGGTTCGCCCCCTATTACATGGGACTTAAACATAACGGCGAAATGAGAGTGTTACTGCACACCTCTGTCCAACCTTTCAGGGAATACAGGCGTGATGTTATGTTATGTTTTATTGTTCAATAGAAATTGCCGAACCGAATATGCCAATCTGACTATGTGTATAGCAACCCACACAGCATAAACACTAGGAAGCGATGAAGGGCCGTTCTTGGGGGCTGTCTTTTGTAACATTGACGTTCAAAAAGAACTAAGTAATTCTAGTCTATTTTTATAGTTACGAGTTTTGTAGATAAAGTTGAAGTATCTCAACATATCAACCGAATAAAATACTAAACACGGGAGCTATGAATCCGGGACACCAACATGAAACTTAACATATCGTAAAACGTTGTTTTGTTTATGTTGGTGACCCGGATTCATTGCTCCCGACTATTCGATGAAATCTGAAAAATACTGAGAAACATTGTCATCATATTTAGGTATAACTCAAAGGAATCGAAAAACCTCAAGACGTATTTTCATAATTTCACAAATAAATAACCCATTATCTCTATTTCAAATTCCAGGTGAGATGTCAGTCATGTACCTCTTCACGAGGATTCGGTTCAACTGGAATGAGGTGGATTTCAGCATGTTTTCTACTTATGCCATGTGTACTTCATTAGTAGGTAATTATTATTTCTTAATTATGTACTCTAACTTGTTAGCGTACCGCGAATTAAAGAAACAAACACTGTAAGTATTATCTGGGAAAACACCTGCACAAGTGTTAAGTCGCAAGAAGGACAATTCCGTTTTGTTTATGTTCGTAAATAGAGCGCGACTATTAGGTACCTACATATGAAATCTAACTGAAGTAATGACCACTATTAACACTATTGTTCGATAAACATAAAACGCACAAATTAAAATTAAATTCACCCGTAACTGAAAAGACATACATAAAACATAAACATAATGAGCCCATTACTGTCCCACTGCTGGGCTCGAGCTTCTTCTCAGAATGAGAAGAGTTTAAGCCTTAGTTCACCACGCTGGCCTAATACGGGTTGACACACCATCGAGAAGTTTATGGTGCCCTCTCAGGTGTGTAGGTTTCTTCACGATTTTTTCCTTCACCGTTAACCTAAAGAAAAGGAGGAAATTATTTTCCAACTAAGGTGGGCGAAGGAAAGACCGACAGTTATAGATAAAGGAGTGATAAAACTTATCTATAGGGTTCGGCTTCGACATTATATTCTGTATAAAATTAAGTTGTCGAGTTGGCAAGTTGTCGAAATGGGAAATTCTTGAAATGGGAAATTGTCGAAATGGGAAGTTGTCTATTATCAGTTGGTATATCGTATGTATTTTCTCTGCATTAGTCATTCAGTAATTGTATTGGATATCTAGGTACTTGTAGAGATGAGTAATCATGCCTTATCATAAATAAAAACCAACAGATGTAAAGACGGTGAAAACATGAGGCAAGCATAAACTCATGAGTAATTTCTTTCTGTTGTGACAATAAAGAAATTTGAGTTGTAGATAAAATAAGTTTAATTGATTAAGAGAGCAGTATATTCAAATATAAATTAGATACCTAATGTCTTCAGCGGATACTCTTTAGATATCAAGGAGTCTGATTAGTAGGTACCTGGTACTTTAACATTTCAGTTTTCAATATCAAGATGTCGTTTTTGTGATATGTTTTTAGTATAAGGATGAAACTAGAAGTTTCTATATATTCTTAAACAGTCACCCAACACCGCCAACACGTTTGTTAGAAGGCAGTGAAGCATACCAGAAATAAAGATTATAATTTATTCTACAGTACTAAATAAATAATATTATAATTTTCAGGTACTTTATTCTCAGTGGGTGTATTTAGTCATTTACTGAAGTTTGATGACGCGATCATTGGTATCATATCTTGCACCAGTAAGATATTGGCTGGATTCATGTATGCCTTTGCCACAAAAACGTGGCAAATATACACAGGTAATATATTCTCCTTTTAAATGTCTATTATATAAAATGGTAAAATTATATTATAATCTTATTTTTTTCTACTTGCAGCTCCACTGATTGAAATATTCAATGGAACATCATTCATAGCGATGAGGTCAATGGTCTCCAAATTGGTTGACAGAGATGAATTGGGTAAGAATTATTGCGTTTAACGCCATCTGTCGCGCTCCATTAAAACTACTATCAACTAGACTCAAGGAACCATGGCGTTAAAATATCGACGTTTTATAAGACACACACTTACCTACTTAGACACTATACTTTTAAATATAATGTAAAATATGTATTTTTATGCATTAAATGACGTGAAGTATGACGTGTTCCAAGATCGCGGGTTCGAAGTCCGCATCGAGGCAAATTATTATGTCGAGCCATCCTTCAGATGCAGATATTTCTTCAATTTGCCTAATGTATCTACAGATAGGCGCCGCGAAAGAAATTATAGCACTTATTTATTGTATTAACAGAAAATCAAATTTCATTCGTAGAACTGCCTCGTTGGTCTTGTGGTGGCAAGCGCGACTGCTGATCGTGAGGTCCTGGGTTCGATCCCCAGGTCGGGCGAACTGTTATTGGGTATTTCTGTGTGGATTTCCTGAGAAGCAGCCTGGAGTTTGGATTTATGCCCGATTAATGGCAATAGGCTCGCCCCCTATTACATAGGACTTAAACATAACGGCGAAATATGGATGTTACCTACTACACACCATTGCCCAACCCTTCGGGGAATACTGGCGTGATGTTATGTTATGTTAATCATAGAAAAGTGTAACTTTTATAAAACATACCTAATGAGTTAGCATAGACTTAATGTTTTTTTTTTCTAATGAATTCCAGGCAAAGTAAACTCGTTCTTCGGCGTGGCTGAAGCGATGATGCCGCTGATTTACGCGCCCATGTACACAACGTTGTATACAGCGACTATCAAGACGTTCCCTGGAGCATTCTTCCTTCTTGGAGGAGGTCTTACTATGCCGGCTGTTGCAATATTCTTGTAAGTACAATTAACCTCAGCTCGTTTAATTCTAGCGAAGTTATATAAATAGAGTTATCCTCCAGACTGTTGCAAAGGAACACTTACGTGAGCCCATTAAGAAGAACAGAATCAGTTTCTTTTGTCAGTTCCAATAAATATTATAAAACATTAATTTCTTTAAAAGCGTTTATAGCTCTTGAAAAAAAGCACTTAGGTAAGTTTATTCGAATATTGACCTAACATTTTTTTTCGTTTCAGATGGTTGTACCTAGCAAATAAGAAGCACATTCAAGCAAATTTAGATAAAGAAGCTGAAAGAAGAGCCGATGAAACAGAGAAGACCGGCATGGAAAACAAAGCGTACGAGGCTGAAGAGATTGAGAAAAAAGCAAAAAACACAACAGAAGACAGTAGTGATGTGGTCCCACAATCTCAAATAGAATTAGGAATCGTAGAAAGTATGGTACACAATAGTAAGTTACAACACTAGTTTAGAGTTAGACACGCGTATACTGTAAATAATTTTATGGGAAAAGAATTTTTATTTACAAAGATAAATAAATACGATATACTATATTTAAGAAAACTTAATGGTAAAAGCATCGTGAAGGAACCCGAGTGTTAGGCAGGTAACGCACAAAGCAGTGAGGTTGCGGAAGCCAATACGATGTGTGAATACGATTTCGTATCGCACCCCACTTCATACGTAATCATAATGTTGTGGAAATATCCAAAGAAATTAACATCGTAAGGAATTGTGTTCGTAGATATTCAGGCTATTCAAATTCGTACGAGAACGTCTCCAAAGTACGCTTAGCCATTATTTTCCAAGGTTACACTAACTGCCCGTATACCGTATAGCAAACACTAATTATTCTGTACTAGCTTCAAAGTTTCTAGGGCAAATTTACATAACAATTTCGATGCTCTTACTTGGACAGAATTATTGTTCGTGAATTGTGACCGAATTAGCTACCGTGCCTGACCGCTTAATGCATTTTCTTCCTTATTGGTTTTATATGAGTGACATATTAAGAGCCAAACATCCGATGACACTCTTGTATTTTTATATGCCTGCAGAGAATTTAAATGTGATGATACATACAACTTAATAAGGATGTAGAAGTGATGTTTCTTGTGATATTTGAAGTTATAGATCTTAACGCTCTGCAAATCTGTTAAATTATATGCAAATTGTCTATAGATATAATGCCATAAAAGAGTTTTTATATAATGTCCTACTTTATTAATGTCGACCTTGTGTATATTAGAAATCCGACAATATCGAAACTATGAGAGACAAGTAGGTACTTGTTACATAATAATTTAATTGAAAACAAAAATTAACATTAAGGGTCAATTCATACTAGAGCATAGTCGAAGCGCATCGAAGCGTCAATCTGAAACTTAACATAGCATATTCACCCTTATCTCCACAACATAATATACATATTTCTTCCAAGATAAAAAAGACACGCGAATTCGCGCGCATTCTACAAAATTCATGCGTCGGGGCGCAACCAACGCTGATTAGTTCTTCCCTTTATTTGTGAAGAATTTGACGCTTCGACTCTTCTCTGGTACGAATTGACCCTAAGCTGGACATGACTGAAATGGCCAAAGGTTGATACAAATACCAATCCAACAATTGACTAATTAGTACTCTAATGAATATTTCTAGATTGCAAGGTACGGTGGATTTCGCTTATTGTAATGGAAATTGTCTTAACAGAAATAATAGATGCCATTAGAGTCGATTATGTCAAAGAGGTTAAAATCAGAAGCTGTGATTAGCACCTATTTCCTCACAGAACGTGTATTCGATACCTTTCTACAATATTGTTGACACGGCTCCCACGTCGTATTAGATACGTGTATATTCCAACATGGAACCCAAGATATCGGAGTATTACTTTCGTACTTGTACAAAACGCAGGACAAAGTTTTGCGTACCTAATAAAGTGATATAATTGTTTTAAGTATAAGTTAATGTACGTAGATGATAATTATCCTAATAATTATGTGTGAGTACTTATTACAAGGAAAATAAAGAAATATTTTTAAATACTTTTTTTTTACTTTGGAACCCTAATAGTGAATTCATTGGTCAGATAGACAGAAGTAAAAACGACACGCTTCTAAAAACATGTATTTATTTCATACTGATTTGGAATATCATTATATTTTAGAAAAAAAGTAAATGCTAAAAATATTACAAAGGTTTTTTAAAGTTACAATAATCTATCTCAAACAGTTCAATATTCAACGTATAAAAACGTATAAAAATATAACAAATAAAAAATATTCGAGACCCTACTACACAGAATAATAACATTCATATTTATTATTAAATTCATTTTGTTTCTAGTGAAACATCAGACATTTTTATTGTCTGCCGACAAAACAGTCTTAGTTCTTGTATGCACATTGTTACTTAAAATCTAGTACAAACATTTATATTTATCATTCTTAGACATATTTTATAAAGGAATAGTTATATAAAAACATTTAAACTGTGCACATTACTTCGTATTGTTTGTGTGGAACTTCTTTTCCGGAGAACGCCATGTACATTACTTTGTGACTCGGATGAACCTGGAAATTTAAAGAAAAGTTAATTAATTATGAGACTTTCAGGAATGTAATTACAGAAAATAATACACGAGCATTTATGCCGGGTTCCTATAAAACAAAAACGAATTGTTTTGGTTACCAATGGTAGCATTTTTTATTGCCAAACTGGGCGTATCAATAGACTCGTAAGCAAATTTTATCTGTGATAGCTACTTCCATATGAAAGGATCTACTATGCAAAGCCTCATACGGTCTTCTATTTATGATACAAGAGTTTTAATTTTAACCATTAACGTTCCGTAATTTATGGGAATCGGCCATTAGAGGACAGTGATATGTCTAACAATAAGTATAAGGCGGATGGCATTCTCTACTACTAATAATAATACCTTGACTCAGCACACGACTTCACACGAGGTTATCGACATGTGGGATGTGGATTCAGCAATAATTTTGTCGATAGTTTAAACGGTTAATGGCTTAATAACCAAGAGCTTCGATCAACACTTCAAGAGGCTTTTGAGGTGGTTAGATAAAGGGCCTGATTCAGTAAGCAGTTCTCTTTAAACACGGTACACATTTGTAAGGAGGTGCCTATCTTTGGAGCTCTAACTGTGCCAGTAGTTTGGACCTTTTTGCCGATGCGGCCGGTATACTTCGGTACTTCTCTATATATTTTTTAATGATATTATAAATAAATACAAATGTAATAATATCAGATTGCTTCCACTACACCAACTGCCAAGAATTTGTCTCAATTTGTTGTTGTGACAATCTGTCAAGAATTATGTGCCAAAGTTCGTTTAACGTAGCGGCCCATACTTACTGATTCTTATGAAATAAGTGCTAGGATTTTTCTATAAAATGTAACTATACGATCAAGACTAATGTCAAATATAAAAACAGCATTGATAGCTTAGTGGTCTGACCGTCGGACTGGCAAGTCACAGGTCTTGATTTCCAACCCAAGGCACGCACCTCTGACTCGTATTGTATAATTATCACTTGCTTAAAAACGGGGAAGGAAAACATCGTGAGGAAACCGGCATGACTGAGATATTTCTCGACGGCATGTGAAGCCAAGTCAGAGGCCCATGGGCGGCATAAAGTCTGGCACCAAGTTAGTCACTAACTACACGAAAAGAAGAAGAAGGTCAAATATACAAGTAGAATAAAATCTAAAAATGTTATTTATTTCACGTCCATTGCAATTACGATTTACGAAGTGACGACCATATTCGGTAACTTTCAACGTGAAAGAATGCAGGTTTATCCCTAAAAGTAATTATAGCTTAATCACTTGCGTTAACGGTGAAGGAAAAACATCGTGAGGAATCCTGCACACCTGAGAGGGCTCCATAAAATTCTCAATGGTGTGTGTAGTCTGCCAACCCGCACCAGACCAGCGTGGTGGACTTAGGCCTAAACCCTTCTCACCCTGAGAAGAGACCCGTGCCCAGCAGTGGGACAGAAATGGGCTGATTATGTTATGTTTATTAGTACTTTGAAGGATATTAATCAATCTACTCTGTCTCCTATCCGCGCCGGACATAGAGCCTTCCAATACTCTCCATGGAGCGGTACTGTAAGTTTATTCTTTGATTTCGATGCTTACCTTGCCAGGTGTCAATGACCCTTGTTCCTTAGCCCTGCCGACGTACAGAGGTTCACCGGCAGACGTGTTACCAGCGACCACTGCATTCTGGGGCATCATTCCGTCGCGGGATTCCAGCCATCGGATCTTATCAGGGCGTGCGCAGCATACCTGTAATAATTATGATAAGACAAATAAACTAACTGCAATGTGAGTGGTATTTACAGAGACGCTCAAGGTGCTATATTAGTTTACGATCTGTCAGAACCACTGCCCAGTAACTGGGTTGCGGAGGTTTGATGGAAGTCGCTCCGTGTAAAATACTTTTATTCAGCTGCATTTGGTTAGGCTGGAAGCTAACCCCAACATAGTTGGGAAAAAGCTAGGCAGAACAGAACAAATCTGTCAGAACCAAAGTCTCTAGCAAAACTGAATGAGTGGGTCGAGGAACTTCAAGTATACTCCACCAAGAAGAACATAGTCTGCTTAGTTGTCGGCAATAAGATTGGCAAGCATAGCTTTTTAGGACCCATAGCACAATATCAGCAAGCACATCGGGTCACCCGCGCGATGGCGCAACGTGTATTCTCAAGGAGGGTTGATATCAGGCAGGTGGCCGGTCATAAAACAATAAGCCAAAACCTTTAACAACATGGATTTACGAATTACTTGTTGTGCCGACCCTACCTAGTGTGGGATAAGGGCAGGAAGAAGAAGATTGTGAGTGTTATTTAAAAGGCCTATCATATTATGTTGAACAGTGGTTATTCAAGGGTTTCTGTATTTGTACGACTTTTGCGACAAATACTGATTTGAAGACTGCCTTGTTGGTCTAGTGGTCGCTGGCGCGACTGCTGAGCATGGGGTCCTGGGTACGATCCCCAGGTCAGGCAGAGTGTTATTGGGTTTTTCCATTAGGAATTTCTCAGTAGCAGCCCAGAGTCTGGATTCGTGTCCGGTTAATGGCAATAGACTCGCCCCCTACTACATGGAACTTGAACATAACTGGCGAATCGAGGGTGTACTAAAAACACCTCTGTCGAACCTTCCGGGGAATAGAAGGCGTGATGTTATCTTATGTTTGCGACAAATAAAACAATCCAGAATCGATGCAAAGGGGTCTAAGCCTGAGTTATTATAAAGGCACAAAGATTGATCAGGTCACATAATTTGTACAAATTCAGAAACACGAAAATTGTCGCGCGTGTTTCCGAATGAGTGAGTCTCATCGTATCACGCGAGAGATACACATGTTACGAATGTATGTATATAAACAGACTTATACAACCATAACATAGGAACACGCTACTATGTTTATGAAATAGAAGTGTCTATGAAATAGAAACCGTCGTTGACGAAATTTTTTCGCATTAAGGCTAATTTACACGAGATTTCTCGAAGCGAGACTCATTCTGTCTTTGTCTTTCTTTACGATGAAAACAGAGATAACATGAGACTTGATTCGAGAAACTATCTCCGTGTAAATGAGTCTTTATTATGCAAAATTCTAGTTTAGCGAGAGTAGGTAATATTGGCTTAACAGACAAGGTAATTTGGGTATTAAAAAAAATGATACCTACTCATTATGCTATACCTATATTTTCATTGACTGTTAGTTTTTATTTTATTGATTTCTTAACAGTATCGATCGATACGCAGTCGGGCCGCTATTTGACACTATACGTGTTTCGATTGAGTAGTATAATATAAACAATCAAATATGAAAAACCACACAGTAATAATAACTTCCTAAATTCAAAGTTTTAATAATTTTATTATCAACAGCATATCCATTGTGTGTAGTTTTTTTATCCACACTGTGTCACAGTACTTACACCCATATTTTAAGACGATCCTCCAAAACTTACTCGACTCGACTCCACCTCGACTCAGTCTTTCTGCCATCGGTAGTTATAGTTGACATAAACGTCCTCGACTCGAAAATTTTTTCTCAGTCGAGGCAATGAACTTCTGGCAAACTCAAGGTACCTCGGAATCCACCTCAAGGAAAGAAGTGTCAAAGTTCATATGTAACAAAAATGAATTTTGAAGACTATCGAAATGCTTACGATAATCTTTACAACTATTTATCGCGGCGTTATTTGCGCGATGCAGATAATTCAAATGATGACGTAATTAATGACTTTGTCGGGGAACCTCAAAGTTCACTCGAAATTGCGACTAAGAATACAATTTTGAAGGTGTTTTCGAGGCCGTCCTGAGTCGAGTATGAGTCGAGTAAGTTTTGGAGGAACGTCTTAGAATATGGGTGTTTGTTGTTGAGAATACGGTAAACAGAATAGTACCTAGGTACTACAGAAAAATTATTCAAAATAACGAACCTCAATATTCCTCACGGCGTTTTCGTTTCCACCCCACGGTACGTACGCAGCCTTATGCTTGACGGCCAACTTTCCGGGTATTAGGTCCCCTTCGAACCTGGCCCTGATGACCCAGAGGGGGCTGCCGTCGTAGCCTTCATAGCCGCCCACGACCGCTCGGTCGCTGAGCATGTGCGCGTCGTTGGGTGTCGTTGGGATCCATTCTACTGTAGCTGGAAAGAAGACAATAAACCTTAATAAAGTTGCTAATTGATTTAACCTACAGAATTTGTTTGCAAGTAAGTATGCTATGCATAAAAAATATGTTATGTTATGTCTATTTTTACGATTATAATGAACTAGCGGCCCGTCCCAGCTTCGCACGGGTGGACATTTTTTTTAAACATTTTGGGATAATTAAAGATAATCTCGCAACGGAAGCTCTCAAAAAGGAATATTTTTTCCCATTTTAGCAACATTTTTCATTTATGCTCCGATCCTATTGGTCGTAGCGTGATGTTATATAGCCTTCCTCGATAAATGGACTATCCAACACAAAAATATTTTTTCAATTCCAACCAGTAGGTAGTTCCTGAGATTAGCGCGTTCAAACAAACAAACTCTTCAGCTTCATAATATTAGTATAGATTTCTGGGATAGATGGTTTGATGATATAATTTTAAAGTTCGTCATGCATATTCCAAGTAATTATAAAATTTTAATAGACAAGAGATGGCGAGCAAATGGCACGCAGCAAAATAATATTGGCACTAAATTGATTTAGGTTTGACTTCAAAAGAATTAGAAATACTAAGTGGCCAAAAATATCTGATTCTAGGTATTTTTTGTCGGCGTTTTGTGACTACGTCATTAAAACATTCCTAGAATTCACGCTCATCGCCTGTGAATTTTATTGTAAACAATAATTAGAATATTGGCTCTTCTTTCCGGATATTTTCGGGCTAGAATTGCACGGATAGCAAATAATGTGTCTCTTAATAACATGGTTTTTAAGTTGTACTAAAAATTTTGGTACTAAAATAATACTTAATAATATTTAATAAATAATTTTGGTTTTGTTGTACTACCTATATTGGTCTAAAATAAATGATATAATCTTTATTACATGGTATAAAACAAAGTCGCTCGCGCTGTCATTACGCTTAGATCTTTTAAACTACGCAAAGGATTTTAATGCAGTTTTCAGCAATAGATAGTGATTGAAGTGGAAGGTTTTTATGCTCCACATTATGTATTGCACCCGTGCGAAGCCCGTGCGGGTCGCTAGTATAAATAAATTACAAAATATTCTCATTCACAAATAGAGATAAATAAACAATAAGGATTTTGATTTTACTACTCAATCTGTTGCAAGAACAGCTACTTGGACTCAGACAATAAAATCATATTTGATACCGTAGGTGGTTACTCTAAATATGATTTAATTGTTGAACATAATAGACGTCTCCCAAACCGTCGCGATGCCCTGAGCGATTCAATTGGTCATGAGTCACCAATCAGACAGACGGTCAGAATCATAGACTAGTATATGTATTTGGAAAATCAGAATGTTAAAGCAACCCTCACCATCTGACAGACATCACAGCCTCACCTTAAAATAAGTAAGCATAGCAAAATAACTTACCTCCGTAAACTGGAGTTGGTGAGACATTAGGGTATCCAGGAGCATATCCGAATCCCGGCGCCGAGGGTGCCGATGGTGCCATCGGTGTTACATTCGGATACGACATCGCCGATGGTGGTTGTCCGGGCTGGCCCGGCTGGCCGGGCTGGTACGGGTACCCGAAACTCGGTTGATACTGGGGCTGGTACTGCGGGAAACCAGGTTGCCCCGGTGGTGGAGCCCCAGCATTCACAGGGTTGTATATCTGCGGGTATATTTGTTGACCCTGAGGTGGCGGGTACTGTTGAGGGTTGCCATACGGATCTGAAATGTAGAAATATGTTTTAGATAGGTACAATGTAGGAACACAAATTGATAATTGTTGATTTTTTTTTCTCGACATGTTAAAGAGTTACTGCAAAGATCAGGTGGGGTATTATGACTTGGTAAAATCATAATTGTTCCGTGAAAAGAATGTGACGGCGCTTTACGACTTGCATAACCGCATCACTTTCTCTCACCGGAACAGCGATGGTTGACGTCATAATACGGCCCCAAATTATCTTTGGTAATGAGAGTTATATTGCAGACTCTTTCCTTTACTTCTTCTGAATATTATCTTTTATAGTAATAATAGCAAACTTCTCGTTAGTTAACCCTTCATTCTGTAGGCCTAGCACGAACATTTGACGTAGGTATAGTATCGTAAGCGTTTCCCAATGAGGGTTGATGTCAGGCAGGTGGCCGGTCATAAAACAATAAGCCAAAACCTCTAACAACATGGATTTACGAAATACATGTGATGCCGACCACACCTAGTGTGGGATAAGTGCAGGAAGAAGATAGTATCGTCATGTAAGCGAATTTTGAATCGAAAATACAACTGTCCTATAACATTTTGGTTAATTTTTTTGCGTCATGTAGAAATTGTATCATACGTAGAAACGAATAAAGTTTTCAATTTAATTAAATAGTAGGTAGTACGAAACTAGTATTTCCGATTCAAAATTCACTTACATTAACGTTGCGTTTACGTTAGTAACTCGATAGCACTCGTACTAGGCCTACTGATCCTCATAACTACATGGCACTGTGTAAACTGTGAATTTTTCTATAAACAGATGGAAAGATCTCGAGAGCATGCGTCATTATAGTTCCAAATATAACAATTATACCTAAACTATTCGGCTGCATACATACATCGACTAAATACGTTAGGATGGTATGCGCGCACGTTGAGGAAAATAATAATTTCTTAATTTTAATTTACCCATTTCCTTGAAACATGACTTTTACATCACGACTGTGATGTGGTTAGCTCACCAGGAAGCTACATTTAGCTAAATACAAATAATTTTAACCCGGAAATAGCAGTCTGATAATGGTATTTATTTATATACAATGGTGGTAGATAAAGCGGCATTCCCTACCAACCTTTGGGTCAAATAGAACTGCATCGACAGATGTACAAAAAATAAATAATTAATATTTGTGACTTAATTTATTCGCCAAGCTTTTGTTAGTGTCTTCAAAAGAAATACTACTGCAAGGAAGATCGATAAATAATATATTGTTTTATAATGAAAAATTTAAAGGTGTCGCTAAATTAGTGTATTTTTTTAATACCTAAATCATAACATTACGCCTGTATTCCCCTAAGGGTTGGGCAGAGGTGTATAGTAACACCATCATTTCGCTGTTATGTTTAAATCCCATGTACCTAATAGGTGGCGAGCCTGTTGCCATGAACTGGGCACACATCCAAACTCCGGGCTGCTACTGAGGATTCCCACACGGAAAAACCCAATAACACTTTGCCCGACCTAGGGATCGAATCCAGGACTTCACGATCAGCAGTTGCCCTTGCCACCACTAGACCAACGAAGCAAATAAGTTAAATGAAACCAGACGAGATGCAATGCGAGGGTCATGGCATATTTTATTATATTAAGTACCTACCTACTACATAATTATTGTAAACACGGTGAAAAAAAAAGCGTTGATTTTGATGCAGTGTTATTATAAGGTAGGTACAGTTAACGGTCATCGCTCGGCAATTACAGTGGTACTGTTGCGGACAGCAAGCCTAAATTGTACATATTCATGTAAAGTAACATTTAAAGTAGCTATGTGGGTGTTGCTATATACCTCTGCTTATCCCTTCAGGAAATACAGGCGTAATGATAGATGAAGTAAACAAGGTAATAAAATACGTCATAGTATATAGCACAACATGACCACTAGCTACAGATATTAAACTCAGAAAAATATGTTGGTAGATAGCAAGTGTCGTGGGGCCATACTATCCACAACTTGCGCCCCCCTGAACGATACTTAATGAGGTGCGTTTTATGCATTGTTACTGATCCTGGCAGCGGCAGTCACCGGCACTCATTCATCGAACATGAAGAACTGAATCCTGAATCCTGAATCCTGAAGCCTGAAGCCTGAAGTGAAGCAAGAAGAACGTGTAGTCGCTTAGGTTTTCTACCGAATGAGTGTCAATGTTTAAGTTTAAAGTTTAGAATTTCTATTGTAATGTAAATAGGTTTATACTGTGAAATAAATACGGCAAGTGCCTTTCAGTAAATCGTGTGTTTTGACTGGTTGTCCTCTACAGGTACTACCTACCATAAGTGGATTCAAGGGGTTATTCACGTGATATGTGGGACAAGACTACCCACTAAAGTGGCGCCTACGATCGTGCCTGATTAATAAAAAAGCAAAAATTGGCCTAGTTAATCATTCTTGACCACTCCCTGGGCTAAAGGCTGGATCGCTACTGCTACCTTCGCATAAGCAGGTCACAAATGACATGACTTTACTCTGGAACTCTGTTTCCAAGGACTCTTGGCTTATACCAAGTCATAAACTAGATGTTTCTAGGCCAGGGGTCGGGAACCTTTTGAGATGGAAGAGCCAAGTTTCAATTTACCAAATTTCAGTTTTAAAAGGATCACAAAATAAAATATTTCAGTATTATAGTTTTTGCTTATACAGGGTGTCCTGTAATTAATGGATAACCTTGAAATGGCGTTTGGCAGAACTAACTACCTACAATTAAAAATATAGTTTTAGATATAAGTAGTTAATATATTTATCTCTCAGTCATAGACAGTATTATCTCAATCATACTATATTATATTACTCAATTATGGATGGATTGCACGATTTTAAGGGTTTTGTTAGTAACATAATTATTTTTTGCGTATGGAACTGGTGAGCCGCAACTTTGCATCGAAAAAGCCGCAGGTTGTCGACGCCTGTTCTAGGGGCATGAATGAGACTCGCATTATTTGGTTGTGTGACCCCACACTATGATGTAGGTTATACTGCTCTTTAATAAAGCATAATCTTTTAGCTGCCTTTTTCACCACTGTGCTACCCAGTGCTATCTCTCTTTTCCTCCTAGCCTTTTCTCAACTATGTTGGGGTCAGCTTCCATATGATGCGGCTTAATACCAGTATTTTACGCGGAGCGACTGCCATCAGACCTCCGCAACCCGCTAGGCAATGCTGATATCCTAAGGTTAGCCCAGTTGTCAGACTTTCGGTCTTTTGACTTCCCGTAACGAGTGCCATAGGTATTCGTATGACACCCGGGACCGACTGTTAAACGTGCTCTCCGAGGCACGGAATGGTCTCGATGTGTAACTAGCAGTCACCCATCCAGACTGACCGCGCAAATCGCATCTTAACCTCGCAAATCGTATGATCCGCGCGGTTGGCAATTAGTCACGTGCTTCTCCTCTTCTACATATCTACTCATCCAGTGTTGATTTAAATATTTGGGCAGCAACAGTCTTCTGTTCGCTAGAAGAATACAATAGCCACACATCCACCTTCAAGTATGCTGAGGCCAGAATACCGGTTAATTTATGGAAACTTACCGGTAGGTAACGATAATTAAATCGATATTTAACGATGTAGGTATACGTCAGTCTTTACAATTAAATATGAGAGTTGATGAGACGTCGAATGAGCTCACAGAGGGGGTAATCTGTGATTGAGTTCAATGTGATTCGTATTGTTCTTGCGCTAATTCTAGAAGAGACGAATTTGGAAAAATCGGTTTCGAACGTATTGGCAACCGAATAAATAAATAAAATACCTGTTAATCGTAGTTGATGTAGGATTAACGAATCATTTTACATTTTAAAGTGTTAACCTTCCCTGCTAATAACGCAGGATCCAGTCGAAATCGTTCATTGTAGGTAGGTAGGTACTTATTTTTCTAGGGGGTACTAAGCCGAAAGGGTGTTAAAGTACCCATAATAATGGATAACTTTTGTTCTACAACTTTCGCCAAAAGTCATTGGTTTAAGAGAAATAGCTGTTCAAAGATTTCATAAAAAATAAATTTTATCTATCCTCAGCTATGATCAGCTGTGATTACGTTTTAAGTCATATTTGGGGTCACGGATTAGAAGCTCCATTTTCTGCAAGCACATAACTAAAGTAGTGATGAAGAATTTAAATTAAAACTAAAATAAAAATCATTTTACATGGATATTTTTTTATCGAATTTTGATATTTTAACACTTTCTTTAAAACAATCATCAGTGATAAATTAAGTGGCCTGCAGCTTAGTACCCCCTTTCCGACTAACCTTATACGTATTGATAGATTGAAGAATATAGATTCGATACTTTAAAAGAGGGCGTATTCTAGCTGCCATGATGTATGTGATTCAGTTAGATTCAGACTATAGTTACCTACGCAGTTATCCAGATGATGTAGTCACAATTTTTTTCAAAGATAACGCAACGTAAATACCTAATTACGAAAGATAAACAACGTAAGTAGGTAATATAAATATAATACCTACGCAAAAACTAAACAACTAACGCTGGTGCCGTTCGGCGTTCATTCGAAATTTGTATGTAAATAATTTTAGATAAGTAATCGGTTGTTTAGCCAGTGTTAATGTTGTTAAACACCGGCCTAATAAAAAGCGCCAAATCCACTAGCAAGGTTTGTTGCGCAAGTTATTGCACTCCATTGCTCGTTCTGTTCGTAAAACTAGCAGAAGTCGACTTGCTGTGGGTGAGCTCACAAATTGCGCAAGAAAATTGGTTGCGCAAATCATTTTGCGCAACAAAATATGCTAGTAAATATGACGCTTAAAATAGCAAAAGCGGTGGAAGACGCTCGTACTTAAATATTTTTAAGGTCAACGTACTTTTGACCCGAGTTTCTCGTTAACATCTGTCCTACCTGTTGTGGTCATATTGCATCAGTTTAGCTTATGTTTTGTTCAATTCGTTCAACACACCTTTACTAATGATTCTGATAAACTGCAATTAAAAATATGACAACTAAACAATCGTTAACTCATTGACATTATTTCCTAATGAGAAAAGATGCTGTAGGTACTATACCATCTAACTACTCTAGCGATAGATACCTCATTCTCGTATATTCAGCCTAAAAACGATCGTATTATACTGCTATAACGGTTAAAAATACATAAAAAAATAAATGTACTTAAAAATTATACAACCGGTATTTAGATTCAAACAACTCAATCATCACACGTGTTGTTTGTTTGGTACCTTTAGCTTACAAACATAACCTAACTCGACCAAAAATCTTTACTATTAATGTCTTTGAAATACAGGAATAAGAGATACTTACATCCAGACATGTTGGAAACGGTTTGTAAAAATCACAGCACACAAAAACTAACGTGAAATAGACAAGAAGCACTATTGACGACTAGCTGGGCTGGCTGATACTTAACAAACAACAAAATAAATAGAATGGAATGACGCGGTGTCTACCGAAGTGGCACCGGCTTCGAATTCAAAATGGCGGTGCCGCGGAGGGACTGGATGCAATAGAAGGGAGGAGGAGGCTCACAGATAAAATATAACTCATGTCACGAACAGACTGTGAGTATTAGTCATTTCAGAGAAAGACCGGTCTGTTATTAATTAGCACAGATATAAAGTGAATTATATTATGCTTGTCGAAACTGAGTGTAATAATCTCACTTCTTATGCTGCTATCTTAATTCGGTCGCGACTTTTTCCATAGGAAGACGTCAGACTCAGAAGTAAATAAAAAAATGCCTCATTGCGCCATAATTAAAGAACTGTAAAAACTCTTCAAATGTAATTAGCAGAGTGAATAGAGATTGAATTTTTTTAGGTACCTACCTAAGTACTATAAGTACTTCCATCTATTTGTGGTGGTTTCATGTCAATTCTACTAAAATAATAGCGCAATAAGAGAAAGCTACTAAAACACCTGAACTTCGCACAATATAACCTACTATTCGACAGCAAAACTTAAAATAAAAAGACTAAAAACCGTGTTGTAAGGCTAAAAAGGCCTTGATAGCTTAAAGATTGATTTTGGAAGCAGAAAAATGATAGTTTCCTGACCGCTTTAATAAAATTTCGCCTTGTTATTCTATTACTGTTTTGTGATTTGTAAATAAAGTAAATAATTTTTCATTATAATTTTTGTTTTCTTTTACATTGAATTTAATTTCAGTGTTCTAAAAGACCCTTAATACCTAACGTGAAAAGAAAATGGATTGCAGGGACGGTTAACAAAGATAACTTTCTTACAAAACATCAGGATTCGTATCTTCGTCAATTTATGCCAGGTTCCTATGGCTGAAAACGAATCGTTTTGTTTACTAATGGTAGCATTGTTTAATGCCAAACTGGGCCTATAAATGGACTAGTAAGCTAAGTTTACCTGTGATAGTTACTAACGTACCTATTTGAGGGTCTACTGAGCAAAGCTATGGAAGTCTTCACTTCAGTATCGGTAAAGATATATGAGACTTTATTTTAACCAATAACGCTCGGTAAATCAGTGGAATCGGCCATTAGCCTCCAGGATTAAAAAACGGAGTATATTCAGTTGTTTTAGCAAAATGACAGTGTTGCACAAGTATCCGTAACATTTCCCCTAGTATGCATCGCATAGCTGTGACGTCATAATATCGTGGCTCTATAATCTTTGAACACGAATCATAGTTACGTATACGTAGATAACTCATTATTTATTCCATGTTTTCGTCACACACAGTTTCTGATTATTATGAACAATACAAGCGCTTAGTCACACAAGATAGGTACATAGGTTAATTTAAGTAAGTACCTACCTACCTACTGATTACTAATACGCATTTAAAATTAAATGACCAATATTTTTTGCGCAAAAAACACCACGAAAGTTAAAAAAATACGGGTAAACTACGTACTTAGGTACCTGGGTACCGAGGTACCTTTGTAATATTTTGTAATAGGTTTAACCAATAGCAATACTATGTTATAAATACGTCGTGGTTTGGAGTTTAAAAAATGTTTAGGAAAGAAGCGAAAAATCCTATAATAGGTCTCTGAGCAATAACGATACCTGCATTAAAACTATTAGTGGTGCTATCTAGGTTCAGTTTGTTGAACTTCTTATCAGACTAGTCGTCTATCAGTAGTCCTACATGACAGCAAGCACAGAGCTTCGAGTTCTCGCCTTACAGCATAGAGGGCGCTGATGTAACATGGATACGATTTTTTAATATTAGAAGTTCGTTGCATGTCCCACCTGATGGAAACTGGTTAACATCGCTCTAAACCTACAACACCAAGACGAGATGCGTTGCCAATTTTAGCGACAGTGTTAACACCACCCATACCCTTCAAAGCGGAACACAGCATGCGGACGAGCTCTACGACTTTTAAATAACACATGTCTCAACATTGGCGGATGCGGTGAAGTTTCTTTCTTACGTGGTGATCCTATAGCCGGATTCAGAACTCGTGATGTTAGGGCCCACGTATTATTGTTTTCTTTTCTACTCTTCTTCTTCCTGCCCTTATCCCACACTAGGTGGGGTAGGTAGGCACAACATGTAGGTAATTCGTAAGTCCATGTTGTGAGGTTTTGGCTTATTGTTTTATGACCGGCCGCCTGCCTAACATCAACCTTCCTTGGGAATACTCGTAGCGCCATCGCGCGGGTGACCCAATGTGCTTACTGATATTTTGGAACCGTGCATCTAGTTTTGACGTTTTAAAAGTGCCTGAAATCTGGTCTATTTGAAATAAAAAACTTTGACTTTGACTTTATGCACTGGATCCCAAAATTAATGCTTGTCAATCTTATTGTTTTCTTTTCTACTCATTAGATAGAAACTTAGAAACCTACCTACTCACCTATGATTTTCGCCTACTGACAGATCGTGGAACTCACGGCCAGGTCTTCTTTGCTTTATGCTGTCCATGCTAAAACGTTACCAACAGGACCAAGGCCTAAGTGAATCAGTATGTTGTTTAATATGAAACCACCAAAGAAACCAAAATATGAAATGCAATGATGACGTCATCGTAGTAAGTCATGTTAGAAACAACCCTTCCTTAGCACTCGGGTAAAAAAGATATATTTACAAAGTAAAGCAACGGTGCTGGTTAAGTTAACGGTTACGTCTTGACCGTTGTTTGTTTAGACAATGAGAACCCTCCGTGCTTCAGAGAGCACGTTCCAGCTGAATAAATAAGATAATAGTCACGAGCCGACGGAGGCCTATAATTCTGACAACCTTATTCAGGCTTATTCAGCAGTAGCCGGTACTAACTTTTGCTAATTTGGTTGGGTAGGTTTTATGGCAGTCGCTTTGAGTAAAACAGTGACAGATTTTTATCCATCTACATGTAAGGCTTTGATGACCACGAAAATAACTTAGTTTCCTTCTTATTATGTTCTGTCTAGAATCGTCGATTATATTATGGTCGACTCCTATGATACCGAGCGGTATCGGTGAAAATTAAGTCTTCTATACTAATATTATAAAGAGGAAAGATTTGTATTTTTGTATGTAACGAATAAACTTAAAAACTACTGGACCAATTTCAAAAAGTCTTTTGCCGTTAGAAAGCTACATTATCACTGAGTAACATAGGCTATATTTATTACCTACTGGAATAAAACTTCTTACGCGGGCGGAGCCGTGAGGACACAGCTAGTTACTAATAATGTGCTAATAATAAAGCAGACCATAGCTTTGCATAGTAGACCACCCCATACGCTACTAGCTGTCACAGGTAAAGCTTACGACTCTGTATAAATGCCCAGTTTGGCAATAAAAATGTTACTATTGGTACGCAAAACGATTCGTTTTTGGTTATAGCAACCGGGCCTTAAACGAACAAAGGTCGGGTTAATTTCATAATAAAACATGCTATGCAGAAGAGCAATCTCGTGTAAGTACATAGTTGGACAATGTTGCATTTATGTGTAGCAAACAGGGACTTCATATTTTTGTCTGAGATTTCATATCTCCCCGAGGAAATACAGACACACTATGACAACGATGTGAGGTAGGTACTTTTGCTTGAAAATAAATTTAAATACCAATGAAATTCTCATGTGTGTCTCTAGTGTAAGACTTGGATGAGATTAAATTTTGTTGGTTATACGAACAAAACTGTTTCTTTTTTTTACTTTTATCAGTATTTGATTTGATATCAAAACTAGGGTAGACGACTACTTTAAAAAAATCTAAGAATTTAAAGAAGGTATAAAAATTTGATTAGAAAATGGAAGAGACACACGTTTTTTAAGTTTTTGGAGGGGACAATTCTGTCCTTTGTATGCCTAGTCATATTATGTGTAAAAGTTTATTTTCTAATAAAAAAAAATTAAGTACCTACCTATTATATTGCAGGTAGGTACCTAATGTTTCAGAGGGAAAATTCAAAACCTATATTAAACGTGTCCTCACTCAAAAAGCATACTACAAGACTAAGGACTACGTTGACGACAGGGAAGTTTGGCATTAATTCTTGCACATGTGGCTTCCCTGGAACCTCATTAACAACATAATGTGTATGTCTATTAACTATCCTCAATTATGATTTTTTATTTTTTTATTTGTATCATTACTCTCAAGATATCTTTATCTTATTTTACAATGATTTTTTAGCTACCTAAGTTTTATATAGTTTAGCTTCCTTATCACTTTTGTAAATGTGAGAACTTTGTGGACCTGCCTCTATAAATTTGTAAATTACTGTTATTCATATAGGTAGTTTTTATTCTATTTTATTTGTTAATTTTTGTACTACATTACTCATTGGTCTGTGGTCAGGACTCCGTTGTTCTCTCACTATCCTAAATCATTGTACTCTGAAATTGTTAAAGATATTATTTTTAAAAGAGTAACCATGGAGTTTCTTGCCGGCTCTTCTCCATAGGAAACGACTAATTGGAACCGTGCATCTAAATTCGACTTTTCATAAGCACCTGTATTGGTTTATGTGAAATAAAAACATTTGATTTGATTTGTGTCAAACATGGTGCCTTCGCTTATTATTATACCATGGCTACGAGTATTGTTTCTACGCCTAGTGTAGGTACGTTTTCTTTGCGCAAACGTACACATGGGCCAATCGCCACTGTCGTAATTTTTAACAGCTAGTTGATAATAAAACACGCAGTCTTTCTAATAATTTATTTTAAGATCACGCGGCTGTAGAAATACTGAATCATTAGGACAGTGTAGGATATGATGCGGCCGGAGAAGTTCATGACAGTCGGTACATTTACTGTAAACACGTTGGCTGATATCTCCAGTTTGCGCGAAGCTACCAACATTATCATAGTTTGCACTTGACTGACGTACGCATCATCTGGAAAGAATTGAAGATAAGCTTTTATGAAGCCGAACGCTCGTAAATGGGCTTATGGAGAAAGAAAGTTAGTGAAAGAAAGTCAATCACAATAATATTTTCAAAACTGAATACTTTTGTATAAAATAGAGATCGCTCGCTGCTTTGCTCGCGTTGGAGTCGTTTATCGCGTAGTAGCCTATGTCCTTTTCCGGTGTCCAGACTATCTCTGTACCAAGTTTCATCAAGATCGGTTCAGTAGTTTAGTCGTGATGAGGTAACAAACAGACAGGGTTACTTTCGCACTTAAATAATAAGGATTTATTACAACGGCGAATATATACCGGATTAGCTCATAAAGTACTTTATCTACAAAAATGAATTTGGCGGTAAATTGACATTTACATTAGGTACACATCTCATTTTAATTCCGCCTACTAGAACATTTTTTTAAATTAAATAAGAAAATGCAAGTTTGTAAAATTGTATGAAAACAAGCATAATTATTATACCTTTTTGTTCCAATTACCTATGTAATAAGAGAAATTTTGTAATTGAAAGTAAACATTGTGCACGTCTCGCGCGACTTCGCAGTGAGAGATCCCGCAAACGCATCCTGCAACCATTCGCGCTTGCAGAAACGCAAATAGTCGAGATGGAAACTCGATTAGTAAAAAGCAGGAGGATTGCTCCTACTGAGTTTTACTCAAAGTAGATCAACTTGCCTTATCTATGTAACACTATAGCTGATAAACATCTCGCTGCTCTATAAAACATGTTTCTATTCTTACCTCTTCCAGGCGATAATAAAACGTGTAATAGCAACGCTAAAGTTTTCTTTCTTTCCTTTATGAACATTTCACACATGCTTGCCAAAAATAGAGGACGACTGTTTATACACGAATACAGAAATAAATCACTGAGGAATACTTCAGAATACTGAAAGGAAAAGTATTATTAATCATTACTTGAATTTACACATTACAACTGCCTCGTTGCTCCAGTGGAGCCAAGCGCGACTGCTGATTGCGAGGTCCTGGGTTGGATCCCCAGGTCGGGCAAAGTGTTATTGGGTTTTTCCATTTGGAATTCCTCAGTAGTAGCCCTGTGTTTGGAATTGTGCCCGGTTGATGGCAATAGGCTCGATATTACATGAGACTTAAACATAACGGTGAAATGAGGGTGTTACTATACAGCTCTGCACAATCCTTCGGGGAATACAGGCGTGATGTTATGTTATGTATTAATTATCACTTGAATTTAAAATTAATTTCTGTTATTTCAAGTTGAAGAATAATTATGATTTATGAACGACAAATTTATCATGGGGTGCATTAAAAGAGCCTCCAAGGTCCACGAGCGATAACGATACCTCGTAAGTACCTATGTCCGGCGCACCCTGGGCAGCCAGCCCTGCTACCAACCTTGCTGACTGGCTAATGTTTTTACTACGGCATGACCTATTCTCATTTAGCTCGTGTGAAAACCAGAAAAGAAGAATAACGTAGTAAAAAATCGTCATATTAAAATAAACAAAGCAATTTTTATTTGATCATTTGGTTTAAATCGATCTCTATTTGGCAAAATAATGAAGATATCGATTATTTCCTTCATTCTATCAAAGTCGTTAAGTTTCATGTATAATTTTTACCTTTAAAGATGGTGATAAGGATCGACAAATTATCAGTAATGTGCATAATAACCACGAATTGTACATCGCAAATACCTGAAAAGAAATTCTTTATATTGGCTTTTTAACATAAAAAATACAGAAAGTTCATTATTTAGCTGATATTAGGGTAGTATAAGCATAATTAGCCCATTATTGTCCCACTGCTGCACACAGGCATCTTCTCAGAATGCGAAGGGTTTAGGCCTCAGTTCGCCACGTTGCTTGGTATAGTAGGCGTTGGCGGATGACACAACATCGATAAATTTTTCGAGCCCTAGTGCATCAGCAGGTTTCCGCACGATGTTTTTCATGAATTCAAAGGTTAGACTTATGGGTCAGGCTGAAACTCAAACCACTCCTGCATGGAAGGTGGGATTTTCAGGTTATTCTTGTAATGTCAATGCAGATTCGCAATGATTACCTGACCACAATATGTTTTATTAAATAGGTGGATACAGTCGGCCAGTTTGTCATATGTTTGCATCAACTCAAACCAACAACAGTTAATGGCGTCTTCTTTTATAATTTTCGATTCCATGCAAATACCCTGCAACGTATAAAGTATTTTGTCATATGAAAAATATTTACAAAAATCATTGGATTTGTTTCAAACGTACCTTGATAATGAAGACGCTAATTGTGTCTTGAAATATGATCTGCTTTTGATTTGATATTGACTTCTTAACTCTCTTCACCAGCAGCATATTCAACATTAGAAGTTTCATGTAAATATTCACAATGAAGAAATATAAGATTGACCCTTGTAGCATGATCAAAAAGAACGTTATATGCGCGCCAATATTTTGTATGTAAAATTTTCTCAAACAAAATGTGCTAAGCACTTGTACAATTGGCATAACTACCAACAGTATTGAGATCAGACGTCTTCTTCTGAATGTTGATTTAGATATACCAAAATCAGTGTCAATATCATCAAGTTTATTAAAAAGTTCCACATAGTACTCAGAGTTGAAGATAGCTATTGATAAAACTGAATAAATAGCTTCTGCAATATTCAACATACCGTAAGTTTTTGTCAAAATGTTTAATGGGACATCAGTTTTCGTGTCATACCAACTGAGTGGCCTTATTATTACCATCGAAACTAGGCAAGCTATGATGACGAACAAAGAGTAGAACTTGTTTTGTAACTTTATTGGAACGACATCGTTTTTTTCATAGGAAATCAATTTTGATCCAAACAAAGACGCGAAATGTATTAATGGTTTTGCAGCAACCACTATAGAATATTTAGAAAACTTTTTCTTTCCTATATTATTGGATAAGATTACACTGAAAGTGTTTTCAACTGATTTGTTGTCAGAAAATATTTTATTATTTTTTAATGTTTGGAAATCATTTACGTGAAACATCGTCCTTGCTTCCCTTGCTTCTGTTAGATACTAATCGTATTTTATACACTTATTGATTGAATTAAAATTGTAAAAAATGGATTTTTAATTACATGTTTCTTGTAATTCATTAAATTAGAGTGGAATCACTTGTACCTAGTAATAAAATTTGAACTAGATTAGGTAAGCTTTATTAGTTCAATGTTTTATCGTATTCATATCAAGGTACTATATATTTTTGAAAACAAACAAAGTTGGAATGAAGCGACGGTACGATACCGTCATTACTTACATTACTATTACGTACGTAGAAGCATTTTAAAATAAATAAATTAGTTATTAGGTTGAAACATTTTTTTTTAAACAAAGCATTAACCTTGACTAAATTTTACACCATTTGTAATTACAAATAGCAGCTGGGGCCTTACTCGTATACTATGACATGACAACATTTGGATCAGATGTACGGGTAATTCGTACCCTTTTGCATGTATCGTATCGCCGTCCGTCCGTCGCCCGTCCATCACTTATTTTGACATTAGAGCGTGTACTCTTTTCACGATTTCAACGATATTTATTTTTTCTTAGCGATCTTCTCTCTTGTTAGCTGCCAAAATTCATAGCCAAATTGTTCTCGTTTATAATATGTTGGTCTCGTTTTTACAACAATTGCGCCTTCTTACGCAGATATGGTTCTATTCGCAGATCCCGTCTTCACGCGGACTTCGCATTGGAAGACGCTCCGCGTTTGGTACATTTGATGTTTGGTACAGCTTGATAAAAAAAATACACTACAGGATATAAGATTTCGTACCAGGTGTATGTTCTTATGTAAGTATTGTCGTCATCATGTTTTTGGTGTTGGGAGACGATATGGGACGCCCGTTCTTTTGGAGTCATTGGTAGAAAAGTCCAAACCACGCTCCGATTGAAATGAATAGGAAAAATGAGCAAGCAATTACGAGTGCAACTACTTGAACAGCAAAGGTGCTGTAACAAAAATATTAGCTAAATCAACAGTATAATGTAACAAATAATTAATGCATTTAAAAAAGCGTCGATCACTTCTAAAAAAATAAAGGTTAATGCTGTTCAACCATCTAATGTCGGAGCACCGCCTGGCCTCAAAACAAAGCATTGAGAAATGGACTTTATGTTGTGCTCCATGCAATGCATTTTGAAAATTTAAGTTATGGTAAACGGCGCGCATTGGACTCAAACATCTGATGCACTTTGCAACGCTATCACTTTTTTCTCACTGCGATTCATCATCATAATACCTAACTGTTGCAGTATGTAGGTACATTGAAATAGTTTTCTAACGACATAATATGTTTGGTTGTTATTGGGTTAGAGAACCAGTTTCCATAAATTCTTGCAGATTCTCCTTTACTCCTGAGATAAAAGTTATCTGACGATTGAAAAATCGGCCCTAATAAGAATTAATCAAAAAAACTTTTATTTTAGGCCCCCCTGCAGCATCAGGATTAGAAGATTGAAGGTTGAAATAATTACGATATTGTATTGTCATGGGAATTGAATTTGTGTGCGAAGTTTCAGGAGAAACGGTTAAGCAGAATATAGGTATAGTTGAAAAATCTGTCGCAAGATTTTAATCAAACAACCAAATATACAAAGTGAAGCTAATTAAAACCGTTTACAAAGAGAATATACTGGAGTATTAAGAAGTGTTTATTTAATAGTTTCTTATTATGTAGGAATCATTGTGCACGACTAATATATAGGTACTTGGTAATGCATTTCACAGTCGCACGACATGTTAAAAGATTTGCTAAGGAACCTTGTGAAATGCATTGTCATTTGAGTATATATTTATAATGATGTTCCTACATCATGCACATTGTACATTCGTTGTCTAAAAGGTTTTTGAGTTCCTACTCAAAAGGCGTAAACAAGGCAGTAAGAAGGATTTGAATGTTACATTGTATTTAAAATTATGTTAGCATTAACATTACGGTGCATGTATTGGCAACCATTAAGCTTAGTAAGAAGTTCTGAAAATCTGCTCAAGTCAACTTACCATCTTAAGAATTTTTCTTCACCATCATCATCGTCATCACCCAAATTTTCGTAGATAAATACACTGCCACCGCGATATGATTCTGCTTCGAAGTGGCTGTATAGTGACCTTATTTTTTTAAAAGTAATTAGTCCTTTGCTTCGATATCAACAGGTCCCTTTAGATTAGCACCGAACTACTGCAGATCATCTATACTCAGCTAAAGTCTGGTCAGCCAGATCACATTTTGATTGTGGTTCTAACGGCTTATAGATTGTTGGGTAGCTATTCGTCTGAATGCTTCAGGCATGAGTTCCAGCGCTGGTACAACTTGTTTGCCCACTCCTGTGCACACTGCATGCATTACCTGCTTTTAAGAAGAGGCTCATGTATATCCATCTGTGTTTCGATGTGTCCAACACCACTGTTAGCCCACGCTGCGATAGGAAAATTTATTGAATACAGAAAAATACTAACTGACTGATTACAGCATTCCCAAAAATATATTTGGATATGTCAAAATGACGAAGGGATATGGAAACATTTTTTTTTAAATAAATACACTCAACTTTATTACCGGTACAAAAAGGTTCTCTCTTCATTCAATATTTACAGTTTATCGAAATGGTCTTAAATATTATAGAGATTAATATAAATAAATAAATACCTTGTTGGGCTAGTCGTGGCAAGCCCGACTGCTGATCGTGAGATCCTGGGTTCGATCCCCAGGTCGGGTAAAGTGTTATTGGGACTTTCCGTGTGGAAATTCTCAGTAGCAGCCCGGTGTTTGGATTTGGGCCAGGTTTGGCAACAGGCTCGCCCCCTATTACATGGGATTTAAACATAACGGCGAAATGAGGGTGTTACTATACACCTTTGCCCAAACCTTTTGGGAATACAGGTGTGATGTTATGTTATTTATTAATATAAATGGGTATAGCATTAGAAAAGCAGTACAAGATACTTAGTCATAATAAAATCCACAAAAAGTTTTTTTAGTAGTATAGGTCAACCAGAATCTCATGGCATTAAAAATTAATAACAAACAGTGGTTTTCATATGGCAATGTCAACATGTCACTTGTCAAAACGAGTATGACTGTAGTTGATACATTTTCCAGTTCTGATTAATGTTTTCTTGTTCAAACATTTTTAATAAGCATACCGTAAAACCTGGCAACTTTGCCCAAAAAATCAGAGTATTTTTGCATTAGTTGAGTTATTTCCGAAAACGTTAATGTATTTCATATTATTTTTGTACCACACAATACTATATGTTCATATCTCGATATTTATTATTGAAAATATCCAGAAAAATGAATTTGTGTGTGTAAAAAACACAATTATAATTGTTGGGCAAAGAATCACAGGTTTTTGGCAACTTTGCCAACTTGTAATATTTCAGATACTATAAACCGTATCATTATTTTAAAAATGGCTGAATATAAATACAGGGCCATAAAGTATAGTATCAAATTATGAGATAAATGAACATATTCGTTGTCCTTCAAAATTGAGTGGGCAAAGTCAAAAAGCCTCCTAGTACATTTTTCTTACCATAATTGTCAATGTCTAAGGGCTGTCATCATTGAATAAATGCTACATTTAAATACTTAATGAAAAAGTGTTTGATGTGGAATATTTCTATTGAGATAATCATAAATTCAATAAGTATATAATGGATACAAAATGAAGATATACGGTATATTGCCAGTTAAGTTATATTGCTACGATATATTACTAACTTTAAGGTAGCCAAAAGACAAAATATGTGACTAAACGTCTACACAATATGTCGGAAGACAGTCACCAGTTGCAGATACTGTTCGAACTAACAAATTCGATGAATGCCTATTTATAAATAGTTCTACACATGTATTGCTGGGAATTGTTCCATTAAATATGTAACAGCAGGTTTCTTTTCTTCCAATTTGTTAAAAACTAGCGTTTTCTAGTCCAATTTGGTCATTGGACAACCTTATTCATCAGAAGCCACCAAAACATTTACAAGTTTTTCTCTTTTAGCGTTCTGTTAGTTTGTGCATAGGTACCTCTTAAAATTATAATAAATTTAAAAATTACAGGTGACAATCCTACGGGAAAAAAATTGGTGGGCAATGTCGTCAACCATGCTCAAAAAACATGCATGTGACTTTGCCCATCAATATATTTTACAATTTTATGAGATGTTTTGTGTGAAATACCAGTCTATATTATTCATTTCATACATATTAACGGTGGTAAAAAAATTAATTACCTACTGTATCTGCAACTATCACTTTTTGATAAAGTTTTTTGACTGGTTTTTGCCCGCTAAAAACAATACCAACTTTTAAAGGTTCCTGACAGCCAACGGAAGTAACATAGGTGACATTACGTCACTTGGTATTGTCAGAAAAATAATCAATTTTCTACCACAGGCAAAAGAATACTCCTAACTATAGACAAATTTGCTATGCATCAATTTTTTAAAAAAATACACAGCTGGGCAAAGTCATACCTCAAGGGCAAAGTTGCCAGGTTTTACGGTATCAAGACTTTTTATTCAAATTACCCTTGTGTTACCCACAAAAACATTTAATTTCCCTATTTGCCATCAGATTCTGGTAGACCTATAGTACAGTCCCTTGAGAATGAGTTCCTCTGGGGTAGTAGGTATGTGGCGGCATCTATCACGCCACATGCGAACTACGCAGCACGACGAATGTCTAGCAGACTACAGCGACAACAATGATAGCTGTCAGATGAAATGTCACAAATCCTGCATCGCGGTATCAAGATTTAACACGGAGTTAGTATATATATACAACTTCCCAACATCAACCGGGGTAGTGGTCCGCCAGGCATAAGACCCGCCTGGTAGGAGAATCCTCCCTTTTCGTAGGAGGAACACCATACCTCGTTCCCTTACAGGTACTACCACTATAACTATTTCTGCCACCAAGCAGCATTACTGTGTTCTAGTTTGAAGGGTATGAGTGATGTGGGTACATGAGACTTTTCAACTTTGTTTTTTTATTCTTTTAATTTTAAATCGTGTCTTGTGGCTAACTACCAACTGCGCGGATCATACGATTTGCTAGGTTTGGCTGCGCTTCCCGCGATCAATCTATGAGGATACCTACATATAACAGTCGTTACGGGAAGTCAGAAGCTCGAAAGTCTGACAACCAGTCTAACTTTAGGATATCGATATTGCCCTGTAACTGGGTTGCAGAGGTCTGATGGCAGTCGCTTCGTGTAAAATATTGGTATTTAGCCGCATCTGGTGAGATTGGCAGCCGTCTCCATGATGGGAAATGGCTAGGCAGAACATCTTATTTAAAAGTACTGTAAAAATGCGAAGGTAGCGCGTGTCAGCCCTGTCTTACACTTAACATATTTGCCAATATAAAAAATAAAGAGTGTAAAACAAACTAAAATAATATCTTATAATTTTAATAGGTAAAGGTAGCACAATTCCTGAGCGTACTTAGACGACTGCCGTAGAACAATTTGTATGAAAAAGTTAATCATCTTTAACCAACTACTGCTATCTGTTTTTTTTTCTTATATAATAAATTAAACCTTACATGAAACTGAGTCGATTCCTGTATCTTGATTCATAGAAGTAGTAGTAGTAAATAACTTTGACTTACAATTCTGATTCCTGAAAAGATATTATTGATATCATTGCTACGTTTCCATTTTGCAAGTAGCCTGGACACAGTATCCCGCCAACCCACACAAGAATAGCGTGGTGGACTAAAGCTCATGCCCAGTAGTGGGACAGTAATGGGCTGATTATGCTATACACACAGGCTATAGGTTGCAGGTACTCCAGTGGACGCAAGCGGGTTTGCTGAGCAGATGAGCTGAGCAGCAGCTGAGCAGTGCTGGGGCACTGTGTTTATTTCCCATTGGTTGGAGACCCTTCAGGTCTCGCCAATAACTGCCCGGTTACAAAGAAACGGTCCGCAAGACCATCTACAAGCAGTCGAATAGAAAAAGAAAGTGTTTATTTCCCAGGTCGGGAAGTGTTATTAGGTTTTCTGTTAGAAAATTCTCAGTGGCAGCCTTCAGTTCAGAATTGTTACCGGTAAATAGCAATAAACCCACCCCTTATAACATCAGACTGTATGACGATACAATCGGTAAAATATGATTCTTCAACGGTTGACTTCTGATTCTGCTTTCAGAAAAAATGAACTTCTTCCAAAATAGCTACATTTTTTTATTTATAGACTGCCTCTCCCTAGGATTTCTCCTGTATCGTAGCGTGGATGCGTTTACAGACATAAATATCACATGGACAAACACGCAGACTCAGAACTATCAGCACGACATACAAATATTTGTTCCATGCGGAGATCGAACCCTTAGCGCAGAAACCAATCGCTCGGTCTGCAGTAGCAAACGTGTCATCGAACCTAAATGGGAATATTGTTAAATACTCACAGTTGAACATGTATCCGACTATCCAAAATACTGAAGATATTATAGTTATAATGCAAAATGCACCCAACACTACGGTGAGTATCTGACTACAGATGCCGAATAGGCAGCTGTAAAAATAACATAAATTATAATTATGTTAGTCAGTAAAAGTCATGAAGGAGCTAATCACCAACCTACTCGTGGCAACCAACCGCGCGGATCATACGAATTTTGAGTTAAATCTGCGCTTACCGCGGTCACCGCGGTCAGTCCGTGGATGGGTGACATAGTATGAATGCTTATGATAAAGACAGTCTTTACGGGAAGTCAGAAGCCCGAAAGTCTGACATCCGATCTAACCCTTTTTTTTATTGTTAGAAAATCCTCCCAGGGAAGGCGAGGGGTTCTGCCGGACTCCTACCGGCTAAAAACTAACGGTGTCCCTCCTTCTGACCTAAGGCCAGGGTCACAGGATTCGCTATTGTATGCACCGCAACCCTGAATCCGATCTAACCCTAGGATATCGGCATTGCACAGTAATTGGGTTGCGGAGTTCTGATGGTAGTCGCTCCGTGTAAAATACTGGTATTCAGCCGCAGCTGGTTAGACTAGAAGCTGACCCCAACATAGTTGGGAAAAGGCTAGAAGGCTAGGCAGAACAGTAAAGTCGTCCATCGGAGTGTGGGAACATACAGTTCCCAAGATTTCCAGGCAGAAGTGCAATCTTTCGATAACTGATAGTATATAACCATCAGATATTTCTGCTGACAAGCAGTAGGTATTGCTGTGTTCCGTTCTAAAGGTATGGGTGCCGATAAAATTATGGACTTGCGTCTTTCCAAATATCTCAAAGGTTGGCAACGCACCAGCAATCCAATCAAGCAAAGAGTTCGCAGTAAAAAGAAGATACACAACCGTGGGATAACTATCCAAAACGCCAGTCCAAGTAGCCCAGGATAATAAGGGCAATCACAGACACGATAGTTTTAGCTTCGGCGATCGATGAATTTGCGCATCGATCGCCAAAGCTAAAACTATCGTGTGCATCGATGCTACAATGTGTTTCGGCGACAATTTGCGTTCGATGGCGGCATCAAAATAGTCCTATTTAGCATTTGCACCGAGCACTGAGCCATGTTCCAAAAATACCAAAGCCTCACTTAATCGCTGCGACTGGCGTTCGAATATGTGCGGAGTGAAATGTTTAGTTACGGCATTCAGCGACCCGATTAAGGCCCGGTATCCACCAAAGCGGAGAGGAGAGGAGACCAGACGAGATGTGTTTGAATAAACCAATCCGATTTCGTTATTTCCACATCTCTTCTCCGCTTAGCTTGGGTGGAAATGGATCAAGCGGAGAGGAGAGGAGATGTCTTATTTTTCTATAGAATTTTGTGCAGCAAGCGAGCAAGCGGCGCGGCAGAGCGGAGAAGTGTCTAGTCGGGTGGCCGGGCGGCGCTCGCGCTCGCGCACCTCGCACAACATCTATCTATCGGTCTCTCACAGCTCACATCTCTGCTACACAAAGCTCACATCTCCTCTCCGCTACACTTCTCCTTTCCGCTTTGGTGGAAATAACCTGCCAGCTTCGCAGCACATCTCCTCTCGTCTCCTCTCCTCTCCACTTTGGTGGATACCGGGCCTAAATCGTTGATCATTGATACTAAGAGTATCGAGTGTGCTAGGGCCCTAACATGAGTATTTTCAGGAGCTTTGGTTCGTTGTCATTACGAGGGTATACTAATCAGCTGTAGGGTCAATCTCCGACAGATGATTTTCCATTGATATGTTCAACGATGAACTTGTCACCGATGTAATTGGCGAATTATTGTCGGTGATATGTTACATCGGTGAGAAATTCGTGGTTGAAAGATTCTGATGCTGAAACATCCATAGACGAAACGTTCTGTCGGTGAACATTTCAACGGAGAAACGATTCTCGGATATTTATTCCAGTAGTTATCACATTATTCTCCTATTTACGACAGGCCTATGTTTAGCAATGGACTCGAATAAGGTACCTTTATATGCTCATAAGCTGACTCCTCTAAAGACCACTAAAAGTCTTCTATTCGTGTGGTCAATGACTAACCTGGTGTCAGAGTTTATGTCGCCCATGGACCTCTGACTTGGCTTCACATGCCGTCGAGAAATATTTCTCAGGCATTGCCGGTTTCTTCACGATGTTTTCCTTCACCGTTTTTAAGCAAGTGATAGTTATACAATACGCACATAGATCCGAAAAGTCAGAGGTGCGTGCTTTGGGTTTGAGCTCGAGACCTATGACTTGGCAGTCCGACGGTCACACCACTAGGCTATCACTGCACTATACATAATGGATTCCAATAAGTTTAAATGCTCATAGGCTCACTCCTCTATAGACCACTAAAACCTAAAATCTAAGCTCTAAATAGAATGATAATTGCAATTTGGATATACTCGTCTATTTTCTTAGTATTTTCATGTGTCAACGCCACCTAGAGTACATCCTTAAAAATATTGAATACCACTGTGTGACTAGACTTCTCAATTCTCAGGCGTCTTATATAATCTCCCTGGTCTAGTCGTATTTGTAGATGGACTACGCGGCGCAAATAATAATTACCAACGCATAAAACTTCGAAATAGAATCGTCCGTGACCAGTTGGCTATTGTTTACATATTATTTATTTACAGATCGCTGTGAACGTGTACTGGTCGTATTTTATATTTCCAAGAATAACTGTTATGTTACTTTATTTTGTAGTGCTCACGGCTTTAGTAGCTACTCTTTAAACAAGAGTTCCTACATCTTATTCCTCATACAAAATTTTTGCTTAATATTTCTAGGATCTGTTTCGTTAGTTTAGTGGTGGCAAGCGCGACTGCTGATCGTGAGGTCCTGGGTTCGATCCCTAGGTCGGGCAAAATTTTATTGGGTTTTTCCTTGTAGAACTCCTCTGTAGCAGCTCGGAGTTTGGATTTGTGCCCGGTTGATGGCAATAGGCTCGCCCCCTATACACCTCTGCAAAACCCTTCGGGGAATACAGGCGTGATGTTATTTCTAGGATGGCGTTGACGTAAGAAAGTCCATAAATCAGGGAATGGATTGGTGGAGAGCATCCAGTCGATGGTCAGGGGACGGGTGAATTGGTGTGAGGAGCATGCCCATGAGGTTGTTTTACAATCTTATGGGGAGTATGGTTTACCGATACTTAGCCAATGGGAAGATCAAGTTTAGCAGTCAATGTTTACGAGCTGATACTAAAAAAAATGATAAAAGTATTAGATGCCCATCAAAACATACATTACTTACCACATTTTTATACTTTTGAAATATTTTCTTATAGAGATACATGTATTTCAAACACAATACGCTTACTTCTTATTGTTTTTGTTGTCTTATATTAACAATATTTATTGTAGACTTCACACAAATATGAAAATATTAAGTGATAGTAAAGACAACATTTATTAATGCATTATTCTACATAATTATTATATCATGTTCACAGACGTACTAGAGATGCATCATGTTCTATGCAATAATAACTTTGACATACGTCTAGAACCATAGATGATACATGTTTAGAACTTTTCTAAACTCTCAGGCCCGCGTATTAGCCTTAAGCCGGTGCCAGACATTGATGTTGATTCTGTAGCACATTTTGACAGTACTAAACAAAACTAAACGCAACTATCACTTTCTTTTTCTATTGAAACAGAAAGAGATAAACACCCTTAGTTTAGTCCTGTCAAAGTACGCAACTGAATCAACACCATTGTGTGCAAAAGATTTGATTACTTTCCGATCCGTGAGTCGGTTCCGATAGTCTGATCAGATTATTGGCATCAACTATCGGAGTCAACAGTATCGGACGTCTATTCTCTCGCTTAATTAACAGCTCTCATTTGAGAGATCTTCCAACAGCAGCTACCGTAGAGTTCCATACATTTGACTTTTTTTTTAATACATCTCCTCATTTTAAACTTCACTCAAGAGGAATCTCTTAAATGAGAGCTTTTTATTAGTTACATAGCACTGACATCTCGTTAGTATTAGAGGTCAGTATATTTGGATGGGTAATTTTTTTTACACTGCTTCACAGTTAGGTATATTTCTCCTGTAGCTTTGGTGCGTTTACAAACACAAATCTCCAAATGCACAAACACCCAGACCCAGAATAACTATATGCTACTATATTTTTTTCGTACGGGAATCGAACCCGCCACCCAAAGCACAGAAAACCAATCACTCAGCCACTGTGCCAAACTTGTCAATTGAAACTATTTTTATGTGCAACATAGGCAACTATTTAAAATAAAAACACTTGATGTATTAATAAAATTACTTTATGCATTAAAACTTAAAAGCGTAATATTGTAGGAATACTTATAAGATAATGTATCCAATACCAAATAATTATTTGTAAAAGTACAATTCTACGGGATAGCAGAACACTTTTACAGTCATGGGGAGATACCTATGGATTCCCTGTAGGTTATGACAACCTTTACTACATTACAATCATAATCTTCTTCTTTTCATGTGGTTAGTGACTAACATGGTGTCAGAGGTTATGCCGCCCATGGGCCTCTGACTTGACTTCACGTGTCGTCGAGAAATATCTCTCAGGCATCCCAGTTTCCTCTCGATATTTTCCTTCACCGTTTTAAGCAAGTGATAATTATACAATATGTACATGAATCTGAAAAGTCAGAGGTCCGTGCCTTGGGTTCAAACTCGAGACCTATTACTTGGCAGTCCGACGGTCACACCACTAGGCTATCACTGCTATTAAAGGATCATAATAATATATGGGAGCATATCTGGAAGAAATCTTGTTTGGCGTAGCTTCGAAACATTGTGCACTGAGTCAAGAAAGCTTGACATTAAATAATTGCTTTATTAATCGTTGAGTTTTTAGTAGTATTTGGGTAGTTGACAATATTTATTTTATTAATTATATCGAAACTTTTACAAAAAACATAGGCAACAATGAAATATATGATAAAATGCCCAAGTTATAACCTATTTAAAATTGTAAATAGAGACCGCACAATTGAACGATGACGTCATTGTTCAAAAACTTTATAATGTGGTCTATTTTGTGCGACAGGGAAATTGCGCCATTAAAAACTTAAAAAAAACGTGTATCTCCTTCATTTTTAGATTGATTTTATTTATTTCTTCAACGATCGTTTTCTTTTCATACCTTTTTTGACATAATAAATATTCAATTAAATTCTATCTTTTTAAAGTAAGTAGTCAACTACCGAATTCTGATTCCTGGAAAGAATAAAAAATTTGTTCGCGCCACCCCCAGCCGGCGTGGTGGGGGCGCGGGCCACACTCATCGCGCACAGCAGCGACACACCACAACTGACCATTGTTATGACATTAATTATCTACTTACATACCTATATTTTTACAAATTCTTAAAAGTAGCATTAATCTAGTTAGGTATTATTGTATCAACTAAATTTCCTTTCAAAACGCCAAACCTACATCGGCCTGTATAAAATGACAGCCTCAACAATTGACGACCGTGACATCACCTACTGCAGAAGATTCTAGATAATATTTATCGGCGGGTAGCACGTGCGAAATACGTGTTCGAACGAATATTCCATGATCGAAATATTGCCGGAGTCATCGCTGCATCGGCCGTTACCCAGGGAAGTAGGCTAGTATCCTTTATCCTTTAATATCAGTTTTCCTACTTTCCTCTTTATTCTTGTTAATAGTGCATAACGTCTTCGTTGTTTCGTTTTTCTTTCGACTGCCTTATTAGTAAAGCACGACTGCTGAGCATGGGTATGATGATGATCCCCAGGTCGGGCAAAGTGTTGAGTTTTTTCATTAGGAATTTCTCAGTAGCAGCCCGGAGTCTGGATTTGTGCCCAGTTAATGGCAATAGGCTCGTCTCTTATTACATGGGACTTAAACATAACTAGTGAAACGAGGGTGTACTAAAACACCTCTGCCAAACCCTTCGGAGAATACAAGGCGTGATGTTATGTTGTTTTCATTGTATGACTTGAGTATCTATAATTCGTAGTTAAGTTAAAACAGCTTGCAGCTTATTTGCTATTCATATCCTGCTTACATTCTTGACGTATATATAGGTACATTACTAGGTACAGGGTGCATGTACACGTCACACGTGAGCATTTAAATTTTTTGCTTCCGTCATCTTCCTTAGATATCCATCTTTATTTTCGTATAACTTTTAGATATTTCGTACCCTTTAGTGCATTCAAAGTACTTAATTATCTATTTTTGTAAAATTCATTCTGCCTTTCACCGCATATTCTTCAGAAAAGTATTGCTGAAAAATATACATTAGTCATTATACATAAATCATTATCCTTGAATATAACTATTAAGTTTGCCAAGCTTAAATATAGCAAAAGCTATTAATTAGATTATTAAAATAGTTCTTAAAAAAATTCTACCCACTAATTATTGTTTTTTTTTCTCACATTTTGTCAATGCACCGTGCCTCGGAGAGCACGATAAACAGTCGGTCCCGGGTGTAATATGAATACCTAAATGACAGTAATTGCGGGTAGTCGGAAGCCCGAAAGTCTGACGAACGATCTAACCTTAGGATATCGGCATTGCCCAGTAATTGCGGGTTGCGGAGGTCTGATGGCAGTCGCTTCCTACTAAAATACTGGTATTCAGCCGCATCTGGTTAGACTGGAAGCTGACCCTAATCTAGTTGGGAAAAGGCTAGGCAGAATAGTTTTCATAACGAACATTCCAGTAATTGCCTGCCGCGTGTGAGCATGCTTATATCAAGCTGGTGCTGTATGCTGCCGTGTTCAACGCGGATGGCGTGTCCAGTATTATTCTTTTTTTATAAACATTGCCCCACTTTATGATTTCTCCTGTACACAGCCACGAGGTGTGTTTGATACATAAATGTGACACGCACAATAACACAGACTCGGAACAACTATCAGTACGCCATACAAATTTTTTTTCCGTGCGGGGATCGAACCTACAACCCGTAGCGCAAAACCCAATCGCTCAAATGTGTCGTTGAATCGAAACGTTAACATTTCAAAATACTCACAGGTGACGAGCCAAAAGATTAAATATATGACGCCTAATACAGCAACCACACCCATCAGTAACCAGAGTAGCTGACAGAACAGGTTGCATAGGAAGCTGTGAAAATGAACGAAAGAGAAACGAAAGTCATCCATCGAAGTGTAGGAACCGCCCACCGTTTACATTATTATTTATTTACAGATTCGCTGTAAACGTGAACTGGTCAAGAATAACTGTTATTATACTTACTTCCTTTTTTCATTAATACACATATAAATTTCAATTTTAATTATTTCTATAAAACATATATAAAAAAACACTTAAAAATATAAAAAAAATAGTAGCCCACCGGCATCGGGAACAGAGTCCCAGCTACCGATGCTCAGGGGCTCAGAGAGAGGAACTTCCTAACATTACGCGCCATGTCTAGAAGTACCGCTTTCTGTATCAGACCCTTGACCCAGCTGCCCAACGAGAGCCTCATCAGATGTTGGTCAGGCTCTTGGCTATTAAGCCATTGGCCGTAACGACTATCGGCACAACGACAGCTGAGTCAGCCTCCCACATGTCGACAACCTCGTGTGCCAAGTCTTGATACCTAATTTATTTATCTTTCTCGGCTTTCACAAGGTTCTCATCATGTGGGATAGTGGTATCAACAATCATTATGAGACGCTCTGATCGATCTATCACCACTATGTCAGGCTTATTGGCAACAATAGTCCTGTCGGTGATGTTAGATCGATCCCAGTACAATGTGACATGACCATTCTCGAGAACTGGGTCGGGCACATACTTGTAGAATAGTACTTCTGCGTCCACAAGGTTGTATTTCAGAGCAAGTTGCTGGTGGATAATCCTAGCCACTAGGTTGTCCGTGTAAATACTCGCCGTTAGCAAGATGAGAACAACCAGATATAATATTATGTCGAATGGATTCACCGGGACAGTGGCTTGCCCGACAGATGTCAACCAAACTGTCCTTCACAATATATTTCCGGTAGTTGTTCGTCATCACAACTTCGTCCATAATTGCTCAGACAAAACTTTCGGTTTCCCCAAAGAGATCACCGAAACGTTACGAAACATCAGGCCTATGAAGGGCCCGGTAAAAGCGTCCATGAAGTTTTACGTTTTTTAATTACTCCGCCATACCTCTCTGCGGCCATTATTATCCAGCACTACAGACTTGCGCCAGTTTTCTGTAGCGAAGTAGACCGGGGTGAATCCTTTGTCCACTGCGACTACATCTCGATGCATCCCCACGTTGGCTTGAGAGAAGTACTCCCCGAGGCTGCACACCTCGCGGACGGTTTTAGCATTTAAAAAGCCTCGAGCCCACTAAGTTCTGCAGGATGTATAGCCTCATTACCGATAAACGTGGGTGATGCATTCGATATGTAGTCAGCAGCGTATGGACCCTCCTATCCAGGGCGTCAAGTTCAGTCTGAGTCCACTTGAGTATGCCGAAGAAGTACATCGAGACCGACATGACCCAACCGTTAAAGGCGCGCTCCTTATTTCCGCGTGACAAAAAACTTGTCAAGTACTTTTTTCAGGCGGCGGTCATAGAAGCGCTCCCGTAACGATTGCTTCATGTCGGCCTTATTGATGCCTAACGCCTCCGACATGCCCAAGTATTTGTAGGTTTCGGCTGAGGAAAGGGATCTAAGGTGTATGGAATCCGAGAGTTGTGTTGCCACGGATTCCATAATCCCTCCTCGCCTTACATGCATGACTGCACATTTGTCAATACCAAATTCCATCCTGATGGAATTACTGAAAGTTTCAGTTAACTTCAGTAACTCCCAACAGTTTCAACATTTTGGGGGCAAAGAGTTTCAAATCGTCCATGTAAAGGAGGTGGGAATATTAACTGACCATCTCTTCTCAACCGGTAGCCTAACCCTGAGCCCGCCAGCAATATGCTTATTTATCACCCTGGAATATACCTCGCTCAATCCTGATTGGTTCTACTCTACATGAATTTGCCGACATCCTGGATAATGAGGGACTGTCCTCCAATGCCCCATACATGACATCGAGAAGGTGCATAGAGTTGTATTTACTTTATACAACTCCAGCACCCTCATGAGCCATGGTATGTGGCACCGAGTCTTAGGCCTTCTTATAGTCTATCCAACGTGTTGACATATCCTTTCGGGATCGGCGAACTTGTTGGCTTATGGCCATATCGATGAGGAGTAGCTCCTTAGTATCGTGGGACCCGTTCCTACATCTATTTTGAGAAGTAGACATTATAGATTTATTTTCAATGTGGGTATTAATTTTGAATCTTAAAATGGACGTAAGAAGCTTATAGACCGTCGGTAAACATGTGATCGGTTTGTTATTCTTGGATTTCGTAGTACTACCTGATTTATAGAACAGGTGGGTAACTCCTGTCGTAAAAAACTGGCAGCGACCCAGATTCCAAAGACGACTGGAATTGTAATGCCAAACGAGCATGTGAACCGCGTCACCATTTTAACCGAAAGTTGTGCAGTCCATCTGGGCTAGGGTATTTCCAATTCGACATTAGACGGACTGCACTGGTTACGTCTTGAGGGTTAATAGTTACTTCCACCATTTCTTCAATCGGATCACATGCTCGCTGGACCACTTGTATCCAGTCGCCTTCATTGTGAGTAACAGGCATCGACCAGATATTGCTCCCGAATCTATTCATGATTATGTTACTTATTATTATAGTGCGCAAGATATTAATAGCTATACTCTTTAAACAGGAGTTCCTAGATCTTATTCCTTATACAAAATGTTTGCTAAAGATTTCTAGGATGGCATTGACGTATGGAAATCCACAAATCAGGGAACGAATTGGTGGAGAGCACCCAGTAGATGGTCGGGGACTAATGCATTGGTGTGAGGAGCATGCACACGAGTTTGTTTGAAATCCTATGGGGAGTATGGTTTACGGGTATTTAGCCGGCGGGAGGACCATGTTTAGCAGTCAATGTTCACGACCCGATACTAATAAAATATAGGTAGATAAGAGTATTAGATACCAATCAAAAGGTACATTACTTACCACATTTTTATGCTTTTGAAATATTTTCTTATAGAAATACACGTGTTTCCACTACAATACGCTTACTTCTTATCGTTTGTGTTGTCTTGTATCAACAATATTTATTATAGACTTCTAACGAATATGAGTATATTCAGTGATAGTAAAGACAACTATAAAATCATTTTTAATGTAATATTTAATACGATTCCGTTACTCTTTGTGTTATAATAATTTTGACACGTTACATCTGGAAATATACAAATAGTTACTCTTTGCTGGAACCATAGATGATACAAGTCTAGAACCCAAAACTCTCAAGCCGGAACTTCAGTTGGTGTAGCGTATTCGTGTATGCATTGTTTGCTTGTAAACGGTAGAGGAGTTATTAGTTTATATTTGCTTTATACAATGTGTCCCAGTGTGTAGAAATAAAACTTTAAGGGCGGCAAATACACACAACAAAAGCACCAGCTGATAGATGAGGTCGAAAACCCACTTGCAAATTGCACCCTCCCCAAGATAGAAAAATATTAGTATTTGGCTCAGATATTTCGACCTATACATACTGGGTTTAAAAATACCCTTAACGAAGCCGAAGTCTATGCATAATGTACACCAAACTAAGAAACATACAGCAAAAATATTGCTGGGAAACGACTTATATTTTTTGGTATTAAAAAACATTTTTTACAAAAAATTTAAACCGACTTCAAAAAATAATAAAATAATTACCATATAAAATTAAGAGTTTCAGAAGTCGGTGCTGATCCACGCTGAACTAAATTGAAGGCACCGACTTCTGAAACTGTTAATTTTATATGGTAATTATTTTATTCTTTTTTGAAGTCTGTTAAATTTTTTTGTAAAAAATGTTTTTATTTTTTTCATTTTAGTGGCCTTAATTAAAACTTGGTTGGACCTACTAAAGACGCTGCTCGTAACATAATCACATCATCACAATATGCGTACTGTTCGTCATTGAGGAGTTCCATTGTCTATCTCCGAAGTTGTTCATCAGATCTTCACCAAATTTAAATGGGACCAACTTCGAAGTATACCCTATCCATTAAAAAAAGAATAATCAAAATCGGTTCACAATTGGCGAAAATATAGATGAACATACAGAAAAAAAAAAGAAAAAAATACATACAGACGAACATAGTAACCTCCTCCTTTTTGGAAGTCGGTTAAAAACAGCTTTTAATTGTAGCGCGCAATGTAAGCGCGCGCGCAGCAGACTGTGCCTACATATCGAAAATGCTGATAATGTTTGTATAGAATAATGTTTAGTAATAACATTTAAACTTAGTTTTCGTGAAAAACGTTCAAAAATATAATGACTTTGACCTTTAATATCTCCATAACCAGTCGGTTCCCAGGTATGGCTCAATACCAAAAAATCTTCGTAATGATGGAAAGAATACGTGGCTCTCGGCTTCGTATTTTTACACCCGATATTCAAACACTCACAACTCAAGACCTAGATTTTATAGAGGCGTGATTTTTGGTTTGTAGAACAACATAAGACCAGGAAAGAAGATGATGAGAGAGACTAATAAAAAAAACATGAAAGTTATGGTGTAGACCTTGTAGTTTTTTTAGTATTTTAGAAAACATGAAAATAATATGTAAAAATTCGTATAAAAAATTTACTTTCATGTTTTATTACAAAAACTGCTTACCTTATGTATTGCAGTTCGATATTTCTTTAGGTTGTAGCTGTTGCCTTTCAAACGACATTAAAATTACGCCTCTGTGAGAAATAGATCTTAAGTTGTGGGTTTTTGAGTACTTATAGGATGAAATAAGTAAGTCAAATATTAAAATTACTCTATCTTTGTGGGGGTAGGGAATCAACCCCACAAGTGGGGTGTTTTAACGATAAAATTGAATGTATATACCGTCTTTAAAGTTATATTACTACATACTGGGACACATGGTATAATGCAAATAGTAAACACGCATTTCCGTCCACTTGTCGGTTTTGGTCACATATCAAAGGAATCAAATAAATGTATTGCTGTGTCAGTCTACGTGTGGATAGTATTTATGTTTGTGATATATGCGAATACATTAAATATTTGGCCAAATACAGCGGTATCGGTATAGGAACATGCTACCCCAAGTGAAGTTCTGTCATCAGAGCAATAACCTAGAACTCTAGAGAATGATGCCTATGTCTAAAAGATTAAAATGATCTAGGTATTTTATAAAAACTCAAACACTGACTGAATGACAGACAACGCAGAGCTTAAACTGGGTGGTGTAGAAGCATGAAATTTTGCACAGGAGTTTGTTATACAAGGTTAGTCGGAAAGGGGGTACTAAGCCGAAAGAGTGTTAAAGTAACCATAATAATGGACATCTTTTCTTCTACAACTTTCCCCAAAAGTCATTAGTTTAAGAGAAATAGCTGTTCAAAGATTTCATGAAAAATACGCCAAATTCTATCTATCGTCAGCTATGATTAGTTGTGTTTACGTTTTAGGTCATATTTGGGGTCACGGATTAGAAGATTTATTTTCTGATTTCGTAACTTAAGCAGAGATGAAGAATTTTTGAAATAACTAAAATAAAAATGATTTTGCATAGATGATGATTTTGCATTTAGCTCTTTCTTTAAAATTACCATCAGTGATACATTAAGTGGCCTGCGGCTTAGTTCCCCCTTTCCGACTAACCTTGTTTAAAGTAAGTCAGCACTAAGAAACGATTTTTTAAAATTCATCCCCTATGGGGTTGAATAAGAGATCCGATGGGAAATCCTATCAGGTCCATGGCTAGTAGACAAATAAAGTTCAGTTTGTATTTTTTATTGATGGTTTTGAGGTTATGAACCTAGGTATAAAATTTATCTGAGGTATAAAAGTTCGCTTAAGGCCCGATTTTACCAACGTCGGATAGTGTTTATCCAAGGAATAAGTTAGACGTTTTGACAGAATTTCTATACAAAAGCTGTCAAAATGTCAAATTTATTCTTTGGATAAACGCTATTCGACGTTGGTAAAATCGGGCCTAAGTCGGGTATACATGTGGCGGTGTACAAGTCAAGTTTGCTTGTCCAGACAAGACCGGTGTCCTAGCAAGCACTAGATAATGCCGTGTCATTTCTCAAACCTTTTATATGAAATTCAAGAATATCCGTGTCACTGTAATATGTGCTAGATCAGCTGGGACGTTTTCATTCGAAAACTGTTCAGCAACTATACGGATGATTCAATCTATGTAAAGCGCAGTGCACACAGAGACGTGTCCAATGCTTGTCTTCTTCATGATATTTCATATAAATATGCGTCCTGTCCACATCTCGTCTTCCCTGTGTGAATTGCGCCTAATAAATTTTGCCAGACCTCTCTGATACATCATCGCCAGTACCAACCTATATTCACATTCACCGAGGCCATCAATGATATTATAAGTAAAAAGGTGTAGATAGGTTACCTACACAACATTCGATCTTCAAAAACGGCACACTAACACACACATAAATAACTAAATATTGCAATAGCACACTACATTACGATTAGACGTCAAGACAGGATGGCACGATTCGATTATCGCGAACGAAAAAGAGATAAATGTAATTGCGTGAGTGAGTCGTCTAGTGTAGTAAAAACGATGTAGAATAAATTAATCAGATATGACATTTTACCTTACACAGTGATTTATGCCTAAAATGCGGTTCACTGATGAGTTAATATGCAATAATAATATTCAAGTAGACGAAGTCGCTATAAAAATGCAACATTAACAAAACCGTAAACAAATTACATCCAAAACAGGAAACGCAGATTTTTTTAATAAAGTGTATCCCTTGCCAGACATGTACTTGTCTTCGACTTTAAAATGGATGGAGCATATTTTATTCGATTTATTCGGTTGCCAAAATTCTTCATTTCTCTGTTTGCGGACTATATTCACCCACTGGATGCACCTTAGTTCATTTGTTGGAAATCTAGAAACAATTAATTAATTTAATACTTATACTTAAAGATAAACATTCTACGTTACCACACACTAAAATTTATATTTTGATTCAATGTAGTAGATTTAATTTATCCTCCCTCATCATAACAAAAATAAAAATATACATTTGAGTATAAATAATAATATAACTATGCCACCATTTGTACCTACTGTCAGGCAACTGACTTGTCTGTTTCTTAGGCATCATTTTACTCTATGATCGGTAATGACGTTTTAGGAATATAATGTTTCATTTGTTAAAATATTAAGATAAATAGGATTTTACGAATGATATGTGATTCCTTGACTTTTAGAAGTTTTGCTTGTATAATATGTGCAATATCTCATAACACACGACGGCATTTTCGAAAGTTAAGGGTCATTTTTAATGCACTCGGTACGTGAAGTGCACCCGTTGACGCTGGCAACGTAACACTGACGTCAAGTCTGGCCAATTAGCCACATTTTAACGTGTCGCTTGCTAAGCTCTTATAACCTATCTACACCTTTTTACTTATAATATCATTGGAGGCCATAACATTATTATATTCAACATAATTCATTACTGTACCACTGCTGGGTATGGGACTATTTTCAGAATGAGAAGGGATATATGTACATAGGTCTTAGTCTACCACGCTGGCCTGGTACGGGTTGGCGAACTACATGCACCATCGAGAACTTTTGGAGTCCTCTCAGGTGTATTGTGCAGGTCTCCTAACGATGCTTTTCTCCACCATTAATTAAACGTACCTAATATATGTGTAACTACTATATCTTATAGCTAATATAACCATTTTTATATTTATAATCAAAACCAGATGCGTTGAGAATGAATGAAAGGCAATCATAAAGTGTAAGTATCAGAATCTGATTGATGATATTACTCACATAGTTTCTACGATTACATACGAATCATGATTTCGAATATTCCTTAATAACAAACTGAAAAAAAAAATCTAAAAGAAATTCGCTTTTTAAGGTCGTTATGTTCGTTCTGCCTAGCTTTTTCCCAATTTATGTTGGGGTCATCTTCCAGTCTAACCTGAAGCGGCTGAATACCAGTATTTCACACGGAGCGACTACCATCAGGCCTCCGCAACCCAGTTACTGGGCAATGCCAATATCCTAAAGTTAGACCAGTTGTCAGACTTTCGTGCTTCTGACTACCCGTAACGACTGACATAGATATTGACACCAGGGACTGACGGTTTAACGTGCTCCCTGAGGCACAGAGGGGTCAAGGTGTCTAACGAATGGTCACCCATCCACAGACTAACTGCGGCAAGCGTTTAACGACGTTAATAAGCCACGAGCCCCTCCCTTCGCTATGTATATACATATTATTACACGTGGCTGTAAGGGAATCGAAAATGTAAAAATTATGATTCAAATAATTACGAGTTCACAACTTGAGAAGTAGTCTTTGGACTCAAACTAATTTTTGAGATAAAAAGTTAAAAATAAACAGATCTTTTGTGAAAAATATACTTACGATTGAAAATGATTTCGACTCCAGGAGGAGTCGGAATCATTTTCAATCGTAATTTTCTAGGGAGAATAACATAAAAATTATACTTACGATTGATTATTACCGTTAAGTCTCGTGCCATCACTGTCGCTTTAAGACGAAGTGACTGTGACCGCACGAGACTAAACGGTATTTTAAAATTGAGTAGGGTTTGAGAATTTGGCCATAAAACTCCGACTCCCCCATGACATAAAAATTATACTTACGCCTATACAAGGTTAGTCGGAAAAGGGGTACTAAGCCGAAATTTTTTTATTTTATTTTATTTATAAGCCGAAATGGTGTTAAAGTACCTATAATAAGGGATAACTTTTGTTCTACAACTTTCCCCAAAACTCGATAGTTTAAGAGAAATAGCTTTTCAAAGATTTCGTAAAAAATATGCTAAAATCTATTTGTCCATAGCTATGATCAGCTGTGTTTACTATTTAGGTCATATTTGGGGTCACGATGTAGAAACTTAATTTTCTGAATTCATAACTAAAGCAGATATTTTTTTTTGAAAAAACTAAAATAATATTCTTTTTGCATGCAATTTTTTTTTTGCGAATTTCGAAATTTTAACACTTGCTTTGAAATAGTCATCAGTGATACTTTAAGTGGCCCGCGGCTTAGTACCCCTTTCCGACTAACCTTGTATACGACTCCGACTTCCCATATAATGACGTGATAATGTGCCTCAAAGGGAAATAACATCCGCGCGTACCGTTCGATCTGCGAGATCAAGTAGCACTTGCCGCAGTTATATGATATCGAATACCCATAGGACAAGCACTACGCCTATTATTAAGATGGCACATTTGAGGAGCTGGCATATTAGTTCGCACAGCATGCAGCAGCTGTAAAAAATAAGAACGTTGTTAAGAAGTGGACGTTTATAGGCCAACTAGCAACCCGTCCCGGCTTCGCACGGGTGCAATGTAGGACAAACCTTCCTCTTGAATCACTCTATCTATTGCTGAAAACTGCATTAAAATCCGTTGCGTAGTTTAAAAGATCTAAGCGTACAGACAGCGGGAGCGACTTTGTTTTATACTATGTAAAGAAGAAGGTATGATAGATAGTAGATATACTTTATTATGCACTAAAAGAAAATACAGAACGAGTAACATAATTAAGAACAGTACTTATAATCAATCAAATAACATAACGGTATGTACCTACGAAGTCGAGGGGGGTCGCTAGTACAATAGAAAGAAATTTATAGGCGGTCATCGCTTTAACAAATGCAGACACTTTTACAAGTCAAAATAATATTTTTTTTAAGACTAGATGGCGCCGGCATTTCCTATCTGACTAGCTCTGAGAAGAAAAGCCGAAACAAACTCAGAGATCAAGGTTTCTTTTAAATATAACAACTATGCGAGTGTAACAATGTAGGGCAACGTCTGGAATGGCCTTTTAAGGAAAGTGCCATAGCAGGTTTGAGTTGGCCTGTCCTAACTGAAGGTATAGGTCTACCGGAATCTCATGGCATTAAAAATTAATAACAAATAGTGGTTTTCATATGGCAATGTCAACATGTCACTTGTCAAAACGAGTATGACTGTAGTTGATACATTTTCAAGTTAATGTTTTCTTGTTCAAACATTTTTAATAAACATACTTATTTTAACAAGGTTTCCTTTTCCATTACAATAAAATTGCATAAACTGCATTTTGTTATGAGAAATAAATAAGACAGGTTGTAAGTAGTCAGCTCTGCTGTACCCTGTCTGTCTCTTAATTCACGTAAGAAGAACTGATATTCATGATACAATATTGCAGTCTATAGTAAATAATATATTACTACAGGAAGTGAATAAAAACCAATAATAATTACAGAAATGAAAGAAGCTCACGGTGCTATATTAGGTTACGATGTGGCAAAACCAATGTCCCTAGCAAAACTGAATGAGTGGGTCAAGGAACTTCAAGTATACTCCACCAAGAAGAACATAGTCTGCTTAGTTGTCGGCAATAAGATTGACAAGCATATCATTTTGGGACCCAGTGCATAATATCAGTAAGCACATTGGGTCACCCGCGCGACAGCGCAACGAGTAGGCCCAAGGAGGGTTTATGTCAGGCAGGCGGCCGGTCATAAAACAATAAGCCAAAACCTCTAATAACATGGATTTATGAAATAGATGTTGTGCCGACCCCATCTAGTATGGGATAAGGGCAGGAAGAAATGAAGACGAAATTAAAGAAAAAAATTATAAGTATCAAGACTTTTTATTCAAATTACTCTTGTGTTACCCACAAAAAAATTTAATTTCCCTATTTGCCATCAGATTCCGGTAGACCTATACTCATCCATCAGCCATCAGCTTATTTTAAAAATCCATTCGTTTACTTATATACGTTTTCATATGGCAATGTCAACATGTCACTTGTCAAAACGAGTATGACTGTCTCAGACTATAATTGATACATTTTCCAGTTCTGATTAATGTTTTCTTGTTCAAACATTTTTAACAAACATACTTATTTTAACAAGGTTTCCTTTTCTATTACAATAAAATTGCAAAAAACCATATAGGTATCAGCATATCATTTTGGGACCCAGTGCATAATATCAGCAAGCACATTGGGTCACATAAAACAATAAGCCAAAACCTCTAACAACATGGATTTATGAAATACATGCATGTTGTGCCGACCCCATCTAGTGTGGGATAAGGGCAGGAAGAAAATCTAGAAGAAATTAAAGAAAAAAAATTACAAGTATCAAGACTTTTTATTCAAATTACCCTTGTGTTTCCCACAAAAACATTTAATTTCCCTATTTGCCATCAGATTCTGGTAGACCTATACCTACTTTCACAGTTGATGACCGTGAAGAAGCGATACTCTGCCTGTCAGAACATAAAATTTATCTATACCTACATATAATAAATCTGTAGAGTTGGCGTGTCTGTACATAGCAAATATTTTGAAAAAACCTGGTTGGGTTGTTAAACGATAACCAATAGAAGCCATTTTTAACATTTTTGTCTGTTTATCTGTTTGTTTGTTCAAGCATCACGTAAAAACAACTGATCCAATGTTGTTGACTTTTATAAACAAATATTGTGCTTATCTCCATGTAACATATCGTTTTTGTTTCATCGCAATCGGTTCACGCAATTAAAAGATATGCGAATTTTAAGTGCCCTAGAAGAAGTTAGCATGTATTTGTTTATACCATTTCATTTCAATTAGATGGCGTTAGGTGTATCAAATCACGTTGTGAGGAAATATATTACAACGAATAAATCCACAAATTACCTAATATTAATTGTTGAATTGGTACCTATTCTCAGTCTACGGAAGGTCTATTGAAATGCTATCCTCATCAAGAAGGTACTAAGCTTTGATAAAAAAAAATCGAAGATATTGTTATTTAGAATTTATTAAGTACCTATCTATCTGAATGGCAGTGGAAGAGAAATACAATCAATTTCATAAGTGAGTGTATTCTAAATTGTTAATTGTGCAAGGCAATACGATAGATTAATTTGAAATACTCATATTTTATTAATATTATCATAAATCTGTAGACTTGCCGTGTTTGAAAATTGAAAATATTTTTAAAATAATAGTGGGGATGGTTAAAAGATAAGAAAAAAAAACCATTTCGATCATTTTTGGACTTTGTGTCTGTTTGTCGGTTTGTTTGACTCAGTGTGATTGACTTTTATAGACAATATTGTGCGTATCTCGGAGTAACATTTAGTTTCTGTTTCATCCTAATCGGTTCGCTCAATCTAAAGTTATTAGAATTTAAAGTCATTAAGAAAAAATTAGCATCATTTGTTGTAGCATAATTGCTCAATAGATGGCGTTGCGTGTGTACTAAATTACGTAATCTATTTTCCATTCAGTTTTAAACGTGTAGGTACAGTTTCCGGTTAGCTTATGTTATGCTATGAAGCTGCTTCTCGCACGATTAGCTCTATGTGGCTCTCTCCCGTGTACCTAAGCAACCTGAGCTATCTTTATGCACAAATCCCTTTTTTTATATATCGTTGGTAAATCCTCATGGAATCCTCGCCCGGGGAAGGCGAGGGGGTCTGCCGGACTCTTACCGGCTAAAAACCAACGGTGTACCTCCTTCTAACCTAATGCCGGGGTCACGGGATTCGCTATTACATGCACCGCAACCCTCTGTCTCGGCCCACCAGCTTCTTCTGGTGAACTTCTTCAGTGGTGGGGCAATTTGTCCCCTGCCCCACTTCCTTCTGAGAGGCGCGCGTGGAACACGGCGCGCCATCCTCCCGGGCCTGTTACTGGTCGGGTGACGGGTCCCTAACCCGCCGCCCGCAGGCCACTCACTAGGGTCGCCGGAGACCGCCACGCGCCCTCCGGCGCCCGGTGCGTCTAGCGCGAGAAGGGAGGGAGGATGACGCCTCCCTCTCCCTCTCCGCTACCTCCTTGGTGACCATCACTTCCTTGCAAAAGGAAGCGACGGCCTCCCACGCACTCTCGCTCCCCACCATGGACAGAACCACAGCCGGAAGCGAGAGGTCTCACTCACTGCCGCAACCAGGTCACGGCGCTGCGCTGTCTTCGCAGCGCACACTTGCAGCGTGTGCTGCGCCCCGTGTGCTCCTGACAGTCCACACAGTGGTGACACCCGGGTGTCTGCTCCCGGCCTATACGACACAGGCACTTCCCGAAACAGCCATGTCCCGAGAGTACCTGCGTCAGCCGGAAGCTGAGGGCGCCATGATGCCTCTCCAACCACATGCACACATCCCTGGTGTTTCTACTGCTAACATTGTTCACCGGGAAACCTTATTATAATGGACCTGACTACTGATAGAAATACAACATATTTTGTTTAGTAAAAATTCTAATTTTCTAATCTAATAACTAAACATCTACTCAGCCTAAACCGTTGGTAAAAACATTAAGCACCCGAAGCTATGTGAGGTTTCCGTTTTTTTATGTATTTTTTCATAGTTGTTAGAACAAACAAAGATTTTTTAAATCCACCTAATCTATACCTACATAATAATAATTTCAGTTAAGCAAGTAATGTTGTTCTACGATTCTACGCATACGAAGTTGCGGGCACAGCTAGTAAGAAATACATTTTGCGAAAAAAGAAAATTACTGGACGCAGCTAACATAGTTTTATCGTGGTATTATACAATGTGTCCCAGTAGGTATGTAGTTATAAAACTTTAAGGGCGGTATACATACTCAATTTTATCGACAAAAACACCCCACTTGTAGGGTCGATTCCTCACCCCCCTAAAGATAGAGTAATCTTAGTATTTGACTTACCTATTTCAACCTCTACATACTCGAACTCCCACAATTTAAGACCTAGGCCTCACAGAGGCGTAAATACAAGGTTAGTCGAAAAGGGGGTACTAGGCCGCGGGCCACTTAATATATCACTGATGACTGTTTCAAAGAAAGTTTAAAATTTCAAAATTCGAGAAAAAAAATATATTTTAGCTATTTCAAAAATTCTTCACCCCTTTACCTAAAATATACACAGCTGATCGTAGCTGAGGATAGATAGAATTTAACGTATTTTTTATGAAATCTTTGCACAGCTATTCCTCTTAAACGATTGATTTTTGGGGAAAGTTGCAAAACAAAAGTTATTCATTGTTATGGGTACTTTAATACCCTTTCGGCTTAGTACCCCCTTTCCGACTAACCTTGTATAATGTCATTTGAAACTCTACAGCATGGAAAACCTAAAGAATTATCAAACTGCCATAGATAAGTTAAGCAATTTTTGTAACGAGATATGAAAGTAAATTTTTACACATTATTTCACATTTTCTAAAATACAATAAAAACTACAGGGGGTAACACGTCGTGTTTTTTTTATATATTTTTAATAGTCTTTGAGTTGGTCTATAAAACAAAACAAAATTCACAGCTCTGTGAGATCTAGGTCTTGAGTTGTGAGTGTTTGAATATGTACAAGTCGAAATATCTGAGCCTTAAACTAACATTTTTCTATCTTGGAAGGGATTATTTGTAAGTGGGTTTTTGACTTATTAATGAAATTGTGTCTATATACCGCCCTTAAAGTTTTATTACTACACACTGAGACACATTGTATAGAAAGAAGATTAGTCTGACCAACGAGGATTTGGACATTGGACGCCTACAGTAGTAAGCATAGATTACAGTTGAATAATAACTCGCGATATTTAATTTATTTGCGTAAGTTAGGCACTTTAACCGGAACATGAAATTGCTTATAACTCTCAGCGGATCACTGCATGGTAAGCTGATATTAAGCCAGTAAGAGGACCATGTTTAGCAGTCGATGTTCACTGGTTTATACTTGATAAAATAGATAGTTATAAAATTCATACATTACTTACCACATTTTTATGCTTTTAAATATTTTCACCACAGTACGCTTACTTCTTATTGTTTGTGTTGCCTTATTTAACAATATTAAATATTATTGACTTCTCACAAATATGAAAATATTTTGTGGCAATAAAAACTATATTACCTATTAAAAACATTCTTAGGTAATAATTTACAATGTACCCTTTGGTATTTATAAATTTGACATGCTACTTCTAAAACCATAGATGATACATGTCTAGAACTCTAGCAAATTATATCTATATCTAGAAGAAGAAAATAATAAACAAAGTTCAGTTTGTACTTTTTATTGAGTCATAGTTTTGGTGTATAAAACTGAGATAAAAAAGCATTTAAGGCGGGTTTTATGTGATGATGTACAAGACAGTGCACATTCATCGACCAGCTTGAAATGGCGACCGGCAATCCGGCAATAGGATTTACCCATATGTTTGCGAACATTCCAACCATTTAAAACGGGTTCGTAACATATTTTTGGAATCTGTACCGGGCCTAGCGTGAACGTTTGACGTATAATATCATAAACATATCGCTAGAGTGCGCGCAAGATAAGTCTGCGCGCGGCCAAAATCGGAACTAACCATGATCCACCACAATGTTGCCGTTTTATTAACTTAGTCACTAGATCTCCCTGATTTTAGGAATAATAGAAAATATAATAATAAAAATTATAATAGATCTCATCAGACGATAATAATCATAATGCATTCTTATTCATTCACGGCACATTTATAAGCTTAGTCCTGTTCCTTTGCAAATTACATAAAAATACTAATTAGTTTCAGTGGTAGGTAGTACATTTTAACGTACATAATTTAGCTCAATTAAAACAATAAAACGTAAAAGAGGGCTGCCCTATTTTAATGCATGCGAATATTTACTTTTTCTTAAAAAGTAGTACTTTGTATTTTTGCAATCATGGCAACATTTAGCACGCCCTCAGTCGCGCGCAGAGTTATCTTGCGCGCATTCTAATGTAAACGAATTTTGAATCGAAATTACAACTGTCCTATTTGACTGTGTCCTATGCGATTTGCACTATTTGTATCACACATAGATATTAAATAAAGTTTTCAATTTAATTAAATAGTATGTGTGAAACGAGTATTTCCAATTCAAAATTCACTCACATTAACGTTACGTTTACGTTGCTGACGTGACAATATGCGTGCTAGCCCTACAGACCAGACTGGCGACTTAGCACGTATTGCCGTGACAAGACATATTTTATTACGTCAATATACAAGATTCAACAAATTCGTGATACTTGTCACATGTCTTCACCCGAAAACTGTTCAGTACCTATACGAATGATTCAATCTATATGGCAAGTTTTGTCAGACCCTACTCTGATACATCGTCACAAGTATATTCACATTCACCTTAAAGAAACTATATAAATAGAAAACATTTTCAAACGCTAGCTATAAATATACTATAAATATATACTTGAAACTAGCGTCGAGGCTATAATATTATTAAATATAAGCATAATTTAGCCCATTACTGTCCCACTGCTGGGCATGGGTCTCTTCTCAGAATGAAAAGGTTTTAGGCCTTAGTCTATCATGTTGGGCTGGTGTCTGTTGGAGGACTACACACTCCATCGAAAACTTTTTTAAGGCCGTCTCAGGTGTGCGGGTCTCCTCAAGATGTTTTCCTTCGCCATCCATATTTACTATATCCTAAAGCTACTTATTATTGATAATATTTACAATTAAGACTACATGCGTTCAGAAGGAATGAAAGACAGTCATAAAGTGTATCAAAACCTGATTATAATAATAATTAAGTATTTTAAATATTCAGTTGAAAGAAATGGTTTTAAGTTTAAATAAAATGTTTGTTGTGACCAGCCTCTTAATTGCGTAGCATGCTCGCAATCGCAATAGCTTTCATTTTGACAAAATAGTTGTCGAGGAGGATTGATTGCTTATAATGATGCAATGGACGTTGAATTGCCAAATTATTGGTCATTTCGTTGGTAAGTGAAGAAGCAGGAATATACTGACAGATGTTGGTATGAATTAAATTAATTTTGGATTATAATTGTAGGTCATGTCGTTGTATTGCAGCGATCGGTTATTGCTCCCTTCAGCTGTTTAACAAAAGAGAATAGAAGGTTTAATAAAATATTAGTATAGAATTTAAGTATTTTTACATTTAAATAATGAAACCCATGTTTTTCTATTAAAATAGAGTGTAGGTACATTTGTTTTTTCGGTTAGAACTCTGAAGTTATTGCTCTGGTTTAGATTATGTACGTCTAGATGTAGCCATGACTACAACAGGAAGTGTGGAAATGAGAAGCATATATACAAAATAAGTAAGAAAACTGAGACAAAGCATCATATCTTCTGTCTCATATGACGTGCCATATTTTCGCTTGATGGCGAACTTTTTAATGTTAGCCAATGAGCCAACTCACTGTCACAAAACGTCGGTAACCCGGTATTCTTGTATTTATGAGAAATAGAGTCCATTAGTTAAGTGTATAGTGTGTATTATATGCTCTACGATAGGAGGATGCTGTATTTATAGTTTCATATTGCTGTCTCATGAGCGGCCACGCGGTGGCTCTAACTAGAGGTATATAATCTAAGGGTTATCCAAATATTGACCATCGCAATACGGGACATCGCAACTACAAAAATTGGCATTCTAATTACTCAAATATACGCCATGAGAAGTAGTATTTAGGCCGTGGCTGCAATGGAACGGCGACGCGACGGCGATTTCGTGAACAAATAAATTTCGCTTGTCGCTTCTACAGTGTGGCCACGGACATAATTATGTTTATTTGAGTTTGTTTTCACGAAATCGCCGTCGCGTCGCTGTCGCCGTACCAGTGCGGCCACGGCCTTAGAGTCCAAACTCATCGAATTTCAAGATAAATAAACAGGTAAAATAAACAGGTAACCTATGATCTTTGTAAACTATAAATTATACTTACGATTGAATATGACTCCGACTCCCCATAGGATGAGCAGTATAACCGCAACAATGAACAGTATTGACACGGCCAAACTGATGAGTTTGCATAAGAGGTTGCACACACAGCAGCTGTAAAAGAAAAAAAATGTTTAAGAAGTGGACGTTTATAGGCTGATAAAGATGATATCAAAAGAAAAACAATATATTTTTTTAATGCAAATCCAATCAACGATACTTTTGTTTTTAATCTTTGCCCCACACTAAGATTTCTCCTGTATCGTGGGTGCTTTTACAGACACAAATATTCACACGCACAAACACCCAGACCCGGAACAACTATCTGTAGGCCATACAAATATTTGTTCCGTGCGGGAATCGAACCCACGACCCGTAGCGTAGAAGCCGATTACTCAGCCACTGCACCAAACGTGTCGTACACGTATTTTAGTACACTGATGAAGGTAATAGACTCAAAATATACTTTTATTAAGTTTCAATAATGTCGCAGGCAACACAAACGCGTTTAAGGGCCAAACCACATCTGACGGAAGATACGTCGCCGACCTTCCGCCGGTATACATAATTCCATATAAACATCCCACACCGTACACATATGTGTACGGTGTGGGATGTTTATAAAGCATCTTCGGTCATATGACCGAAGATGCTTTATTAAAATTGCTCCAGTAAATTACGCGACGGAAGATCGGCAACGTTTCTTCCGTCAGATGTAGCTTGGACTTAAATGTACTGTACTGTCTGTGTACTGTCTTTAAAATTATTCATACTATTTCTTGACAATCAGAGGAAAACTCAGCGCAATTACTGTTTGGAACACAACCTTTGTTGTAAACAGTGCGTCTGTTAGAACCATAGACATATTATACTAACTAATAGATGTCGTTGAAAGCAATACAGAATTATTAGAAGCCATAACTGTTTAATGCTCTGAACTCAATACTAATGACTTCTGTTTACCTCATTATTATCACCTACTTCTTTACATGTGTTAATGTAACTTTGAATGAAGGTCAAGGACTTGTAAATCGATTCACACAATGTGTAGCATAACTAACAACTAGTTTTATGTGCCCTGCTTCGCTTGTGTAGGTGCTATTAGAGTTTTACGACCGTCGTAACAAGAGTATAATCTGTCAAATTTTACATTAGTGCCAAATTCAATAGCGATTAGTTGTATTGTTGCAGAGTGGTTTATAGAAACCAATAAACTTTTATACTTATTAACATCTGACGTAAAATATACTGGAAGTCAGTTTTCGTCACGTTTATTATAATTCCCCGAAGGGTTCGGCAGAGGTGTTTTTAGTACACCCTCGTTTCGCCAGTTATGTTTAAGTCCCATGCAATAGGGGGCGACCCTATTGCCATTAACCGGGCAGAAATTCAGACTCCGGGCTGCTACTGAGAAATTCCTAATGGAAAAACCCAATAACAGTTTGCCCGACCTGGGGATCGAAATCACAACCTCGCGGTCAGCACTCGCGCTTGCCACAACTAGACCAATGAGGCAGTTAACCTATATAAATAAAAGAAATAAGAGGGGATATTTAGAGATTAGAAATACTCTATGTAAAAATCTAGGATAATTATATTCTATCTCAGTAACAAGTTTCATCTGAACACGTCAAATTGTTTCTGCGTGAATGAGCGACAAACATTTTATTTCTCTTTTTTTCCTATTGGATTACTTGTAGACGGTCTACGTAACCGGATAGTTATTGGCGAGATCTGAAGGGTCTCCAGCCGAAAGTGTCAAACATATATTGAAGCATCTATACATACTTGAACATTCGATTTTACGAATTATTTTGGTGAGAGTGACAAGTAAAATTAAGATGTAAGACTTGTCTGGAATACAGGCAGCTGCATCTTCCTAGGCAATAACAACATTCTATGATCACGAAACCGGTCTGCCAAGTGTTGTAATAACCTTACCACTCTCACTTATATTTTCCAATTATCATTAAATCTACTAAGAAAATTCTCAATCAACGTGATCTTAATCTTCACGGTTACACATGTAAACCTAACTCCATTATCTTGGTAGTAAAAGATTACAGTCACGTGGTAACTTATCAGATAACAATAAAATAAAATGTATCTGCATACAACAATAGCTGCCGCGCGTCAACATTTTTTAAGGTCGTCTTAAGTATAGAAAACGCTAGCAGAATATTTACTAGAAAGTTAAGGTCGTTGGCAGCGACGAATAAATTAAATAGGTACATGCAGTAATATCAGCAAATAAGATGAAAATTACAAAAAATAAAAAAAAAGCAAAATTCTAACGAATTCGAGTAAATGAAAGTATTGATCATTCATTGATTTTTGCCAATCAATAAAAAAAATATTTTCTGTTTTCGTATATTTAATTGAGATAAGTGTCATAATAGGTTTTGGAGGCTGACCACAACATAGTTGGGAAAAGGCTAGGCATAACAAGTCTTATAATAGGCTTATATGCTAAGCAAATTATATTATTATTAGATAAGATTGTTGTGTTTGTAGGCATGTTTGTATTTGTCATGTGTTATCATTTATCTATGAAGGATCGTATATTTTAAGTAGGTATAACGGTGACGAGGTATAATGATACAAAAAATGTTTCCTTTTTAACCGACTTCCAAAAAGGAGGAGGTTTTTTGTGTATGTTCATCGATATTTTCGCCAATTGTGAACCGATTTTAATTAATCTTTTTTTAATGGATAGGGTATACTTCGAAATTGGTCCCATTTAAATTTGGTGAAGACCTGATGAAGAACTTCGGAGATAGACAATGGAACTCCTCAATGACGAACAGTACGCATATTGTGATGATGTGATTATGTTACGAGCAGCGTCTTTAGTAGGTCCAACCAAGTTTTAATTAAGGCCATTAAAATGAAAAAAATAAAAACTTTTTACAAAAAATTTAAACCGACTTCAAAAAAGAATAAAATAATTACCATATAAAATTAACAGTTTCAGAAGTCGGTGCCTTCAATTTGGTTCAGCGTGAATCAGCACTGACTTCTGAAACTGTTAATTTTATATGGTAATTATTTTATTCTTTTTTGAATTCGGTTTAAATTTTTTGTAAAAAAGTTTTTATTACAGTATGCTGATTTACCTACGTGTTTAACAGAACAGTATTCGTGGAAACGCGAGATAATAATGTGTTTAGATTATCGGTAATAGTGTGTGCATGTTCAGTGAAAGAATCCGCGGTAAAACGCTTAAAATTATTGCAATGAGTTTCTTTTCAACGATGTTGTTGCTAACTGTACGTGCGCCCGGTTGCATTATGAAGCTGATTGGTCAATGCTGTTTTGCGTCACGAGTTTACCAACTACCAGTTGTTGGAAAATAAACTGGCCAGTACCGCGCTCGGAAGGTCTTGTACAGACGAATAATTATAGAACTACATATGAAAACTGTTTATCATATCACAAAAATATAACTTTATAACCAGATACACGATTATGATTATGATACGAGTGATTATTTTATCTAAATAAAATCGTACGTTTAGTCTAGGCTTCAAACTTGCTAAGTTATAGAATTAGAACGGTACGTGTCAAAGTGGTGTTTGTTTACGAACAAAAAACAATGTATGTGGTCACAATTAAGAAAAAATGCATGTTACTAAGACCGTGTACTTTCTAGCATTTAAATAATTTAATAGTAAAACATTTCTTACAACAATATTAACGTTCAGCCAACAACATAATTGCAGTTAAATATTTGCGTCGCGTGTGATTTTTATTTAACTGTGTACATTACCATGTTTTTATTGTTAGTTTCTTTTAAATTATTTAGTAAATAAAACACAGTGTTACTTAATGAAAAACAAAAATTATGTAATAATAACTCACCACATATTGTTGTTTTAATCGTAATGCTTGTAATCACTAATTGCGAGACAGCTAGTTGTCCACGACTGACTAGTAGTGACCGTTGCTAGTATATAAAACTACAACAAAACTTATCAGCGCTTATCGAAATTTATCTCTACCGATCGATATATTTTTTCGGTTGATAGAATAGCAACAGGAAAACCCATGAGCATCTGGGAGGTTATTTTGCGAATTATATTTAGTGCTAATGATTAACGTGTGTGTATTCACATTGTACTAAACTACTATAGAGTGTAGGTGTTAGTAATTGGATATACCCAACTTTTTTGGTTTCGTTGCGGGCTTTGGTGTTTCTATTATAAATCTAACTGGCTGATACTGATGCCTGGCTAACACTGCTATCTAGTGAATACTGAGCAGTTGTTTAATATTGATTGACATAGATCTATATCTATACACGTCAGTTTCCCGCTCAGATTCGAAGTAAATATTTTCTTAAAACCATGGTTATTTAAAATCAAATGTCTACATTCTATAAATTGAAATTATATGTAAAAAACAATTGCCGTGCGTTAGCCTTGCAAAAACTCGAAAATGACTCGACCGATTTGATTATTTTTTTGTTTTGTTGTTCTCAATACTAGGATTGAGGATAAAAGATAATTAGGAAAAATTCAAAGTAAAAAATTACGTTAAACAAACTTCACCAGGAATCTAGTTTATTATAATTATAATCCATAATACTTGATTAATTTAAAGATATAATAAAATTATCTAAATCTATACTAATATCATAAAGAGGAAATATTTGTATTTTTGTATGTGACGAATAAACTTAAAAACTACTGGACTGATTTCAAAAAATCTTTTGCTGTTAGTAAGCTACATTATCACTGAGTAACATAGGCTATATTTATTACTGGAATAAAACTTCTTACGCGGGCGGAGCCGTGAGGACACAGCTAGTATCATATAAAAATTGTCCCTAACATGAACTTGTTTTGTACTTAAATCATAAAGATTTGTCTTATCACAAAATTTGTTAAAAATTATATTATAGATTATATTTAGATATTATCTACGCATTACACATCATTTTATCTATATTAATCGTATTATGTTATGTTCAAATATAAAATCTTGTTTTGTTCGGTGTGAGACCTGCGAGAGAATTGACTCATCAGGCTTTGTCATGGACCAAATATTTTTCTGTTTCATGTATAGGCAAACCTATTACCTATCAAATCAAACGTAAAATAGATCACTCTATGAAACTTTGACTAGACTAACTTTGGTCTGAAATAGTTTGGCTAAAGTTGTGTACGCACCGCGTCTCCAAAGTTATCTAGTTAACACATGGTATTTAACGGGGTGTCCTGCATAAGCGACAAACGCGACGCGATGCGATGCGACGCGATACGACACGGAACAAATCGACGGGTCCTACGTATACCGATACAACCCGCAAAAATACGAAACCCACTTTTCTACACCAATCACCTTCAAATCACCGATAGTTTACTCAATTTTTTTAAAATAATAATTTAAGTTTCGTGGTTACAAATTTGCAAACAAATGGAAATAACAGTATTATTTTGTACGGGATATAATACATATTTAAGATCTTTAAACCGCTCTTCTATAAAGTTGTGTTTTTACACTTGCACCATTATAAGAAAGAAAGAAAGAAAGAAAAGTTATTTATTCGCGCCAACATGACGCACAAAATAAAATAAAAGTAACAAACTGAATAGAAGCTTGGGGAAAAATATGCGTCACATCCGCGCAAAACGGCCATCGCTCAGTATAATGCTGTGTCTCACGTGCGAGACAGAGCCACAGCGCTGGTTTTCAGCGACAGCCGGCATTGACATGATGACGTCCACCGGTGCAGCAAGTAAAAAGATATAAATAAACTCAATATATGAAAATAGATAAAATACGCAATAAATAGAATCATGTGAAACTGTATGATATATAATATTTAAATATAGCAACATTTCGTGGCATCAACATCGTCGCTCACGCAGACTATTATTATTATTATACTCGTAGTTCCATAGTAGGACCTGTCGAAATACACGTTACGTCGCGTCTCGCTACAGAGGCCGCCAGTAGGGTGTTTTGATCGCGTTCGTCGCATCCGCCGCATCACATCGCGTCGCGTTTGTCGCTTACGCAGGACACCCCGTTAGTGTTCTAACTGATGCGACGCTACGACGATCGATTTAACTAGGTACTTAGTTCTGTCATGTCACTCAAGTTGTGACTCAAACCACTCATATAAATCAATTAACTTTATAAGACATTTAAATAGATTTTAATTGTTTTGAAGATAAAGATTTCAATATCAATAATTAGTCATACCTATAGATAAAAACTTTAAAAAACCGGGCAAGTGCGAGTCGGACTCGCGCACCGAGGGTTCTGTACAAACTTTATTGTTGTGATGTAAGTACAAATTGACGGTTTTCGGATTTTCCCCTTTCCTTGTGCTACAAGACATTACTTCTCGCCAAATTTCATGATTCTAGGTCAACGGGAAGTACCCTATAGGTTTTGATTCCCTTGCGAGTGTCAAAATATGCGGCATAAACGGCCGTATCTTTTGATTGCGTTGACTTAGAAGTTTGATTTTTTCACAGCTCCAAGGGATTGCAGACCTGAGTATTTGATATTAATTTCAACGTGATACCTCTACACATTCCATTCCTGAGAAAAGGGGTCTTGACAGACAGACGCACAGACAGACAAACAGTCAGACGGACAACGAAGTGATCCTATAAGGGTTCTCTTTTTCCTTTTGAGGTATAGAACCCTTAAAATTATGTAATCGTTTTTAATAGTAGATAATGCATTATAAGTATTTGTAAGGATTCTAGTTTCTTATTTATGGCATATTTGTTTATATTGGAATAAGGATGAAGATACTGTGGTAATATTAAACACATGTGTGTAGTGGCACCCTCTTGACCTAAATTCAATAAGCAACTAGTCGAAATACCAACCGTGGTGGATGACCACTTTAACGATTAGTCATGTAGAAGATTAGTAGAAAATCAATGGTGAATCAACAACAATGAACATAATTAACTGTAATATTAAGAAAAAAACCTAATATTATTATATTTTGATACTTTTTTTTTCGCTTTTTTGCTTCGTGAATCTCACATTCATGCATTTCTAAATTGAGCGTAGAGCGACCAACCCTGATTATGGCGAAAATAAGTTAGAACGCCCATGATCATGAGGCCATGACATAAGATTTACTTTGCTTGCCATATTCCATATACAAGTTTTTACCTAAATACATCTAAACTCAAGATATTAAATTGATCAGATGAGATCATGCACCATTTTCACCCATTTTTTGTGTGACCATTGTTGACATAATCTTGCAAAAATATCAGAGAAAGTAGAATTAGTGGTAAGCAGAATCCGACCATCGAAGTTGGCTGGAAGCGTTCTGCAAAAATAATTTATTTTAATAGTTTGAAAAAAGCAGAATATTACTACAAGATTAACTCGATAATTCATTAGGAAAACAAACTAACTTGAACAGGCTCGTTGATCTAGTGGTGGCAAGCGCGACTGCTGATCGTGAGGTCCTGGGTTCGATTCCCAGGTCACGGAAAGTGTTATTGAGTTTCTCCGTGTGGAGTGTGGAATTCCTCAGTAGCAGCCCGGAGTTTGAATCTGTGCCCGGCTGATGGCAATAGGCTCGCCACCTATTAATGGGACTTAAACATAATGGCGAAAAGAGGGTGTTATTATACACCTCTGCCCATCCCTTCGGGGAATACAAGCGTGATGTTATGTTATAACTATTTTGATAGTTTCAAATAGATTATTTTGTAGCCTTTATTGTATACTTTAACAAAATTATGACTTTTCAATCATTTACTTATTGTTTTAAAAATAGTAATTAAAATACCTTACAACGTCCATATCTCAAAACGTGTTTTTCGTCGATGTTCGCTTTCTGCTTAACTACGCCCAATTAATGAAAAGGGACGTTTCAGTACATCACACGGTAAAATCTATTACAAGACACTTTGCACCATGCACCAAACCAACTGGAAAATATACACTTTGAAGCTAAATAACAATACAGTCAGCTTTACTATCCTGTATGTACTGGCCAACGTAAATGAAAAATGTTCCGCTCAACATAAATAACTTTTAACGCAATATGGAAGTGTTAAAGTAAATATTTTATTATCAAATTGGTTCCAGCATTTAGTAAGCATTATGATTGTTTATTGTATAAAAGGAAATCGTAATTTCTTGAACGATTTCAAAACTATATTATTTTTATTCATTTTCAAAGATAAGGTATCAATAAACTTTATATTACACTGGCCTGCAAAAATAAGTATCACACTTTTAAAATTTCAATTTTTTCTAAACTATAGAAGTTAGAGATTTAAAATAAAAAACGTTTTATAGCAATTTTTATCAGCTTTCTCTGAAACTATAGTAACAAAGTTAAACTCTTTTTTGAGTCCTTTTTGTTTCGAAAATATATCTTGTGTACTTAAAAAGTTATTGTAATGTTAAAAGTGTGATACTTATTTTTGCAGGCTAGTGTATTATAATACTAGCGACCCACCTCGGCTTCGCAAGGGTGCAATGTAGATACTAATGTGGGGCATATAATCACTCTAATCACTCTATCTATTGCTGAAAACTGCATTAAAATTCGTTGCGTAGTTTAAAAGATCTAAGCGTGCGGGAGCGACTTTGTTTTATACTATGTAAAGATTTTCTGTTTTTACGTGAATCGTATCCATTTATTCAAACAAATTTACAGATTATATCGCGTTTCCTTTCTCTATTTTAAATACCTACGTGCAGCATCCTAACGTGCACTAAAACAAACGTGCACAAGCATAAGTGCTTACTACGATGGTGCATTAAGATGCACCATCGTATTCATTGATGCAAATAACTTTACAGGTTATATCGCGTTCCCTTTATTTATTTTAAATACCAACGTGCATCTTCCTAACGTGCAATAAAACATACGTGCACGCCACAATGCACGTATGAGTCGTAGTTATTACGCTACTTAAATGGTCGACAAAAAGTTGTGCCATTAATTAAAATTAAAAATTATTCTTTTATCACCTCGTGACACAATAAAGGTACCGAAACGGAAACAAGTGGGAAGTAATAAATATATTCCGAGAAAATTACGCTAACAAAAGTAATTTTAGCTGATAAGAATAATTTACTTGTTCCAAATATTTTTCACGCTGGCTGGTATATTATTCTGAAAGAAATTACATTCGCAATGACTCTCGTTATAAACATTATTTCTATTCTAGTCTCGTAGACTTCTTATAGTTAGTAGTATCTGTATGTAAGTCCAACGAGGCTTTGTAATAAAAAGTTTTGTATATTTTTTTTAACTTTTTCCATTAGAGCGGATTCCCCGGAGTGAGGCGGTGGCCGTTCGCGTGAGAATGAGCAATTTCCTCCCGACCGCCACGATTTCGATCTGACTTCCTGTCTGGGCAGCGATTTTAAAATTTATAGAATCGCTTTACATGAAATTGAAAATAAGAACAAAGGTGGCTCGTGTGTGGAAGAAGCGATATTTTTTAAAGCACGTCGATTTTCGTTATTTGAATGTTCACCATTCGTTTCATATTTTACGATTTAAAAATACAAATTCGCATTCATGTTACATGATTATTCAACGTTATTTCAAAGAACTTTGAAAACGTTGAACTTTTTGAAGAAAAAAGTAATTTGAGACAGAACAATGAGTACCTACTTCCACGTTCTATAAAATTGGATCCAATATTTCAACATTAAGTTATAGAATCAATTTTTAAAGCTACAGTCGCCTTACTTGGTGCTTTCTAAAGTCTATAAATCAAGGTGATTGCAGATCGGGGCCGTAAGTCTCTATTGCCTGAACAATGCGCCCCTGGAATAACGAACTCAATTGTGTTAAGTCAGTTGCACCTTGCACCTGAGCGAACCTAGCTTTTTCGTTACGACGCCTCTTTAGTTTTATTGAATGACGAACACCGGACGTACTTTTGTTGGATGAACGTTGACGGTGTATTGATTGAGAGAATGTGACGTATGTTCTGATTGAAGAAAATCGTATTATGAAAGTAAGGAGTCTGTGAGACTTGGCTTTAGATATGGGTTTAAAATAGTTTAGAGGTATGTTAGCACTTTTATCAATTAATTATTCTGATATGACGAGGGTTAATATTTTTGCTGTAGTAAGATCTATCTATTTGGATGAAAAGAAACAGTATCGATTAGTTTTTACTCTTTCTCCGAATCATCATCATCATCATCATCATCAGCCTATAATGTTCCAACTGCTGGGACACAGGCCTCCTCTCTGTGAGAGGGAATGGGCCGTAATCCACGACGCGGGCCCAGTGCGGGTTGGTAGATGTCACGTCTTTGAATTTTTGGTTCTAGGACATGCCGGTTTCCTCACGATGTTTTCCTTCACCGTTTTGAGAGCAGTGGAGATGAAATAAATTACATAAAGTAATGCGCCTGGCTGGGTTCGAACCCACGACATTCAACTCGTAAGTCGGGGCCGTTACCACTGGGCCACCACTGCTCTTTCTACGAATACTAGATAATAATATAGGTACTTTAATTAGAATTTATAAGAATCTTTTTGATAAAATTGCTGATCTATGACTTCGATATCAAAATCAAATAAGTACCACAAGGTAAACCAAAGTTTAAAACTGCAGAAAATTCCAACTACTTCCATTTAGCAGCAGATATTTTAAAATGAACCTCATTGGCGAGTTTGGAAATTTCATCAAAGTCCAGAAATGAAAAAGACTTCGTTGGTCGCAAGTTCGATTCGGAACTTGAACTGCTCCGATCGAACCGTTCCGTGATTGCACTCCGTCTTGAAAATTTCGAGCAAATACTTTACAAGCTTTGGTAGAGTTCCAGAACGCACGATGAGACTTTAAATGAAATATTACTTGGTCAGTTCGTTCGTCCGTTCTTCGTTTATTGTATGTACTGAATCGTTAATGTCCGTCAGGCAACATCGTTGGGTTATCTACGTCGAAAATATTTTGTTTGATGTTGTTACTGAATTTACTTTGTGAGAAAGTTATATTACTGTCTACGTCAAAGATGTTTTATTATTTCTGTGGTCTACGTCAAACGAAGTTTTTCTTTGATTAAGGAATTGAACACACTATTGGCCAAATACTCAAACGCTACTCAATTTTAAGTAATGCTGTCACTGTCTTTTAAGGCAGAATGACAGCGACAGCACTAAACTTAACGGCAACTTAAAATTGAGCACCTAACGTTTGAGTATTTTGCCATATATTGATTTACGACCGATCCCATCCTCGATGATGATGCCTCGAAAAGCACGTTAAAAAGTCGGTCCCGGGTATCATACGAATACCTATGACAGCAGTTACGGGTAGTCAGAAGCCCGAATGTCTATTAACCGGTCTCTTTTTATATTTTTCGTTTTAAAAAAAACGTTGCTGCACACTAGGATTTCTCCTGCATCGTGGGCGCGTTTACAGGCAAAAATCTTCACATGCATAAACATCCAGACCCGGAACAACTATGGGCCCAACTACCGGCCATACAAATATTTGTTCCGTGCGGGAATCGAACCCACAAACCGTAGCGCAGAAGCCGATCGCTCAGCCACTGCACCAAAAGTGTCGTCTAACCTTAGGATATCGCCATTGCCTTGTAACTGGGTTGCGGTGGTCTGATGGCAGTTGCTCCGTGTAAAATACTGGTATTCAGCTGCATCTGGTTAGACTAGAAGCTGACCCCAACATAGAATGAATTGCTGTTGGTTTTTGACATTACTAGAATTTCTTTCATAAACCTACATCGGTTACTGGGATCGGTCGTAAAATTATAAATTTTAATGTTTTCCTGCTAACTGCTTATTAATTTATCAACCTTATATGACAAGGTGTAGATAAGGAAGTATTACCATATATATCATAATCAGATTGTAAACTCCTAAAATTATTAACTAATAAACTTACCCACTTTCATACCGATTTGATACTTAGGCAACAGCAAGTGACTTTGCCCGAATTCTACTTAAACTAATTAATGTAATTTAGTGTAAGTACGTTAGTATAAACAATTAATAACCTTGAAATGAACATTGTCTAAATGCTCTGAGCTCTGAGTCAACGATGGTGACCGTACTAATTGTGGGTTGTCTGGCTTTATGCTTGACAGGCTTTGTTTGGTGCAACCCTGACGCACACATCACCGTTTATGTGACTTGTTTTGAATTCACATTAATTTCTTGATTAAACACATAACATAACATCATGCCTGTATTCCCCGAAGAGTTGGACAGAGGTGTAACACCCTCATTTCGCCGCTATGTTTAAGTCCCATGTAATAGGGAGTGAGCTTGTTGCCATCAACCGGGCACAAATCCAAACTCCTGAATGCTACAGAGGAATTCCAAACGGAAAACTCCTATAAAACTTTACCCGAACTGAGAATCGAACCTAGCAGGACCTAGCAGCACCAGCGGTCGCGCTTGCTACGACTAGACCAAGAAGGCAGTTATTATTAGTTTCTTTATTAAATGTATCTAATAAGATTTTTAGTAAATGCTTATGTTTCGTTTTGCAGCCAATTAAATGGTTTTTCTTTTTTCATCAAAACGAATCCTGTAGAGTCAGGGTGTCGTTGCAAGTGCGCGCTTCTCAGGAGGACGTGGGGCAAGGCCCCACAAAGGAGAGGTCCGCCATGGGTTGGCGGACCGGATCCTGCCGGGGTTGCGGTACATGCTTTTGCGAATCCCGCGACCCCGGCCGTACGGTCAGGAGAAGGAACTCCGTTGGTTTTTAGCCGGCATGAGTCCGGCAGACCCCCTCGCCTTCCCTGGGCGAGGGACATCCATTAGGATTTTCCAACGAGAAAAAAAGAAAAAAAAGGACACCTACTAACCTTAAGCAATAATAACAATTTTTCCCTTAAACTTCTATACATGGGCATCGTCTTAGAAAGCTACAGATGCTGCAACCAAAATCACCACTCCTGGCAAACGGATGATGAAACAACGCAGGATGACGATGCCCTGCTCCCTTCGCGTGGCGTTTTGCGACACCGTCGGGTCTTCCCGAGACGGTCCATTCTTTTGCCGAAACGCGGTTTTAGGTACCTACGATTTAATATCGGCCTCTTTTAGTATCAGTAGATAACTAATTGTGCTTAAATGACGTATTCGAGTGTATCTAATTTACCAATAACGCTATGATTAATAGGGTTATTAATGATACCGCAATTTAAATGGCTGACCAGTATTCATACTTCCTTTACGATGATTATTTTGTTATGTATGAATGCAACGAAGGTCATGTGATGATAATTGGAGCAAAAACAACAACACTCCTTACGTTCTAAGCTTTGTTCAATTAAGAGTACCTGCATAAGGATGGGGTTTTAGCGTAACCTGCATCAGATTTACAGGCCCAACACGAATGCTAATTGATTCACTAATTGACATACTGTTACTTTGATTGACATAATTATTGTGAACCTCTCATTGCCTTATTTTGTTTTATATTATTTTAATGCTGACATTTATTTAATAAGTTATTATTTTATAGTTATATTTTCAGTAATGCCAATGATCTACAACTTAGGTATTTTTGATTTTTTATTTAGAATTGTAAATCTTTGCATGCCCATGTCACGGTAAAATATGGAGAACTTTATTATAAAAACACCTATGTACTATACCCATGTTAGCAAAGAAATAAATGATTTGATTTGAATGCTGTCGAGTTAGTAACGTAAATAAGGTTGATGTAAGCGAATTTTGAATCGGGAATATTCGTTTCGCATAATTATGACATAACACAAGGCGTGATGCCTTGTATTCCCCGAAGGGTATGGCAGGGTTGTTTTTAGTACACCCTCTTTTCACGTAGTCCCATGTAATAGGGTGCGAGCCTATTGCCATTAACCGGGCTCAAATCCAGACTTCGGACTGCTACTGAGAAATTCCTAATAGAAAAACCCTAAAAAAACACGTTTCGCATAATTATACTATTTAAATAAATTGAAAACTTAATTCATACCTATGTATGATACAAATTATGGATGTAGCAAAAAATGAACCAAAATGTTATAGGACACGCTTCCAACGAACTTTACGTAAATGGCTTATTGAAAAAGCCTTTTACTCAGTTAAAGAATTTTTGGAAGGTAAACATTAATATTAATATTACACAAGAAATAACTGTAATATGTATGTATTAGTATTTCTCACATAGTAACACTGACTATCATAAATATTTTTTTTATAATATGACGAAATATGCTGTACTACTGAATATTATTATTATATATAACACCAATTGTAACCATATTTAAAAGCAAATAAATATTTTGAATTTGTTATTTCAATTCAAAGCTCGCATACATTTGCGACGTTTACGATAATATACGTCAAACGTACGAACGTTTGACGTATATTATCGTAAAAGGTATTGTAGGCTTAGTTCGTACTAAGCCTACAAGACCTTTTCGATACTCATTTCTAGACTGCTTCGGTTTGCTATCTCTTCTTATCGTACACAAAAGTGTACAAGTCAAACGAGATAAGAAACTGAATCGGTCTACAACTGATCATCGGATATGTATTCGCATTCTTATCAGTGGCGAAATATAGAAAGCGACAAATCCACAAGCAATTTAAATTGCGGAAGTTTACTTTGCAAGTTTTGCAACCGACTAATTGATAAATTATTTTTATTTCAGTAAATAAATCTGTTACAGACACTTACAAATCAATGCAATGTTTTTTTTAAGACTAGATGGCGCCAGGACATATATCGATGTCATTGTTAATGTTCTTCACAAAGATCAGGTGCGTAGTACTCTCAACCAACGTGCGTGTATGACAAGATGTATGAATGTGGATGAAGCGAAAGGAGTATGTAAGGGTCGTAGCACGTGACGTTCTACAGTTTCTGCCTACCCCCATGGGGAAAAGGCGTGAGTTTATGTATGCATGTATGTAGATGGCGCTGGTATTTTCTATCTGACTAGCTCTGAGAAGAAAAGCCGAAACAAACTCAGAGATCAAGGTCTCTTTTAAAGTCCAGACATTGTGGTATAAAAACTGCGATTGTCACCTGTGGGATACCTGGGACTTGCCGTAATAACTTGCGCGGTTAACTTGCTAGATGGATTTGCCGCTTTATGTTTTGCCTAGCTATTGGCCTTTCAGGTTGGTTTTTACACTGCTCGTGACAAAGAATACTAGACTAGTGACGATTAGCACTATAATACACGATGGCTGATGCATGCGTGCCTAAAGTTGGGACAGGTCAATTCAAACCTGCTATGGCACTTTCCTCAAGAGGCCATTACAGACGTTGCCCTACATTGTTACACTCGCATGGTTTTTTATACCATAATGTCTGCACTTTAAAAGAGACCTTATTCTCTGAGTTTGTATCGGCTTTTCTTCTAAGAGCTACTTAGTCAGACAGAAAAAGCCGGAGCCAGCTAGTCTAAAAAAAAACATCACATTGCCTTGTAAAAGTATCTGTAACAGATTTATTTACAGAAATAAAAATCATTATTTACCTTTCTCAACCCACGTGTTGTAAAGGCGACTCAGAGATTAACAACTTCAAACTGTGATCCCCAATGCGTCAACCAAGTGTGGTGATTACCCACTACTACTCCCTACTGACTGTTAATTACCCTCTGACTGTTAATTACCCACTGACTGTTAATTATAGTGATCATTGGCAGGTCCATGTTAATTAGTGGACGTTTACGGACTAATTGATGAAGATAGTAGATCATACATACATACACATCCATAAAATCACGCCTTTTTCCCAGGAAGAAACTATAGAACGCCACATGCTATGCTACGATCCTTACATACTCCTTTCGCTTCATCCACGTTCATACACCTTGTCATACACGCAGAAAGTAGTAGATCATCTTTGAGTAAATTACTATACAATCAGTAAATGGGTAGGTAATTTATTTTGTTAACAGGAAACATAAAAGTGTCATTTTTGTTTTTTTTGCGTACTTTAACATCGTTTCAACATAGTATTATCAGTTGCGATAATTTCGGTAATCAATACTTGTCATACAAGTAATAACAAAATGCGTAAACCAAAGCTGATACTGGTATTATTCTGATTAGTATCTTCAATGGACAGCGAGTGTGTTAGTAGATTTCTTTGTAAAGCCTTTCGACCATATTTTTGTTAGAATTAGCCCTTAACATGTGTTTCTAACAAAATTTGGGGCGCGGCCTGTTTACTGTGTTGTGATTGACCCGAGTGTTCACTTAACATGTTTTGTTAGATTTTTGTAGCAGGAGACCCGGCTTTATAGAGAGGATGAATAAATGAATGAAAATTTAATTTGGACACAGCATTAATGAAACATAAATTTAGAAAAAAAAATAACATAAACATAACATCACGCCTGTGATCCCCGAAGGGTTAGGCAGAGGTGTATAGTAACACCCTCATTTCGCAGTTATGTTTTAAGTCCCATGTAATGGGGGGCGAGCCTATTGCCATCAACTGGGCACAAATCCAAACTCCGAGCTGCTACTGAGGAATTCCACAAGGAAAAACCCAATAACACTTTGCCAGACCTGGGGATTGAACCCAGGATCTCACGATCAGCAGTCGCGCTTGCCACCACTAGACCAACGAGGCAGTAGAAAAAAAAACAAATACATAGCTAAGAAACTAATACTAATTCATTTAAATGTTGGTATGTACCTATCGTCTGGGTCGAACATGAATGAATACGTCCAGGGTTGTGCTTACACTCATTTCCACCGCCAAGTAGCATTGCTGTGTTCCGGTTTTACGGATAGTGCCGGTGAAATAACGGCCTATGAGAGTTTTCAACTTCGTCTTTAACACTCTCCCTGCCATGGGAACCGCCGGCGACCCCCACAAAATTTTGTCCAGCAGGTCAAAGCATATTTTTTAATACTTTTATCACATTTTCCATAACAGTACGCCAGTAGTTGTAAAAACTATTTGAATTCTTGGTCAGGTTTTGGAGGAATTTGGTCAGGGCGGATCCCACGGTGTCCAGAAAGATTTTTTTTTTGTATCCTACGGCCTCTTGTAATAATTTTGATTGTTGACTCACGGCGTTCACAAGCAGAATCTGGTGGGACCCGCCGGCGGCCTCCATGGCCTCTTGAACGTAAAATGTATTGTATATTGTCGGCAGGGAGAGTGCTAAGGATGGCAACGCATCAGTACTTGCGGTGTTGTAAATAGGTGTATAAGGTGGTCACCATTTTCAATCAGGTGAGCTGGACTGTTTGCTAAACTGTTGCATAAAAAAAGTGATTTGCTCACTCATGGCAGTGTTCCACTGCTAAATGTGGGCTCCCTGACCGGTAACAAACGATCGTAAGAAAATATAGTGAAACAAACGAATGGAAACACTTAGGGAGTTGATTATACACTATTTATTTATGTCAATAATTGGACAGAGTTTTGGCTTATACTCTAGTATACAGACAGAATCCCCCATAAAATGAGCTCCCCAGACTATATAATCATAATCCCCAACCCTAAATGAGGCGATATGGCGATGGTAAGCCGGCTGTGGCGTCACCACCAATCAACTGCAGGCTTGACGTAATAAGTTTGACACATTTTCCTGTCGTGGCTCGGCTGGTATATGGCGAGGCGTTACAATAGACATATTGACCAAACTGGGATTGTAGTAGATAAGTTGTTATCAGCAGAATTCTATAGGAATTCGATAAGTTATCAAGCTAAAAACATAACATAACATGACGCCTTGTATTCCCCGAAGGGTTCGGCAGAGGTGCTTTTAGTACATCCTCGTTTCGCCAGTTATGTTTAAGTCCCATGTAATAGAGGGCGAGCCTATTGCCATTACCCGGCCACAAATCCAGACTCCGGGCTGCTACTGAGAAATTCCTAATGGAAAACCCCAATAAAACTTTGCCCGACCTGGGAATCGAACCCAGGACTCAGCAGTCGCGCTTGCGACCACTAGACCGACAAGGTGAAAAACTTCCACTAAAACCACACACAATCGCTCAAACAAATATAAAAGCAATTCGCAAGCTATTGAAATCAAAACACCGTGATATGGAGTTTCGCCAAGTCTCAAATTCAAACACTCTGAAACTCAAACTACAAGTCATCCTTAATACCTAAGTAAGTACATATTTGTCTTTGAATAGAGCTACGAGAGCATACGGCTATAAAGTTTCCACCAATTAATATTTGCTAAAGGTACTTTGGTAGTTGCAGAACTTAGATGCAGTTCCAAACTACTGAGAACCAAACACACACAGATCTCTAATTAAATGCGTTCACGATATATTGATACTAGGGATGGGAGCGTTTGAGTTTCATCGAAACGTCGACGTTTGTTGATACGGAACAGAATATTTTATTGCATGAAAGTATGTAGGTACTTAGTTTTGAACGGTAGTTCGTTTGCGTCTACATGATTTAAAATCTGTTTTTTTTGGGATAGAAGGTACTTAATGTTCTCAATTTGCTTAGTTAAATACAATTTATCTTTGGACTGACTCTGCTCAACAATTACGTGAATAAGAAATAAACAGTCAATGTGCCAATAAGGAAAAAAGAAATGCGCGAATCAAGAAAAAAACAGCAATTATCGGATCACAAATTCGTGATTTGATTCGTTGTTAGTATTTTGATCGAGCAATCATATTCGTCGACATCAGATTTGACAACAGATTTACAACACCCTTTCAGACACTATTCAAACATCTAATTATACTGGTGGATTACTCGAAAAATAAAATAGGTATATTACATTCTTAGGTGAGTGGTAAACACCAGCCTAAATCGACAAATCAATCACGACAACACCCTTTTGTGCTGTTTCTGCTTCCAGTCTGTCCAGATCTTCGATCCATCGACATGTTCATATCACGTCGGGGTCACCAATTTGCGAAACCAGGCGGAACATATTCCACCCCTCTGTCCCTTTTGTTAGCAGTTTCCCGAAATCACCCGTCCTAATTTCACTTTTGCTTTAATTCAAGATTTAGTCTACCGCGTAAGCAAAAGGAACAGGGCGACAAGTCTTCTTCCAGATTCCCCAAACATCTGTCTAGGCGTACAATACATACTTCTGCCTAGCGTTCGTAGCGTCAGGATCTGCATATCCGCGTCTTCTATGCTTTATGCACCATCTCCTGCCACGGGTATATTGGTTTCTATTACCGTTGCACCTGAAGCATGCAAAATAAATAAAAACGTTGAAGATAACATGTATTTTTTATCATATCAACAAGATAATTAATATAAATTATTGTAATCGAAATCGCAGCAGTTATATAATCCTTAAATCTACTATAAAAATGATATTATTAGTCATAATACTTGTTATAGCGAAACATGAATTTAGCATTGGATAAAGCCAGATAACTGATATGGTAGTGTGTCGTTTCTTATTGACAGTGAGTCACGGCTCATTCACAGTTCTAATGAAGGTATAGGTAATAATTTAGAATGTAAAATACATACAACAGAATCGTGTAGGGGTGAATCTATCATTACAGTTATAGCCAATATCAGTAGGATTGCGAGCATGGTAAATAAAGTAAATGAAAACAACATAGACTCTTCACCACTGAGAGTGCTTATATTTGGGTTAGTGGTTAGTTACAGAAGCTAGTTCACAATATAATTTACACGAGATCAGAAAATAAGTCTATCTTAATAAGTCTCTTCTTCGGCGGTTCGACAAAGAATCCTCTGCTCCGTCCTGTTTTATAACTTTGGGTACGTTGATTCATCTTGACGACTACCCTCCTTTATCAACATTGTCCAGTGATACTAGCTACCGATAACAAGAACACACATAAAATATTATATTTAGTTTAGAAATCTATCTCTTTCTGAATAGGGTATTTAGAAAGAGATAGACTACCAAAGTAAATGTTCAAGACCAAATGTTTTCACTTTTAGTAGGTGTTCGTAATTTGGTATCCATTTTTACCTATCTATACCTTCTTGACTACGAAATTCTTGATTCATTAAATGAGGTTTCATGTCTGATTTGAACAAGTATAGGAAAGCGGTTGAGTCGAATTCTAAGTAAAATTTGTAAAAGGATGTTGGTTTAGAGGCACCTGCAATGTTGTCAGGCTTCGATTTTATTTCTTTTCATAAAATGGATATTTAAAACGACTACAAGAATGAAGTTAAAACAAGACAGACGTGAAAATTTCTTTCAAGTGGATGAGTTTACAAAAAAGCACCTCAGAGGAAATTTAATCAATTAGCCACACAAAAGCGTGATATTATATCAACATAGATAGAAAATTGACCTACTATCGTAAGAAAAATATTGAACTATACCAAAATAATTATGAATGAAATTGTTCTGTGATTGAAAATCATGTATAATCCTGGATCAATACGTAACCAGAGCAGTAACGTCAATATTAACATGTTGACACTTAACAAACAGGTTCGTATGAATTAGGTATAACTAATTACGTGTCTAACACCTAATTAGTGTGATGAGCAGTGAACCGAATAGATCTGATAAAGGTTAACCAATATTAATGATTAACTACCAAATTAGTGTTCGAATTTTCATTACAAACGTAAAGGACATTGTCCGGAATCGCCCTGTGCAACAAAAGTTTCGGACATACACGATAATTAATTGTCTATTTTATTATATTAGTTGCAAATACTTTTGTAACACGGACTAGCTGCATACCAAAATGTACATTAAAAAGTATTTTACGCGACGAATAACACGTCATGTCGTGTCGAAAAAGATTAGGGAATGCCATACGATTGTAATTGATCGATTGATTTTTTAATGAACTATCGCATATTTTTAAATCTGTATCACATTTTGAATTTATTTCAAATAAAGTGCAAATAGAAGCTACAATAAAAGCATTCAATCACCATTCCATATTCTACAGATTATAATTATTATTCCCTAAAAGTATAATTAAAAAAAAACCTAATTATAAATATTTTATGAAAGAGGTCATACCTACTCGATATTAAATTGGTAGTTAGAATAATGCTGAAATGAACGAAACCTACGATTTCATCGTGATCATTATTCAGGGTTTTCTAATGATCGTTTAGAAAAGTGTGTGGTTTACTTCTAACTAAACGATTATTCACAATAATTAATATAAAAGAACCCTTCTTTTGGGCTTCGCCGTAGTCGGGTAAAAATACTTATCGTTACTGAATACATTATAAATGTTTTCTTTAAAAAAAAAAATTGCAGACTAGATACAGTTGTCATTATGTATTAATATTATTACAAGTATAGAAGAGTGTTATTATAAGTAAAGTAGGACATTGTCCTATTTGTAATAGTATTAATATTATCGTATGACAAAAGTTGATGTAATACAGTTTGTAACGTATGGGCATAGTAAATCTTGGGATTTATCGATAAATCGTATCGTATTTGACACCCCTATTTTTGACGTCCCTAAATGGTCACTTGTTACTGTAAGCCCATAGATAATACATATTATAGGAAGATGCACTAGATAGTAGTCGCGTTTTATAGTCACGCCACTCAAGTGTGCGCTGTTTCTATTTTTTCATTAATACACACAAACATTTTATCTCATTCCAAAACCTATGCTAAGAATACAAGTACCTATGTTAATTAGATTCTATGCATTTAAATGTTGCACTTACATACACTTAGGCTTTAGAAAAAACTGCATAGGTACCTAATTAGCTAGGTAGGTACTAAAAATAGCTAAATACTATGCGTACCAAATAAGAATAGGATCGCGCTTGCTACAACTTCACACGATAGCTGTCAAATTAGTACCGCCAGCAAAAAATACTATGAAAAAAAATGTTATATTTTTTTATTCATAGATTTCATTATTATTTACATTAATTTTTATAAAATGTTATTTATTGAATTCCATAAATAGATAATTTTGGATAACTTAATAATATTTGAAAACAGTATTCATTAAAGAAATGAACCAATATATATAGTTAACTTCACAAAATGCTACTGGTCACCCTTAATATGTCGCCATATCTGTGTAATTAATTTGACGTTAATTGATTAGACATACATACATACATAAACTCACGCCTTTTTCCCATGGGGGTAGGCAAAAACTATAGAACGCCACATGCTACGACTCTTACATACCCCTTTCCCTAATTGATTAGAAATACCAAAAAAGTGAACTAAAAACAATAATCATGCTTCTACTATCTTGCCTTTCCCACGTATACATGTGAATCTCTCTATGATTAAACATAGTGTTCATTATAGAAAGATTCTTCTCCACGCATATTTCTAACAAACTCATTCCATTCTCATTCACCCTTTTATCCCCAAACGCACCTAGTGTACTTTCATATACTTTCCTCTTCACACCTACCCAACCATTGAAATCACCAAGCATAACAATCTTCTCATTTATTCTACACTCATTCACAATACCTCTTATAGGTACTATCCCAGAATGCATCTCTCTCCGAAAGGTTAGGTTAGGAATAAATGTACACATATTTGGAAATTCAACCTATAAGGGGGTGAAATAAGTGTTGAAAGTTTGTATGAGAAATCTGGTACTTTTGAAGTAAGAAGCATGGGGAGAAACTGACCGACTGGCTGACTAATCTAGCAACGCACAGCCAAAACCACTGGGGGTGATATAAGACGGACGTTTTGGATTTTAAAATGTCACTTTAAAATGGGCTTAACGAGGATTTCAAACTTCACGCAAGCGAAGCTGCGGGCAAAAGCTAGTGTCAATCATATGACGGTAGGCAATAGCTCCGGTGGCGGTCTTTTTTCGCATATCAAAGACGATTACCGCGGTAATTTTTGCGTGAGTGGCCACACTACAGTTTGTTCAGTGTGCGGCATGAGCTCAACGAAAACGCACGCGCCGCGCGCTGAGTTGCCGACCGACATGGAGTGGTCGAATGAAAAGGTACTCGAGTTTTTGGAAGCATTTCGATCGGAACCAAGTCAAAAGTCAAAGTTTTAAAATGTAAAAGATTCATGTAATAGTAATTCACACTCATAAAGTACAACAACACCGCAGCTTCAACTTCCATCTTGAAAAAATGTTTTTTTTTACCGCCTAGTTCATTGTCATATCTAACACCACTTATCGCGGTAATTTAGGCCGTAATTTAATGCCATAATTATTGCGGTAAACGGGCGGTAGACGGTAAGGTAGTGTGGCCGGGACATTACAGATCGAAACCACTCTATGCCTCGGAGAGCACGTTAAACCGTCGGTCCCAGGTATCATACGAATACGTATGACAGTCGTTACGGGTAGTCAGAAGCCCGAATGTCTGACAACTATTCTAACCTTAGGATATTGGCATTGCCCAGTAACTGCGTTGCGGAGGTCTGATAGCAGTCGCTCCGTGTAAAATACTGGTATTCAGCCGCATCTGGTTAGACAGGAAGCTGACCCCAGCATAGTTGGGAAAAGGCTAGGCAGAACGATTGTTTTTTTTTATGTCAAGTTCGCATACTGGTTTACGGTGCTTCATGTCTGCTCCGCCTATATACCTACAACACCAAGAGGATTGCTGATGCGTCTTCAACTTTATCGAAACGTTGAAAATTCTCATGTGCCTGTAATTCCATCGGCACCCATCTTCACAGCAATGCCGCTTGGCGGCAGAAGTAAGCAGCAACAAGATCACACAAGGACAACAACAACTAGGAGCTTTACTCCTACTAAAATCACTATAATTTCGAGTGCATTCAAACAGTGTCAATGAGTTATATAGGGTAAACTGGGTACGGTTGTGACAATTTTCATTTGATCACCCATAATTTTGTAAGTACGCCAGTTAGACGCAAGAAAGGTATTTTTTATAGTAAAGTGTACATTCGTGTACATATAAATACTAAAACGTTGTGCCTAAGCAGAATGGTTAACTCATAGGAGCAAACTAGAACAGATGGAAAAAATGTCACAACCGACCACACCCCAGGGGCGGTGGTGACACAGCTTGGGGTCGGTAGTGAAAAGTTCAAAAATACACAAAAATGGTCTAAAATCACTTTTATTGCAACTAATATCTAACATAATGCAACATAGTCTTCTTCTAGAAAAAAAATATATTTACATAACAAAACAAATAAAATCTGGGAACACTAATCGCTTATAACTAATAAGGCACTGTAGCATCTATAGTTATTATACCAGTCTTCATAATATTACAATCAGTCAAAAATGTTAACTAAACATTTCTAATTATACATAACGGTAACTGTGACAAAATACAAAATTAACAACTAACACAAAATACAACATTAATTTAATTTATAATTTAATTAATTTTTAATTTATTAAGTTTCAAATTTGCGGGAAACTGGAAAATGTAATATCATCCTGGCTTACCCTCAATCAGAAGAAGCGAAAATGTTATATAAGTTAGTTAAATTAGCAATTAAGCGTAGATAGTATTTATTTAAAGATTGTGAGACCTATGAGGGTGGCATGATCATGCATGACCAAATCCTCCTAAATAAATAAAGAGATAAAAAAAAACATTAATTTCGTGCATTTCCCGCGTTTCGCTTCTTTATAAGCGTTTTCATATTTTTTTATGTCACACTGCCCTCTTTCGGTCTTCCTGAAGCGTTTTCTTGGTATCTAAAAGCAAAAAAAAAATTATTACTTGTGTCACAACCGTACCCAGTAAAAATGTCACAACCGTACCCAACACACTCCTTCGCAGAAAAAACCATCGCCATGACAATATAAAATAATCTACATACAAAGTAATCACTGCTATTTAACTACTAATGTTTAACTTATAACTACGAAAAACACCCATTACTCTATCTGTACACATATAAGAACAATTATTAAAAGAAATCGAATAAAAATACTTACTTTTGACTGATAAAAAGAAATATAGGCCTCTGCTAGCGTTAATGCCGCGCGATAGCTGACGCGATACTGTGAAACACGTCCAGACTCGCATGCCGCTCCTTTCTCCCCTTGCACCCTCCCTGGTATTCCTTATAGTTTCGCTAATATGACGACTGTCACAACCGTACCCAGTCTACCCTACAGCGCACAGCGCACTCCCGGCGTATGCGCAGGTATAAACCATTGTTCTATAAATATAATAAAAACACCATCAATATGATTAACTAGAAAACAATGCACATTTCCTTTATACCATGTTTATTCAATTTAAATCGTTAAAATAAATTGATTTTAATTAACTGATAATACATTTCTTACGCTTATTATAATAATACAATACAATGTATTGATCGTCAGAAATAACAGAATGCATTATCAGGTCCGCGCTATAAAGGTCTCGACCTTCGATTTCGGCCTTTATTCCAGCTTGTCCATCAAAAGCTGCAATGCTGACCGCGCTGTGATGGCCTTGAGCTGCGCTACACTGCGCTTTCGGCCATCATCAGTGCTGCCAGAAACGCAGTCATTACAGACCACGGCAGTAATGTACTATAGTCCGCTTATGTTATACCTACTAGTAATCTGCAAATCACAAAGATGGCAGCTTATAGCATAATCTGTAAAATATTGAAGTGTAGAAATAAGTCAAGCTTAGTAGGTACCTACCAGTGGCGAAGGCTCCATACAACTCGATTCCTATCGGCTTCCCTTTCGAAATATGGCAAATACTAGTATCTGTTATTTTCAATTATCATTTAAACAAATAATTATTTACGAAGTTACATTGCAGGTATAACATTTGCTTATGAAGGTAGCAATCAAAGAAATAAGTTATAATATATTTTGAGTTTGGTCCGGCTTCCCTTTTAAGAAAATTCACCCTTCGCCACTGGTACCTACTTGTCATTAGCTTATCACTTAGTATTACTTGTGGGTTAGGCCCGATTCCTATAAACAAAAACGAATATTTTTGCTTACAAATGGTAGTTTTTTTATTGCCAAACTGGGCATATAAATAGACTCGTATACTAATTTTATCTGTGATAGCTACTTCCTTAAGAGAGGGTCTAATAAGCAAAGCTATGGGGTCTTAGTTTCATTATTGGTAAAGATACAAGAGTCACAATTTTAACCAATAACGCACCGTAAGTTATAGAAATCGGCCATTTGTAAATAGAATCGGCTTCTATTCACTCGCACTTGCAGTTTCACTAATTAAGCAAATTTTTTTTGAACGTTTATTTATTTAGGGACAACAAACAGCAGTGTAATGATAAGTAAACATAAGTTAGAACTTAATAATAGAGGTAACAAATACACTGCCGGAGGGCGCGCGACGATCTCCGGCCACCCTAGTGAGTGGCCTGCGGGCGGCGGGTTGGGAGACCGTCGCCCGACCAGTAACGGGCCCAGGGAGGATGGCGCGCCGTGTTCCGCGCGCGCCTCTCGGAAGGATGTGGGGCAGGGGAGCAACTGCCCGACCACAGGAGAGGTCCACCAGAAGAATCTGGTGGACCGAGACCTGCCGGGGTCGCGGTGCATGCAATAGCGAATCCTGTGACCCCGGCCTTAGGTCAGAAGGAGGGACACCGTGGGGTTTTAGCCGGTAAAAGTCCGGCACACCCCCTGTCCTCCCGACGGGGATAATACATGAGGATTTCCCCAGGTAAAAAAAAAAAAAAAATCTAACAGATACACTACTCATAACGTTATCCACGTAGCCCCATACTAGGATTTCTCCTGTATCGTGGGTGCGTTTACAAACACAAATCTTCACACGCACAAACTTCCAGACCCGAAACAACTATCTGTAGGCCATTCAAATATTTGTTCCATGCGGGAATCGAACCCACGACCCGTACCGCAGAAGTCGATCGCTCAGCCACTGCACCAAACGTGTCTTCAAAATTAAATTCACCATGTTTGCATGCAATGCATTAGTGTAAGTGGCAAGTACTTATACTTACGATCGCTTAAGTGGCCGCTTATCTATCATTTGTATTTAGTTCAGAACTTTCGTTACGCTTTCAAGTGCTTAAAATAATCCCAATTTACCAACTACGACAAACAAAATACGTATTCCTACTAACTTCGTATATATGTTGTACAACAATCTATTACATTGTTGCCGTATGTTGCTTAAGCTGCGCCAATACCCGCTGAGTACGCGTTTACGTTACGTTAACGTTAAAGCCGCTAAGCTGTAACTGTTGACTACGTCTTATGTAAATGTAGTTAGCATGGCGTTAGTTTTGGATAAGATTAAGTGCCGCCTCCAATTTGGTAAAGGAAATATTTACCAACAAACGGATAAATATTGTTTCTACCATTTTCCATGTGGCTGCAATGTCCATAATTTTTCATAACATCACGCCTGTATTCCCCAAAGGGTTAGGCAGAGGTGTATAGTAACACCCTCATTTCGCCGTTATGTTTAAGTCCCATGTAATAGGGGGCGAGCCTATTGCCACCAACCGGGCACAAATCCAAATTCCAGGCTGCTACTGAGGAATTCTACATGGAAAAACCCAATAACATTTTGCTCGACCTGGGGATTGAACCCAGGACCTCACGATCAGCAATCGCGCTTGCCACCACTAGACCAACGAGGCAGTTAATTAATTCTTCGTTACCAATATACTATCGAGTCCACTGCTAGAATGAAGGTCTAAAAGCCTCCATCGAAAATGTCTAGATTTATTAAGTGAGATGGTAAGTACACGAATTGCAATAAGGAATACTTAGGTCTTACAGCAATTCTTCTTCTTTTCATGTAGTTAGTGACTAACCTGGTGTCAGAGTTTATTGTAGCCATTGGCCTCTGACTTGGCTTCACATGCCGTCGAGAAATATCTCTCAAGTTTTCTCACGATGTTTTCCTTCACCGTTTTTAAGCAAGTGATAATTATACAATACGCACATGAATTTGAAAAGTCAGAGGTGCGTGCCTTGGATTCTAACTCGAGACCTATGACTTGGTAGTCCGACGGTCACACCACTTGGCTATCACTGGCTGGGTGACCGTTTGTTACACATCGAGACCCCTCCGTGCCTCAGTCGGTCCCGGGTGTCATACGAATTTCTATGACAGTCGTCACGGGAAGTCAAAAGCCCGAATGTCTGACAACCGGTCTAACCTTAGAATATCGGCATTGCCCAGTAATTGGGTTTCGGAGGTCTGATGGCAGTCGCTCTGCGTAAAATACTGGTATTCAGCCGCATCTGGTTAGACTGGAAGCTGACCCCAAAATAGTTGGAAAAAGGCTAGGCAGATCGACAGATCGATTTTACTTAAAGCTGGTATTAGCACACACCTAATCTTTATCACCCAAACCTCGATGTTGAATAATTACCGTATATATTTTACAGGAAACACGTAGATGTTATAATGCGATCTGTTTGGAATCCGCTTAGTGCACCCCCCGCCACCCCGCGTCCGGCTTCCGGCGGAAACGGTCCTTCAGCGGCAAGGACGGAAGCGTCTGTTTAAGCTGGACCTGATATCTGCGACGCAGTTAGAACTGCTCGCAATTATCGCTTCGGGGCATTCATGGCTCTGCTTGAGATCACCGAGTTTAGCAATAATGTTGTATTTATTTTAGTCTCGCAGCATAAGAAAATACCTATTTTTAATGATACCTCCGAAGTGTAATTTTTGTTACAACAGCTTGAATTAAAATAAGGAAATATCTACCAACTAAAAATAGGCGAGTTATTTTATGGCATTACCTCCTGTCTAACCGAATACCTACTACACTATCATAAAATATACGAATTCAGCATAATATATAAAGCATACATTATTAATAGTACCTGGATGACCGAGCCTTTCTCGGTTTTTATTGGTAAATCGTGTTTTTTGGAAAGAAAAAAAAATGGAAAAAGAAGGAACATGAAAAAAAGGGAAATGAGTAACCACCTGGACTCGAACCGAGTCTTCTGATTTCGGGACCGCCCGATTTCCCACCTGAGCTATTACAACCTTGTAGGTAGTGGTGAAATTTACTTTCATAATCTAATATTATTCTAGCAGTTTTTCATTGCCTGAAAACACGGATAAAACGACGTTTTCTAAAAATGAAACCTAGCTAGATCGATTTATCGCCCCCGAAACCCCCTACATACTAAATTTCATGAAAATCGTTGGAGCCGTTTCCGAGATTCAAATTATATATATACAAGAATTGCTCGTTTAAAGGTATTAGATTCTAAATTAATAAATATATTAACAAATTTTTAACTTATCAAGAACTTAAACGTTTTTGCAGTTTATGTAATTTTTTGACTTTGTCAGTTAGGAGGTATTGGCACTTCACCGTCGATATACAACCTTGTTTTTTGAATACCAAAAACCCGAAAACGGGTCGTTGGACTCATCATTATGAACAATTTTTACTATTGGAACAGTAGAGTGCGCGCAAGATAACTCTGCGCGCGACGGAGGGCGTGCTAAATGTTGCCATGATCGCAAAAATATAAAGTCCTACTTTTCAAGGAAAAGTAATATATCGTGAGCATTAAAATTGGGCAGCCCTCTTGCTGTTTATTATATTTTAATTGAGCTAAGTTATGTACGTTTAAATTTACTACCTATCAATTAAATTAATTCGTATTTTTATGTAATTTGCAAAGGAAAAGAACTAAGGTTATAAATGTGCCGTGAGTGAATAAGAATGCAGTATGATTATTATCGGCTGATGAGGTCTATTATAATCTTTATTATTGTATTTTCTTTTATTCCTAAAATCAGGTAGATGTAGTGACAAAGATAATAAAACGGCAACATTATGGCGGAACATGATTAGTTCCGATTTTGGCCGCGCGCAGAGTTATCTTGCGCGTACTCTAGTGATAGACTAGTGGTGTGACCGTCGGACTGCCATGTCATAGTTCACGATCGAACCCAAGGTTCTGATTTTTCGGATTCATGTGCGTATTGTATAATTATCACTTGTTGAAAAACGGTGAAGGAAAACATCGTGAGGAAACCGGCATGCCTGACAGACTTTTCTCGACGGCATGTGAATCCAAGTCAGAGGTCCATGGGCCCATTAACCAGAGCCCATAAACTCTGACACCAGGTTAATCACTAACCACACGAAAAGAAGAAGACTATTAGAATAAAGCAGAAATCACGAAAAAAAATCTGCTGTTCCATACTTTTATACTCATATAATTCGACAAAATGTATGGAACTGCTGTATAATACATACATACATACATAAACTCACGCCTTTTTCCCATGGGGGTAGACAGAAACTATAGAACGCCACATGCTACGACTCTTACATACCCCTTTGGCTTCATCCACATTCATACATCTTGTTATACACGCACGCCGGTTGAGAGTACTACGCACCTGACCTTTGTGAAGAACATCACCAATAACATCGATGTATGTCCTTCTAGGACGTCCTCTACCGGCGTTCCCATTAACATCCGCCTTATAAATTCCTTTTGTTAATCGCCGTTCACTCATTCTCTGAACATGGTCAAACCACCTAAGCATACTCCTTTCAATTTTTGTCACTACATCATCTTTTAAACCGCAACTTTGTCTAATCTCTTCAAAGTTGCTGTATAAATATACAATAAAATATTTAGTGTTAATTCCGCGAAAAACAGTTGATCAAGCCTGAATGTAGTATGCAGCACCGCCCTAGCCCGCAAATAATGCAAATGTAGAAGGTGCGATTAATAACATGCAACACACAAGCAAAACAAACCGATACGACACGTGTTTCGCCCCTCCACGGGGCATCCTCAGGAGATGTGGACTCGTCGACCGCTTGGACGCGAAGCATATATATTTATAGAAAGAAAGAAAGAAAGAAAGAAAAATGCGTTTATTGGCATTACAGCAAAAATACACCTTAATACTAAACAAAAAAAAATACAGATAATGATTGTAATGCCAAAAGGGCCTCAGCTCAGCATAATGTCAGATGGTAACACTAGGTGTACCACCTGACGCTGATTTTCAGCTGCAACCCACGAGTGCCGTACGAATAATAAATACTTAAGAAAATGTGTGTCCGTTTTTAATGTTATGAGAATAAATAAACTGATAACATGAAAAAGCTCATACTAAATAAAATAAAATGTTGTGACATGCATGTGTGTGTGTGTTGTGTTGTGATTACTAAAACTCAAATACCCAGTACCCAGTATCGGTGTATTACCTTGGTAAAATTTATAAAGCTGGTAAAATTGATAAAATTGGTAAAATTAATAAAAGTGGTAAAAATGCTAAGATCGATAAAGTTGGTAAAATTTATAAAACTGGTAAAATAGGTAAAATTAATAAAAGTGGTAACATTGATAAAAATTGTAAAACTGGTAAAGTTGATAAAATTAATAAAAGTGGTAAAATTGATATATATATATATATATTTATAAAGCAGATATGTCGGCTCGAACATTTTCAAAATCTTTTTGATGGCTTAGTAAAAAATCTTTTAATTTCAATTTGAAAGTCGACCAACTTTTACTATATTTTATGGGAGGAGGGATATTGTTCCAGCATTTAGTAGCTGCGTAGCGAAAACTGCCTCTAAAAGCCGTCGACTTGTGCCGTGGGATGGAAAGCTGTTGTGAACATTTTCTTTTCTCACCGATTCTGTGTCTACTTGTCCACAATAGTTTGTCATATAAGTAAGAAGGGGTATAAGTTATGGTATAAGGGGTATAAGTATGGTTAAGGTATAAGTTATAGGTCATGGATTTCCACAAAGTAACGCCTGATTCTTTAATTTATGGAACTGTTGCTTTTTTCGCAATTTCAGGGTTGGTCCCATAGTTAAAGTTGTTCATAATGATGAGTACAATAACCCGTTTTTGGTTTTATGGTTTACAATAAATAAGGTTGTATAAACTATTTGTCCCAAGAATAAAACTCCGGATCTCAAGGACACACAACATAACGATTAATGTTATAAATTCATGTGTAATGAATGAAGAACTTGTTGTATCTAACTAAGGTTAGTACCAGTTACTTATTGTAAGTTCCGAGAATCAATTTGGGCCAAAGTTTCTCGTAAAGCCCGTAAATGATGGCTAAAGTTTACACACCAATATACAATTAATATTACTATTATTATTATTATCCGGAGTTTTATTCTTGGGACAAATGGTTTATACAACCTTATTTATTAAGCGATACGACCGCCATTTGTACTGTTCTTAATAATGTGTACTCCTTCTGTTTTATTTCTTTTAGTGTACAATAAGGTATATCTATCTATCTATAATTATTTATATACGAGGGGCTCGTGGCTAAATAACAACCGCGCCGATCGTACGATTTGTGAGGTTAAGCTGCGCTTGCCGCGGTCAGTCCGTGGATGGATGACCATTTGTTACACATCGAGACCTCTCCGTGCCTCGGAGAGCACGTTAAGCCGTCGTTCCCGGGTGTCATACGAATACCTATGACAGTCGATACGGGTAGTCAGAAGCCCGAAAGTCTGACAAACGGTTTAACCTTAGGATATCGGCATTGACCAGTTACTGGGTTGCGGAGGTCTGATGGCAGTCGCTCCGTGTAAAATACTGGTATTCAGCCGCATCTGGTTAGACTGGAAGCTGACCCCAAGATAATTGGGAAAAGGCTAAGAGGAAGATACAATTAATATTATATATCTTCTATCTATCTATACTCATAAAAGGAGAAGCTGACTGACTGACTGACTGACTGATCTATCAACGCACAGCCTAGACGGCTGGGGTTAGAAACTTGAAATTTTGACAGTAGGTTCATTTTGTGACGTAAACATCCACTAAGAAGGGATTTCTCGAAATTCAACCCCTAAGGGGGTGAAATAGGGTTTTTAAGTTTGTATGTAAGTCCGTCATTTTTGAAGTAAGAAGCTTGAAATTAAATATTAAGGTTTTTGGTTATAAATAAACGTACACATGTTTAAGCATTTTTGGAAATTCAACCCTTAAAGGGGTGAAATAAGTGTTGAAAGTTTGTATGAGAAATCTGGTATTTTTGAAGTGAGAAACATGGAATTAAATATTTAGGCTTTTGGAAAGAAATAAACGTATAGGTGTTTGAGGGTTTTTGGAGATTCCACCCCTAAGAGGGTGAAATGGGGGGTTGAAGTTTGTATGTAAGTCCGTCGTTTTTGAAGTAAGAAAGATGAAATTAAATATTAAGGTTTCTGGTTAGGAATAAACATACAACTCACGCCTTTTTCCCATGGGGGTAGGCAGAAACTATAGAACGCCACATGCTACGACCCTTACATACCCCTTTCGCTTCATCCACATTCATACATCTTGTCATACACGCACGCCGGTTGAGAGTACTACGCACCTGACTTTTGTGAAGAACATAACCAATAACATCGATGTATGTCCTTCTAGGACGTCCTCTACCAGCGTTCCCATTGACATCCGCCTTATAAATTCCTTTTGTAATAGCCATTCACTCATTCTCTCAACATGACCAAACCACTTAGGCATACTCCTTTCAATTTTTGTCACTACATCATCTTTTAAACCGCAACTTTGTCTCATCTCTTCATTTCTCAATCTATCATTCAAAGTTACACCGCACATACTTCGCAAGGAACGCATTTCCACGGCATTTATTCTACTTTCATGCCTCTTCTGCCACGACCAACATTCACTTCCATACATAAGCGTAGGTACCAGCACACCATTATGGACAGCCAGTCGTGCCACAACCGCATGCATAGCACCATTTACTTTATTTCCCGCATTTGCTCTTCTTTCCACATCTTCGTCAATCTTACCATCTGTTGTAAACATACTTCCCAAATAAACAAACTCATTCACCTGTTCAATACTTTCATCTCCTATCTTTACTTTACACTCAGATACATCTGCATCTCTTTCAAAAACCATTACTTTCGTCTTGCTTACATTAATTTTCATCCCTTTCATATTATATGCTCCATTCATCATAGTTACCATGTCTTGCAACTCTTCCGCCGACGATGCAAGCAAAACTTGATCATCTGCGTAGAGAAGACATTTGACAGGCAACTCATTCATTTTCAATCCACACTCACTCCCTTTTAAATCTGTCAAACAACTATCCATGTATAGGTTGAACAGCCATGGAGACGCTACACAACCCTGTCTAACACCTCTGGAGATGCCAAACCAGTCTGTGAACGCACTATTTATCCTAATACAAGCACTAGAATCCCTGTACAGTGATTTCAGTGCCCGTATCAAGCGCCAGTCCACCCCGTACAAAGATAGTGTCGACCACAATTCTTCCCTCCACACACTATCATAGGCCTTCTCTAAATCAATGAAAGCGCAGTACACTTTCTTGTGCTTTGCCAGATGTTTCTCGGCTATGCACCTCAAGGAGAAGATCTGATCCATACAGCCCATCCCCTCTCTGAACCCTGCCTGAACATCCCATACTTTCTCATCTGTTATTCTTATCACTCTGTTAATTAAAACTTTCGCATATAGTTTGCCGACCACACTCAAAAGACTAATGCCGCGGTAGTTTTTACACTCCTGCTGTGAACCTTTTCCCTTATATAGTGGTACGATTACAGCTTTGCACCAGTCGCCCGGCACTTGGCCGAATCTCCAACACATATTAAAGATCCGGTACAGCAGGCTTGCTACCACCCCGTCACCGCCCTTAAGCATTTCGACAGACACTCTGTCACACCCAGCAGCTTTTCCAACTTTCATACATTTCAGCGGTTTCACGATTTCATCCAAGTCAATGTCTGACTCACTTTCTTCCGTCCAGTTACCCACTCTTTGCACACTATCCTGCCAACTAAATAAACTTTCAAAATATACCTTCCAGCGTTCCAACACCTTGCATTCTTCACTTAACAAGCATCCATCTCCTCCTCTAACTATATTCATATTTGATGTCCCCGAAACTCCACGAGCCAATCTTACTTGTTGCCAGAACAGCTTAACACTGACCCTGAAGTTGTCGGAGAACTTCCTATTATACTTATCTTCCATTTCATTCTTCTTCATCTTTACGATCTCTTTTACTTCCGCCTTTATTTCGGTGTATCTATATGTAAGTATTATGTCTATGTATGGTGTGTAGTATATATTTTGCAGCAGTACACCATGGACTACCCCCTCTATCTTATTCATTGACTTCCTGTTCATCCAAAGGTTGTCTGGTAGATATCGCTATCAGCGATAAGACCGCCATTGTACCCTTTAATGTTTGTTATTGTATAAGAGCTGTGTTACAATTTTGGTGTACAATAAAGTATATTCTATTCTATTCTATTCTATCTTTTCTTCACTCTTTCCAAATCGTCAATCATACTCGTTGCCTGATTCATCCTTATTCTAGCTTTAAAGGCTAATAAATTAAGCCAAGCTTCTTTCTTCTTCCGTACGACCTCTTTAACTTCATCATCTATCCAACAACAATTCGTTCTCCTGTTATTTTTCCTCTTCGCCACACCGCATACTTTTGTGGCCACTTACACCATGCTATTTTTTACAACATTCCATGCTTCTTCTAGACTATAATCATTCATTCCTTCTAAAATCTCATTCGTCTTCTCTTTTACTTCCCTCTTATATTCCTCTTTCACTTTTAATTCTTGCAACCTTTCTACTTTTATTCTCTCAAGTGCAGTCACAGGAACCCGAACCCGATGGCACCAACGTTTAAACAGACCATGTATCCGGCACATGACAAGATAATGGTCGGTCCCCACATTGGCACCCCGATACACTCTAGTATCTGTGTCCTTACTCTTCAGTCTTTCATCAACAACCACAATGTCAATCATGCTTCTACTATCTTGCCTTTCCCACGTATACATGTGACTCTCTATGATTAAACATAGTGTTCATTATAGAAAGATTCTTCTCCACGCATATTTCTAACAAACTCATTCCATTCTCATTCACTCTTTTATCCCCAAACGCACCTAGTGTACTTTCATATCCTTTCCTCTTCACACCTACCCAACCATTGAAATCACCAAGCATAACAATCTTCTCATTTATTCTACACTCATTCACAATACCTCTTATACTATCCCAGAATGCATCTCTCTCCGAAAGGTTAGGTTAGGAATAAATGTACACATATTTGGAAATTCAACCTCTAAGTGTTGACAGTTTGTATGAGAAATCTGGTACTTTTGAAGTAAGAAGCATGGGGAGAAACTGACCGACTGGCTGACTAATCTAGCAACGCACAGCTTAAACCGCTGGGGTTGATATAAGACGGACGCTTTGGATTTTAAAATGTCACTTTAAAATGGGCTTAACGAGGATTTCAAATTTCACGCAAGCGAAGCTGCGGGCCAAAGCTAGTGTACATATATAAAAGGAGAAGCTGACTGACTGACTGATCTATCAACGCACAGCCTAAACGGCTGGGGTTAGAAACTTGAAATTTTGACAGTAGGTTCATTTTGTGACGTAAACATCCACTAAGAAGGGATTTCTCGAAATTCAACCTCTAAGGGGGTGAAAAAAAATCACACAAGCGAAGCTGCGGGCAAAAACTAGTGTTCATATAAATTGGTACACACAGGGTGTAAATGAAATCATGTAATTCCTTCAAACCTCGTGATGTACTGCTGAAATTGATTAACCATGCACGGGGATACTTTTGGAATCAATAAAAAAAATTACAAGAAGTAAACATGGTGTTCTTAACATGAGGCATTTTAGCGCCCCGAGTGAATTGCGCGGTATCGCTCGTCGCGCGATCATTTAACTCGGGCCCTAAAATGCCCCACGTTAAGAACACATGTTTACGTGTTGATTTTTTTTTATCGCGTCCAATAGTATCCCATGCAGGGTTAATCTATGTCAGCAGTGCATCACGAGGTTTGAAGGAATTACATGATTTCGTTTACACCCTGTATAAAACTATTTCAGTAAACGCTAATTAAAACATCAAAGTTTTACAACAAAAGTTTAGTTACTTGTTAAAATCGTGTAAAAACTCCATATATAAAAAGGTGTTAAGCCGGTTCAGTCTAACGACTGTTAAACATGACTTTATGGTAAGGCGAAATAAGTTTCAACAAGAGATAAGCATTTTTTATAGCATCTATCTAAGTGGTATGAAATAATCATGATTTGTTTTATGATCGTAATCTCTGTAGAGCGTAGTAGCTTTCATATGATAGATACATCCAAGTAAAATTGGCATTACAATATCTATTAGATAGTTAAACACCATTGATAATACAACGTGATACGTTTTTAGTATATAAGAACTGAAAGATAGTATCTACATAGTAATATATGTAACATAATACTGTCCCATTGCTGGGCCCACTCTTCTCAGAATGCGAAGGGTTTAGGCCATCCACCACGCTGGCCTAGTATGGGTTGGCGGACTATACACACAATTGAGAACCCTATGGAGCTGTCTCGGGTGTGCAGGTTTCCTCACGATGTTTTTCCTTCACCGTTAACGCAAGCGATAGTCAAATTATGATCCGCACATGAATTCTGAACAGCTGTTCTCGATAACTCAGACCCTCCTGCATGGAAGGTAAGCGTTTCACCGCTCGACTATCACTGCTTAGTATTACATACTTAAACAAAACTTACTTCTTTATGTCTGTACCTACTATGAATAAAACAGAAGCTACTAGCTAGGACATAAATTACAACTTCAGAGCACCCATCCTAGTTCCTTAGTGCTCCATATTCACTATGTCCTCGGTGGTAATTTTCATAAAGCGTGGAAGGCAAGACAAACGATGGACATCTTTAATGCTCAAACCGCCATCATATGCGGTCGGCATCACTGATGCAAAGAAGAATTTATGTTCTCCATCCATATTGCCCTCTGAGGCACCCTGGGTCGCCGCATTCAACATTATATGCCAGATTTATTGTGAAATATAGTTCCGTCGACCTCCCGCTATTTTTCTAGTGAGAATTGACGAGCAATTTCTTCAACGCCTTAGTGTTAGAACGTTATTGGCGTTCTTGCAACAGATAGCTCTGGGATTATGTTAGGCGCTGAATTACGTTCTTTGTTTCTTGTTAGAGGTAGACTACAATTGAGGAGCTCAGGAACAAAAAGTGTCATTTACACTTTTCATTCGTGTTCAAAAATTGAGATTTTTATTTCACGATTGTCTGTTTGCCTTGCAAATGTCACTTTTTAATCAGAATGCGACTTGCGAGATGCTATTTTCTCTTCAATATGTGGCACTTTTTGAACCAAATCTCTTCAGAAATCGATAAAATCCAAAGCTTTGAGTCCAATGAGAAAAAAGCTTCAAGCCTAAAGTGTAAATGACACTATTTGTTCCTGACCTCGTCAATTACATTGCCACATATCATTGTTTGATTTTGTGTAAAATTATTAGTTGCAGTTTTATAGTTAATGCATCATTGCAACTGCGATTGGTATCAGATAAACTAAACCATATAGGTAGAATAATAAATATAATTATTTTAAAAACAAAAATTGATCAAATAGAGTACCAAAAAAATCTAACTGTTGAAACACTATGGTGGACGTTCGTAGAAATTTTAATATTAATAAATTCTAGTAAACTCGTACACAGTTGTAGTTATTCTAGGAATATTTTTTTAGTGTCATTGTAGTTTGGGCCATTGAGTAATTAACAAAAGTAAAGAGAATTGGTGCGGCATGCATTTTATTTTCATTATTTCCATAAAATAAGTAGTTGTTCAGGTTACTACACAAATATCAGTCAGTTTGTATCATTACTTAATTTACAGACAACAATTTAACGTCACAGTAATCCCCATTTCCCATTCACTCCACTTTTACAGAAACCTTAAACTCAATAAAACTACATTTCCTCTTAAAGCTGTGTTACTTTGTAAAGGAGTAAAGTTGTAACTTAATTTAAATAATAAACTTATAGGAACCAACATAGTTCTAATAATACTGGTTCGTAGAATACTTTTGAGCGGATAGTGCTCGACTTTGTATTTATACTTCAGGTATTCTAGATCAGGATTTTGCTTTAAGTCATTGTCGTGCTACGACTTTGGAACAAAATGAATAACAATTTACAAACTTTTCTTCATTGAAAGTCTTCATGAATGTCACCAACGTCAACCTTGTCAGCCCTCAGCCGTAAACAAAATGTTGCAGAAATGAACTGCAACTTTTAATAAATTCGTCACCAAACTTCGTAGCCGAAAGCCTTAATTAAGATAACGTCCTCAGCGGTGAGGAATCCGGTACCCTGCGGAGGGAACTTCAAGTTTAGCAGTTTCGTGTTTGTCTTAGACAACTTGGACAGTGAAGTAACTAGTCAAACAAACTGGGCGCCCGTCGGCGGGCACCGATTTAAGCCCAGCTTAACATCCAAATTAAATGCTGCTACACGTACCGTTTTATGGATTGCAGAATGATTTAAACATACTCGCACAGCAGCCCACAAAGTGTTATGAAACCAGACTATGTTTAAACTTTCCGTTTGTGCAGGAATTTTGTTGAATACTTACATTGTGGGTTAAAAACGCGAAAAACATTTTCATTCGCCGCGGGCTGTGAGAGTTGCATCAGCGGTTGCGAACAATAATACAAACAAAATAATAAAGAGTGTTTTATTTTGTAGTTTTTGTATGGGGAGAGCGATGCTGTTCATTGGATGTTTCAGCGAAGCGTGATGCACTAATTACGTTCGATGACGCAGTGTTGAAAGTGCTGACCTTACGTCTGGCATCCAGCAAAATTTACATCCGTACTTAAAGATCTATCCTACTGCTTCTTTGTATGTAACACCTTGCATGTAGTGCTAGGTGAACTGCAAAACTGCAGAACGACAAACAAGATGACAATCAAAATGACGACTTTTTATTTTTTGGAAACACTCTTAACTCTTATCGCTTTCGAATTTCCAAAATAATTTTCTTTATTTTTAAATGTTTCGGGCACTGTGGTTTTCCTGTGTCGTAGGCGCGCTTACAGACACAAATCTCACATGCACAATCGCCCAGACCCGGAAAAACTAATTGTAGGTCATGCAAATAGTTCTTCTGTGAGGGGATCGAACCCGCGACCCGTAGCGCAAAAGCCAATTACACACCCAATCAAACATTCAAATAAAATAAATTGCAAATGTTAATAATCTTCTTCTTCTTCTGCCCTTATCCAACACTAGGTGGGGTCGGCACAATATGTATTTCATAAATCCTTGTTGTTATAGGTTTTGGCTTATTGTTTTATGACCGGCCGCCTGCCTGACAACTCTCCTTGGGAATACTCGTTGTGTCGTCGCGCGGGTGACCCAATGTGCTGGCTGATATTATGCACTGGGTCCAAAAATGATAATTATGCTTGTCAATCTTATTGCCGACAACTAAGCAGACTGTGTTCTTCTTGGTGGAGTATACTTGCAGTTCCTCGACCCAAATATTAATAATATTTTCGAATATTTGAAAACCAAAAAATGCAAATACCTAACTGAAGAGAAATGTTACCATTCCCTCTAGATTACCGACCTACCTTCAATGACAACTTAAAACTAGGAAGTAAATTTGCTCTGCACAACTTAAACACACGTCGAATGTTGGAGACTTTATAAATATGTAACCGAGTGCGTATAGTAGCGATCTAAGTTATACGGGTCCCGTCCCAAGTTTCGTATTAACTGTGAAACTTAAACATCAAAGCAACAACGCGAACTTGCTCCCAGACCTCATACCTGCTGACAATTTCAATAACTAACTTTGTCATATCGCGTTACTAAAATACTTGTTGCAAATTATACCTTTCGGCAGCTGGTGGTACAATTGCTTAGTAATTATTTGGCTTATATTACCTTTTGTGTTTGGTTCACGTGTTAATAATTATTATAGTTTCTAGTGATGACGGATTTCTCGTAGCCATAATAAATTTAGGATACGGTTTCAGTTGGTTCGAATTAATTAAACATGGAACAGAACGTCTTATATTGGATTGGCTGGAGACCCTTCAGGTCTCGCCAATAACTGCCCGGTTACCTAGAAACGGTCCGCAAGGTAAATCTACAAGTAGTCCAAAAGAAAAAAAATCTTATTATGTAGGTACATATGGACGCTTGGCAGTGAAAAAAAAAAAAAACTCGTATAACAAATTTTCTTCAAAAGCGTTTTATTTGTTCTTTAGATTGATAAACTCGTCATACACGTACTAGTTCAACAAATTTTCAATTCAAATACTTCTAAGGTATCTATGACGCACGAAGACAAACTTGTATTAACATTTGATCGGCCAATTTTTTTTCAAGAGACTATTTATTTAAGCTATCTCTTTTAAAAAAATGTATTTTACATATACGTGGTTTTCACTATCAACCGTCGATATGAAGCTCCCATACTCATGCAAAATGAACTATAGCACCGAGAAAAACTTTATGAAAAAAAATTAATGGCTAGTAATCATCTTCTAATTGTACTCTTATAACAACACACGTTTCTGCACCAGTGAATAGAGGAACTGGCATAGCGAGATGGCATGTAATCAAAAATACTTGTAGATGTAACCAATAAACTAATCGAGAAACCATTCTGTTTGGCAATACGCTCAAGAAATATGACCCAGCATGATTTATTAAAGCCTTGATAATCTCAAACAGATAATAAATCATTTCTTCTTCTTTCTATAGTGTGAAACTAATGAATTTTACATGTGTGTTCATACAATATTCAGTATTTTTACACTGCAGACTTACAGCTAGTTCACACAGAAACTGTTTACAGGACCGGTTTTAGCAGATCCGTTTTTATTTTGGTGAAGGCGCTTATAGTATGAGCGAGTTTACATTCAGTAAAAAATACTGGTCCGACATTTTAACACATTCCGTTTTGTCATCAAAAACTAGATGCCGGAACAGTATAAAAAACGGAACCGTATATGAAGATGTATGGAGAAGTATGGGTGCCTTCAAACACGATCCGCTATTTTTATCGTAACCTGCCTGCCAGATGCGACGCAGCTGCCATTTTGTTTACCTGATCCGTCGGTCGGTACAGATGGGAACAACACATCCAGTACCGATGGATCCGGTAAAAGGGATCCGCTGTGTGAACGGGCTCTTTCACTTTAGATTTCCAGAAAGTCGAGAGGGGTAACGATATAAATCAACCTTCACAACACTTAGATATGGTAAAAAAATCTGTGAGGCAAGTACTCTACCAGATCTATTTCACTCAGACCATAAATAAACAGAGGTGTTATCAGTTTGATATACGTTTTGTAATTCGGTAGTTGATTACTTTAAAAAAATAGGAAGTACTTACTTGAATTTTTATTAGGTACATCAAAAAAATACAATAAAAAAATGATCGTTGAAAAAATAAATAAAATCAATCTAAAAATGGAGGAGATACACGTGTTAGAAGTTTTCGAATGACAATTTTCTGTCCTTGTCGCACAAAACGAACATTGTACGAAGTAATGTCAAGTTACTGTGAAGTTTTTGAACAATGACGTCATCGTTCAATAGTGCGGTCTCTGTCTATTAACAATTTTAAATCGCTTATAACTAAGGCCGCGTTCCCACTTTGTCGTGATGATAGATTCTGATAGTCGTGTAGTTTTAAGTGTCGTGGCTTATATATTTAAATGAAGGTGTTCACATATAAGACGACACGATTAACTGTCTTTCACGATTTTTTTTTTGCAGCGACGACAGATTGTCAAGTCAATGGGAACGGCTAGCACGACAGTCGTAAAACGATAAGAAAACGTCACGATTTATCTTGACGGCAAATCATGTGTCATTGTTGCGACTATCTATCGTGGCTACGATAAAAATATCGTCTCGTCTTGTAGCTACTGATGTGCAAACGACAAAGCGACTGCCGTGGAACGATAAAATGTCGTCGCGATCCAATGGAACCAGCTAGATACGATAGTCGCTAAATGATAAAAAAAATTGACGACAAACAGTCGTTATAATGGGAACAGGTTGAGACGATAGTCGTCCGACGATAAATTAACCGTAACGACATAGTGAGAACGCGCCCTTATACTTGTACATTGTATTTTGCGCTGCTGCCAGTTTTCTTTTAAATTTTTGAGACAATTTGTAAATAAAATATTGCCAAATACCCAATTAGTAAAACTCCATGATAAAGCAAATCTCACATCAATGCGTAAATATTAAATTCAACACACGACACCATATACCTACGAAATGCTGAAAAACAAATTAGAAAGTGACTGAAGCGTTCTCATCCGACGGATTAAGTATTTCACTAAGAGAGAAATAAGTAATGAACATTTTCCCCTGATCTCTTTGTTGGGAACACGTTCATTAATTTCAAAGCCTCAGGCCGTTGTCTTTAAGCCATCTCTTCATTCTAATGAAAAACGAATTTATAATTGAGTATAGAACAAGGTGAAACTTGGTAGGCCGTAGCATTCATCTGGGTCTGAACCTTCAATGATATTTCAATGTCAGCATGATATTAATTTTGTATGTAAGAAGGGTGTTTCACATATCGTCGCTTAAATTCTAACACCGCGTAACTCAAAAAATTGTAGTATTGAGTTACGCACGTCATTCGATAGGGAATCGAAAAACGCATCGTTTGAGCAATCACACTCAATGGTTAGATCCAATAGCAACGCGTTATTTCAAAAACAAAATCCACAGCCTATGTAATATTTTTCCATTAATCTATGTAAACAGCTAAAACAGCGTGTAAGTCAGGCGAGTTCCATACTGGATCGTGTCGCGAAAGCGCTCCGTCAAAAAAACCAAAATAAAATAGAATAGATTAAAAACAATTACCTATATGATAAGTAGAAAAAATTCAATTTTTTACTCTCCTGAAAAGTTTACTATTTTGAGTTACGCGGTGTTAGAACTTAAGCGACGATATGTGTCTAAACAATTTTTTCTTTAATTCGTACGTACAGGTTTCTCATTATAAAAGATTTACATGTTTAGAAATGAGTTTGTGGGACATCACACGACAGATGCAAAGCAATCGCACAAGTTTAAAAAAAGTACATTAAGAATATAAACTTTGGTTCGGTTCCAATATTGATACTAGCAACATAATACGATCCCGATTTGTTAAGCCTTCTTAACATGTCAATATTTCTTCAGGGGCATTAGTAGGTGGCATCTATGGACTGATATGGCAACATGGGCGGCCATATCAATATTTTTTTTATGAATATCGGTTTGTAAGTAGTGATGCAGGAGGGTTTGAGTTCAATCCTGACACGTACCACAAACTTTTCGAATTCGTGTGCGGATCAGAATTTGATTATCACTTGCGTTAACGGTGAAGGAAAAACGTCGTGAGGAAATCTGCACAGTTGAGAGGGCTCCATAAAGTTCTCGATGGTGTGTGTAGTCTGGCAACCCGCACCAGGCCAGCGTGGTGGACTAAGGCTTACACCCTTCTCATTCTGAGAAGGGACCCGTGCCCAGCAGTGGGACATGGGATGGACATGGGGATAGGCTAATTATGTATCGGTTTGTATCAGAACGTATATTTGTGTTGTCAAAACATTCTTTATTTTTAAGTGGTATTTTATTATTGCTAAGAGAAAGAAAACATACGCTATTAATGCCGTAAATATTCGAACATCTGGAATAACTCTAATTAAGATATAATAGAAAAAAATATTCATGAATATTATGTACCTAATAATACAACTTTCTGGATAAAAAAAACTGGTAATAACAAATTGCGTAACATTGTGTTATTTTTAAATTACCAGCGCGTTGTGAATATCGACACTGTGTTCTCGAGGAGGTAACACATAGAAGGAGAGATATAAGAGCGAGAAGGAAAGAAAAACGTAGACATATTTGTCGTTGGCCATGACGGCCTATGAACATCATAATGCTGCTGATATGTTCTCTTCCGATTGATGACTTCCGATTGATAAACGCACTTATGGTAATATGAGTACTTACTATAAGATAAGTAATGCACCTCGGTAATTGTTTAATATTATGTATGTCCACATCGATATAAGATCAGGGTCTATCCTATGGCATCGTCCTAATTGGCAAACAGTTGCACGTTCTTGTGTTGCGATCGTTTCAATGCTCAATCAAACATCTTAACGTTTTAGATACAATAGCGTTTTTACGACGAAACGTAAAACATTCTGGAATGAAAAGCCATCGTAAAACTTTAAATTTAGAATATTACGTATGATTAAACATTCGTACGTAAGAGGAGCTCATGGCTTATTAACAACCGATCATATGATTTGCGAGGTTAAGCTTCGCTTGCCGCGAACAATCTGTGGATAGCAGGTTAAACAGTGGGTTCCGGGTGTCATAAGAATACCTACGACGGTCGTTATGGGAATTCAGAAGCCCGAAAGTCTGACAACGGTCTAACCTTAGGATATCGGTATTGCCCTGTAACTGGGTTGCGGAAGTCTGATGGCAGCCGCTCCGTATAAAATACTGATATTCAGCTGCATCTGGTTAGACTTGAAGCTGACCCCAACATAGTTGGGAAAAGGCTAGGAAGAAGAGATTGAGCATTCGTACAATCATATCACATAGTTGGGCGACCGCTTACTAATTGACGTTTAAAGACTAATGTCATCTATCATTATAATAAACAATCGGTAAATGTCCACAAATTAATCGGTCGTACCCGCAGACCGCTGCGACCTCAGCCCACAATGAACAATTTTGAGGGGATTATTGCCATAAATGCCACATTGTTGATCACAATATTCTGTTATCGGATTACAAGATGTTGGCTCTCGACAACTACAAATTTAGATTGTGTACTGTTACACTTTAGAGGTCAATGGTGGCTTTAGTAATCAACCCTCAACAGGCATGTGCACTTAAAATTTAGCAGGCGTGTACTTACGGGAGGATAATGAAAACCACTTTTAAGCGTACACTAATTATCTTTTAATAATAATTTCAATTAGGTCAGCAGGGCGTGGTTCGTGACAATGCGAGAAGTCCAGGGTCTTCTTATGCAGGTGTAGTACTCAACTTGGCAGCTGCAACGGCGCGAGAAAGACAAATTTGTTTTCTCTTCGACTGCTTGTAGATGGTCTTGCGGACCGTTTCTACGTAACTGGCCAGTTATTGGCGAGACCTGAAGGGTCTTCAACCAATGGCAACGAGAGTAAAATACTTTACATAGGCTAACTACTATTACTACTACTAACATCATGACTACTAGCAACAACAGCACTAAGGGCGACCCTTAATGGGACTTGGACCTCGGCTTAAGGCGTTGCTTGCGAGAGGACTGGGAGGGAGACAGCTTGATGAGGGCTGAATTAACGGTTTGACTGCGGAGTCAGAAAAGACGACTGGCTCCGCGGCTGTGGCGGGTGAGCACGATGGATCAAGGACGGCGACGGCGGCGGTGGGACATCGCGATGGGCCTCGCCGGCGAGGACCTTGTGTAGTATGCTGGTCGATTTACTCGCCTCCTGGAGAAGGGTAATATCGTCGTAGGGCTCTAATAGCGCATGCCTGGGACGGCGTATTATGCTAACTTGAGAGGGTTTATAATCGGCCGCGGCAAAGATGATCTGCAGCATGCCCGACGTTTTATACGCCCGGACCCCCGCCGATCGCCACCACCCGTCACAGTACATACACAGCGTTACAGTAGCTAGGTTCGGCTATTCTTACCAATTCGCTTGGTCATCGTGGTGTCTACATATAAAAATACCACATGTTTTTAAAGAAGTTTGTTCCCAGCTGTTTTCTGGGATAGACTAGTTTGACCCCGAATATACAGGGTGAGTTTTTGAGATGGGGCTGCAGGGCGTAAACAAAAACTATAAGAAATAGAAAAGGGTGATCAAAGGTTCGATTTGATGAGTTCGATTTCGGTGAATACAAAAACTTAATTACATACACACTCTATACTCATGCCTGTAATCTCTGAAAAGGTATGCAGAAGTGTTATCATAATAAAAGGATATACCCACGTTTCGCCTCGTGTATAATTAGTCCCATATCGTCAGTGGTGCCAGGTTTGTCGTCCCTTACGACTCAATTTTTTTTATCAAATTCTTTCTTAACTCTGCTTTTAGAGCTCTTGCCTCCTTTGAGCAATTTTCTCCATTTGTTATAGTTGCAGTTTTTGCCCTGCAGTCCTGTCTCAAAAACACACCATTAAATATTTCTTCTAATAAAATGAATGTGCTGTAAAAATCAGACTTAACCTTTTTTATTCCACGTATACGTGTTGGTTTTAAATTTTAACCTAATTATAAAACGCACTGTCAAAAATATCGCAACAAAACCGATAATGTTAAAGCAACAGAATTATACTATGCAAATTGTGGTATTTCAGTGAAATATTGCTTTTAATAGTGTGCGATCGTTGATGCGGACAGATGCTGATAACATTTATATCATGCGGACGAATTCATCATGTGGGTGTTACGGCTCTGAGCGCTGAATACATTATAATTATGTCGAGTCTTTGTATTGTGATGCCAGCGAAATGTTTTAAAACGAATACGAATGGTTAGAGGCTTATGGGTGATTCAGGGACGTAGCTACCGAAGTATCACCCGTGTCAATGATACGGATACAGATTAACAGCACTGATAGCCTAGTGGTGTGACCATCGGACTGCCAAGTCATAGGTCTCAAGTTCGTACCCAAGGCACGCCCCTCTGACTTTTCACATTCATGTGTGTATTGTATAATTAACACTTGCTTAAAAACGGTGAAGGAAAACATCGTGAGGAAACGGGCATGCGTGAGAGATATTTCTCGACGGCTTGTGAAGCCAAGTCAGAGGCCCTTGGGCGGCATAAACTCTGACATCAGGTTAGTCACTAACCACACGAAAAGAACAAGAATGATATGGAATCTCCAGACAACACCGCCCCGTTGTATGTTAGTGAAAATTCGTAAAATGTTATCCATGATCTCACTCAAGCTTTTAGGCCGTACGCCAATCTCTAAACTCTTAAAACGCTAAACTCATCATGTCCCAGACACTCCATTTAGAGTGTGATACAACCATGGATCATGGTTTTTGGTTTGATTTTCTCCATTTGGGCTTCGTTGCAGTCAGGTAGAAGGGCCCCGGACAAATTTTGATACAGGGTCCGTCTAGGGCTAGCTACGCCACTGGGGTGGTTGAAGTTCTTGATTCACTTGGAATGTATGTAGGGTATTTTGATCAATCGTTTAATTTTCCTTTAGTTGAGACAATGGCTTGGAGATAAACGAAACAAAAGCGGGTTTTTGACTTGCACATGTTGTGTTGGTAGCAAAAACGGTCAGATATCAGCCTGTCTAAGCATAATATTAATATGACCTGGGGGCCTGCTCCAAAAATCGAACTCGAAGTTTCGACTGACGGGTCACATGTTTTTTTAACTACGGAAGTGTTTCGGATTCGACGATCGATTCGATTTTCGCGATTTGACATTTTGTTTTTCGTTCACTCTACTCCCAAATGTTAATTGATATCTAGTAGTTCGATGTTTGACAATACTTTGATAGTATACTTATAAGTTCGATGTTGGTCGTTGTTTCGTTTCGATGCGAAACTTCGACGTTAGTTTTTCGGAGTAGGCTCCCATTTCTTGAATTCCTAGAGCTTGATGATATGATATATGATAATATATCGTTTCGAAGAACATCGGGAAGCAGACGTGAGTAAGAAATACAGGGTGTAAACAAAATCATATAATTCCTTCAAAAAATACATCCGCGCTGCGAGCGATAGCCGAGCAATTCGTTCGGGGCGCTAAAATGGCTCATGTTAAGAACACGTGTTTACTTCTTGTAATTTTTTTTATTGATTCCAAAAGTATCTCGGACAGGGTTAATCTATGTCAGCAGTACATCACAAGGTTTAAAGGAATTACATGATTTCGTTGACACCATGTATATCTGGGACGAAGTTTAAACCTGATCTTTGGACCGTTACTGAAAGCTGCACGTGGTATACATTGTAAAAATACTTGGCTGTAAGTATCCATATTTACAGTCTCGTCCACCGAATCCTAATGGAATACGACAGATGAATTTGAATATGAAGGACGGAATATATTTATTTGTTGGCAAAGCATTTTGTACTTTCTTTGTTGTATAAAATGTTTTAACAGGAATTATATAAACAGAGAAAACAAAAGATTCACTTAACCTATTGTGCCAGTAATCTAGTCATCTCGCTGTGTCTAGACAGATCCTTAAGTAAAAGCTTGAAATTAATTGCATGAAGGTGTTCGCATACTTGCTCCATTTTATAGATTAATTTTTAATTTCGATAATAATGACGCACAATGACGCTCGACAACAGTCTACAGTTTTACTTGCCTTTAAAGTTAAAAAAAATCTGTGATGTCGAGATAGTTGAAAGTACGTTATGTTGGTAGGTACTGTGTTAAATCAAAAAAATAAAAACACTGTATTACTACTTCATTATGATTGTTATACTGTAGATATAATGGAGGGGCTCGTGGCTAATTAAGCTGCGCTTGCCGCGGTCACTCCATGGATGGGTGACCATTCGTTACACATCGAGACCCCTCCGTGCCTTGGAGAGCGCGTTAAACAGTCAGTCCTGGGTGTCATAAGAATACCTACCTACGACAGTCGTTACGGGTAGTCAGAAGCCCGAAAGCCTGACAATCGGTCTAACCTTAGGATATCGGCATTGTCCATTGCGGAGGTCTGATGACAGTCGCTTCGTGTAAAATACTGGTATTCAGTTGCATCTGGTGAGACTGAAAGCTGATTCCAATATACTTGAAATAAAGCAAGGCCGAACATACTGTAGATATAGTATTGTAATACAAATATTTATTAGGTCATTACCTATGAAATTGGCGTTTTTTTTTCACAAATAGAGAACCTCGTCACTTCTATGATTTAAAATATATATCAATTGCTTGGTATTATATCGAATAATGACCATCATAGACAACTACCAATAGTATAAAAACCTTATTACTTGTAGTTTTCTAAACATAAAAAATACCTTAAAAATGACTCCCCTTTTTGTTAGCAGAAATGACCACTATTTTTGTCTTAACTTTGCTAAAACTTATTTTTGTCGCCTAATCTAAGTGGCATACGTTATCTTAGTTTTTAAACATTAGTGCATAAAAGTTTTAAAACATTAGTGTTCATAGTTGTTAAATAAATTAAGAAAATGTTAGTATGAAAAATGCAACTTCTTTAAAATTCTCCATACAAAACGCTGATTTCATAGGTAATGACCTAATATTTAGCAGCTTAGATAGTACAAATTTAGCAGTTCTTATGAGCCACATTTCTTCGATAAAAGCACGTTTTGTCACTTCTTATAGTACGGAACCTTTGTGCGCTCAACAGATGATTGCATTACGTGACAACGTTACTAATTTTATTGCCAATGCATTTCGTGTTTGTGTCGGTTGTTATTTCGATATTATTAGAAATCAAATAGTCGGTAGGTCAGAATAAAGCTTGGAGGAAGTACGTGCAAACTATAGAATTATGTGATAGAATATTAATTGTAGAAGATGGCCAAAACCATAATGCCTGTTTTCCTCGAAGGGTTGGGCAGAGGTGTATAGTAATACCCTCATTTACCGTTAACTTTAAGTCCCATGTAAAAGGGAGCGAGCCTATTGCCATCAACCGGGCACAAATTCAAACACCAGGCTGCTACTAAGGAATTCGACACGGAAAAACCCAATAACATTTTGCCCGAACTGGAGATTGAACCCAGGATCTCTCGATCAGCAGTCTCGCTAAAATGACCAAAACCATTTTTTATATTTAATGTTCTTCGATGGCATGTGGGTGTATGATTTTTAAATTGCGGTCATGGCGAAGCAGCTATGACTAACTATGCAATTTAACAAAAATATATTATATCCAAAATTAAATCTATTGCATATGATTCCAAAGATATAATTTATGTAATTATAACCATTTATTATGTTCTTTGGAATGAGTTATTCTCAACGAAAACCAAATTCAGCAAAAATCTTTAATAATACACGTTGACTGTTCGTGCATTATGGTAAATGCAGACAGGGCCTAAAATTGAGCACATGAACCTAAAGGATAGCGATATAGAAGTATTCCGTTATAGGTACCCTATAGAGTCTTATTACTCTTATAATCAGATTTTACTGCGTATAGATAGGCTTCCTCTGGGTCATGTCAACCCCGTCCTGAGTCTATCTCATCCATTAGCACCTAGACGTCCTCAACCCGCGTATTGGCAAGGGAAAACCTATGCTCAGGTTATGATAATAACTACATCCACATTATAACCATCAACTTTCTCAAACTCTTTGAAAGTAGCTTGCAATTTCAATTGGAAACCATTTTGTATCTACGCTCCAATTTTAAGCCAATTTTTCGTAAATATCTTAGGTATGTAATGCATTTCCGACTTACTCATGAAGTTCGGGCATTACATGTAATGCACAGTTGAGACGTCCATGCATTAAATAAAGACGTCTCGTGGTACGTAGTAAATTTTGCTTGGACGGTCAACGTGTTAAAAGGAATCTTACAGGATCACAGATTAATGATATATGTCTAGGTTACAGGATTGATGTTCAGAGACAAATGAATTTTCACCAGACGACAAAATATTTGAAATTTAGACCACGCGGCCTGTAGAGTGGTTTATTATAATGGAGGTTTTAATGTAGATTAAATACTCGTTACATCTTCGAAAATTCTGTTCATCGAAAAATCAAGAGAATTAAAATCCATTGTACGACGTGAAGTTCCAGGAAAGAATGGAATTCTATTGAAAGCACACACAGGAAAACACATTGTTATGCAGGCAAGCGACGTAACGTCGAGAGAACACATTCCTAAAGCACATACGACTTAAAAGTTTCCTCATCGCCATACTTTATAACAGATTTCAGCGCTAAGAAAACCCACACAAAAGACCGAGATAGATATTCGATTTCTTCGTTTTGTCAGCAATATTCAAATGGGGTCCGCCACGGAAATATTGCCCCGTTGCCTATATGCAAATTCTATTTGAAATGCGAAAGTTTCCACAAGAGCGTCGAACCTTCAATCGTGAAGGCAAACAGTTTCTATAAGATTAGTCGTGAGATGCTCCTTCTGCAGTCAATATTGACTTAGGCGGTCGAGGCAGACGGCGAGTCGCTTTAAACATGGAAAAATACACTCAGTAGTGTAACGTTGCTCGGCTTTCACGTTGATTGTGTTTGTGGCATTTTATTTTATAGAATGAAATGGATGCAATAAGGTTGACATTCTAGTGGGTACATTCATGTTTAGCTTTTATTATATTATTTGTTGAATATAGTTGTGTTTTGAACTTTACTGCAGCTTCGACTGTGTTTAAAATATTGTCCAATTTCGAAGTAGTGCTATTTGGAATTGAAAAGGAATTGAATGGGACAGAGAGGTTCACAGACAACATAATGTCAGAAAAATAGTGATGTCCCAATGTTATCAGTTTTTATTGAATTGCTGCAGTGCTATTCTGTTCGAATCTCATCTCGATTTCAAGGATCGACTCGACACCTGTCCAGAATTATTTGGTTCGTCTTTTATCCCAAAATTGAGATTTTTATGTAGTAGGTTGACAAACGGGGAGACTGTATACCAGATGGTAACTAGTTACCGCCGCCTATATACACCTACAACCCCAAGAGTATTGCTGCGTTGCCAACCTTAGAGACAAAGGTGACGTCTCATGTGTCTGTAATTTTACCAACTCCTATACTCTTCTAGCTAGAATACAGTAATGCTGCTTGGTGGCAGAGATAGGCTTGGTGGTAGTGTACTTTAAATATCGATGTCGAATTGCCACCCGAGATAAAAGTCGTAGGAACGTGTCATTTAAGTTTCGAGGATCTTATGGCCAAATACTCAAACGCTACTCAAATTTCAGTTGCCGTTAATTCTCATGCTGTCACTGTCACTACGCCTTAAAGTGACAGTGACAGCACGAGACTTAATGGCAACTTAACTGTTTGAGTGTTTAGCTATAAGACATAAAAAAAATTATTGAGTACCAGTGTTTTCTATAAGGAATATGAACATACAACATGAAAATAACTTCCTCCTTCAATCTCCCACAGAAATTTCCTTGCGAGTAGTCTTTCGTATTACTGTGCATTTTTCTACGGAGGTCGGCAGCCTCCATCGCTGCAGGGTTCCTGTTCTTTTTTAAATGTGTGCGTTTGCTTCGCTTACCGACTTATTGTCTACTGGACGGCCAGCTGTTTGCATTGCCGCTATTGCATTCCCGCATTACGTTGCTATACAAAATGTTAAGAATTGCATTTTATCTTGTGAGAGATGAAATGTGTATTTTAAAGTTTGTTGGACACTAATTGGATTTTTTAAGTGTATGTTATGTTGGAATTGGAACTCTTTTCATTTTATCTTATCTTGTTTGTTTTCTGTACATTAGGATTGTCTGTAAGTATTTGTCTTTAGTTATTTGATATAAGATCGACAATTTCACATTTTATGTTACAATGTGAGTGATTGTGGTCTTTTTAAACTGTTTTAATTAGCTTCACTTTGTTCATTTGTTTGTTTGATTCAAATCTTGCGACAGACTTTTCAACTACTTTTGCTTAACGGATTCTACTGCAACTTCTCACCTAAATTCAATTCCTATGACAATACAACTTTATAATACGCTGATACCTGATGCTGCATGGGGTACTGCAAGATAAAACCGTTAAACTTAAAAGTTTTTTCAAGGGTTTATACTCTATTTCATTTAAGCGATCATCAAGTTCTCTCGTTTCTATAAACAGCATCCATTTTCTTCGATGAGCTATCTACGAGGTAAATTATGGATTTTATCAGGAGATTTAGAAATAAGAACAGTAACATGTGAACTAAGGCTGACTACGTATGGGACATTAGATACAAAGTTATTCTAGACGCAGTTGATCGCTATTTGTTTTTAGCTACAGCGACCGTTTGCGTTTGTTTTGCGTGTATGCAGACACCTTCATCATCGCTCAAGCAACCGGTTTTCCCTTCGGAATCAGAAACATCTGACGCTGTGGACACAGGTTAGTGTCCTCGAGACTAAAGTGTGTCTTGATGCACTAAACTAAGTCTCCAGACATAGGTAAAGTGTCCTGGCCATTTTGTGCGCCATGTGCAGTCAGATCAACAATGTTATCTAAGCAACTCGAATCAAACTGTCCGCCGCCAGGAGAGAATATTATGGCAATTTTCCCTTCAAAGGTGGAGGTCGATAGTGTACATTTACCGTTAGCGTACTTGCAAGTCTTTGTTTTAAAACAATAGGTCGTATTTCGGCGCCCATACTTGGGTCGGCTTGCTCAGCTCAAAGGTTGGATATGGGTTGCCCGTGTTTTCTTCGTTTGAAAAGGTAGGGGTTCTAAATGCTAGGTTCATTAGCAACCAACCAACAAAGCCACAACATTGTAGAATTCTCGTTTTATTTTAACTCACGTTGCTTTTATACTCAAAAAAATTAATATTTACCTAAAATTTCAATAAGAATTTTATATTACATTTATTAGATACCTGAATATGCAGAATCATAATTGCGATTAGAACTATCGAGTCAGATTTACATAAATATACCTACCCTAAATTGAAACGAATAATACTTGTTGAAGCCTAGCACAACGCCAATTAATGCAGTACTAATTATCTAAAATAATGTGTTATAAAATAAGGCGGTAAATGATAATTAATGCGCAAAATAAACGGAATTTCATTCAAATAAGGATTAATTGCAATTATAACGTAATTACCCAATTCACATCAATTGAGCTGTGAGTGACTAATTATTCCACTGTTTTGGTAATTGTACGTTGATTGCTCCAAGCAAATATCTTCAGACTGGAAAAACGAGATACGGTGTTCCTTCAACGAAACGGGATCCTCCTACCAGGCGGGTCTTATGCCTGGCGGGCCACTGCACAACGGTTTATGTTGGGAAGTTGTGTTACTATCTGCGTGTCAAATCTTGATATCGCGATGCAGGATTTGTGACGTCATTTTTAAGAGTTGTTATTATTTGTCGCTGTAAACTGCTAGGTCATCGTAGTGCTGCGTAGTTCGCATGTGGCGTGGTAGATGTCGCCACAATTGTTAAAAAACCTGTCGGTTGCGAACATCTTGCTGTATTAAAATGAGAATCCTTAACATCCGTTTTTCTATTTTTCACCTTCTTCTTCCTGCCCTTATCCCACATTAGGTGGGATCGGCACAACATGCATTTTATAAATTCATGTTGTTACAGGTTTTGGCTTATTGTTTTATGACCGGCCGCCTGCCTGACATCAACCCTCCTTGGGAATAGTCGTTGAGCGTTCGTGCGGGTGACCCATGTGCTTGCTGATATTATGATTTTCTATTTTTTATATTATATTTTATTTCATGAAAAGTTATGCAATTATTTCACGTTTCAGATATTCATTTCTAACAAAAAAATAATATACAATACTAAATAAAGGCACTGATTTAAAGAGGCAGTTGTAAATAGCGGTTTTGGTATGTTAAAAATTATAAATGGCACGTTTAATAACTAGTTCAGCAGTTAAAACTAAGCAGTAAAGTAAACAAAAATGAGTAATAAAAAATAATGAAATGGATCAGTGAATATATAATTGAGCAGGAAAATAATTAAATGGGCGGTAAAGATTATTGAACGAGCGGTTACGTGTGGGCAGTAATAAATCGGAATTTGTCGGTAAGAAATCTCATTCTAAACAATTCTATAAACAAAGAGGTGGTTAAGTAGTTTTCGCGATATAGCGGTGTGACGGTCGGACGGATAGACGGACGAAGTCGCACCATAGGGGTTCCTTTTTACCTTTTTGGTACGGAACCCTAAATACAGTACTTAAATAGTAATGAAAAATTAAATTACTTTTGCTTTGACTGAAGGAATTAAATAAAACAAATTATATAATAATAATAGGAACTTTTATTCGTAATTGAGTTAAAAGTTATATTAAAATGCAGAAGGTAAATAAGTAAAAGTGGTAGAGATTCCTTTCCTTGACAAGTGGTTAGTTCCACAGTTACTGATTTACTCGATGTGTATTGCGTAAAACGTTATAATTATAGCATAATATTTGTGACGCACGACATCCAAGTAGGTTGCTGCGTTCGCAAAGTAAATGTACGGTTGATGAGACCGTACACTGCTAACCTAAAAAAGGCAAGTATCTTCAGAATAATCGCTGAGCTACCCAAAAAGGCCACGCATGCACCAAATATGTACTCGCATTTTATTTAAAAATTTCATCCAAATATGTTACACAATTTTATCCTAATAAAGTAAATTAATATACAAATATCATTGTTTACCCAAAAAATATAAATGAATGAATCTATGCATGGTCGAGGGTGGGCTTGGTCGACGGAGCCCCGCTTTGCGGGGCTCCTACTTTTGGATGGTTTATAAAAAAATAACCACGACCATGGCGGGGTCGTGTGAGCGAGCGAAGCGACACGACCCCGCCATCCCTTTCTAACCTAACCTGTCCGAGTCGGGGTGCCCTAAAGTCCAGATTACATCCAGTTTCTCGCAGTAGTGATATATTTGGGTAGTAATGACACAAAACTTTGTTAGTTAAAATTTGGTGCACGCGTGGCCTTTTTGGGTTATGAAAAGTTTTTGTAGTGCAGGCATGACTTAAATAGCCCAAAAGATTTTGGTACAGGTTTCATTTATTTGTACATTTTTTTTTTTTGGATGAGTCTGTTTAGGGTAACGATTGTGTTTTTGGTGGTCATTCAATTTAATCCCATTCGAAACATACTTAAGTAATTAAAATTACATAGAATTTGCTTAGTAGCAGCTAAAATAAACTTATCATTTACCTCTCTTTTCAATGAATTTGAGTTTGGGTGCCACCGCTCGCTATGATCTGCCGAACTATTTATCGTACCGCTCATTCCATTCAAAATAACCGACTAATTGTTTTGTTATTACTGTCCATGTTTTACTGTCGCAATAATTAATCAACCGCCATTAAATTAAATAACTGCTCAATATGTTTTTCAACTGATCATAATAACATCTCGAATATTTAAATAACAGCTCAAAAAATTAGTTCCCCTAAATAAATCTTTGGGATCAGGGTTCAAGTTAGACTGTATTTATTTTACTGAAAAATTCTTACAAAAATACCGTCAAGTAGGTACTTTTGTTAATCCCACAGAAATCTAAATATTGTGCTGTTATCCAGATTTTTGTGTTTAATCCCAATGTTATTTATTCAGACTCGACTTAACCTTGTCTGGCGTCTACTTTTGACTAACAAAAAAACTAACATTGAACGTAAAGCCCAAAATTACTTTAAATCCACTAGAGACATGGGCTAAAAGAAAAATAACAACAACTTTAGACAAGTAAATAATGCCTTTGGTAACTTTAAAATATTTTTCAAAATGTTTAACAATCCTTGATAGCCTAGGGATGCAACCGTCGGACTGCCAAATCATAGGTCTCGAGTTCAAACCCAAGGCTGACCTCTGACTTTTCGGATTCATGTGCGTATTGTATAATTATCACTTGCTTAAAAACGGTGAAGGAAAACATCGTGAGGAAACCTGCCTGAGAGCCATGCCTGAGAGATATTTCTCGACGGTATGTGAAACCAAGTCTGAGGCCCATGGGCGGCATAAACTCTGACACCAGGTTAGTCACTAACCACACGAAAAGAAGAAGAATGTTTTTTTTTTTTTCGACCATATAGCACAAAATATCGAATGAATAGAACATTTATTCCAATAAGTTATATTTAAGCAAACAGTTATCTTATCCAAGTACAAACTTAATACAAACTCTTTGTAATGACGAGTGTACAATTAGCATCGTCCTGCCGCCGCAGTCGGATAACGAAGCGCGACGCCGCTCTTCACATGCAACTTGACTTCCAACCTTATTACAAAACGACCTTTATGACATTGACATTCTAAAAGAAAATTTAACTGTATGTTTGTATACATAAGGTTGAATTCAGATTGAACATGTAAGGTAGTTAAGGACGAATTTCGTAGATACTGAAATCTGTAGATGTTGCACTTGCCTACCTCGCGATAGTGGATATAGTGAAGGGCTCTCCAGTTGAAGTAGGTATACATACCGCAACTTTCAGGCACTGCTAGGATTTCAGATTGGTTCTGAGTCGTTATAATGAAGATAATATTTGTTTATTGTTTTTGTGATCATTTAATTTAATTTTCTGTAAAAACAGAACATGATTCTTTTGTAACGTTACATAGATGTTTTTATTACTCTATGACATAACATAAGATCACACCTTGTATTACCCAAAGGGTTCGGCAGAGATGTTTTTAGTAAACCCTAGTTTCGCCAGTTATGTTCAAGTCCCATATAATAGGGGGCGAGTCTATTGCCATTAACCGGGCACAAAGCCAGACTCCGTGCTGTAACTGAGAAATTCCTAATGGAAAAACTCAATAACAATTTGCCCGACCAGGGGATCGAACCCAGGACCGTACTCAGCAGTCGCACTTGCAACCACTATACCAACAAGGCAGTATTACTCCATAATGTGGGTATTTTAAAATAAAATAAATAATGCCTTTAGTAACTTTCAAAATATATTCTTCAAATATTTAAACTGCCTCGGTGGTCCGGTGGTAGCAACTGCGACTGCTGATCTTGAGGTCCTGGGTTCGATCCCCAGGTCAGGCAAAGTGTTATTGGGTTTTTCCGTGTGGAATTCCTCAGTAGCAGACCGGAGTTTGGATTTGTGCCCGGTTGATGGCAATAGGCTCGCCCCCTATTACATGGGACCTAAACATAACGGCGAAATGAGGGTGTTACTATACACCTCTGCCTAACCCTTCAGGGAGTACAGGCGTGATGTTATGATGTTATGTTACGTGGGTATTTAGTCAATGACGCTTTTCTTTTAGGGAAAATGGTCTGCTAACGTTATTTAAGGTTAAAAGTTGGCACAACTCAATCACATGTGCATAAACATTGCGGTAATGATGCCTAACGAGGTAAACAGTGTTGAGCATTGGTGTCGAAGCTATACTTAAAACTCCGTCTAGCATAAATTATATTATGAGCACCTGAAGTTCAAATAAGTCAGCGGTTCCCATGCGAGCTCGATCTAAAGTGTGGTTTTGATAACTGTTGAGAATTCTAATCTTGATTATTAAAATTAAATAACAAATCTATAACATCATAACATAACAACACGCATTGTACACCCCGAAGGGTTCGGCAGAGGTGTTTTTTAGTACACCCTCGTTTCGCCAGTTATTTTTAAGTCCTATGTAATAGGGGGTGAGCCTATTGCCATTAACCGGGCACAAATCTGGATTTGAAAATACAGTTTTTTTGACAGGATATTATGGTGACATGGTGACAGACACAAGTAATGACAATTTATTTAATCATCGATTTCATTGATGTCATGGTTTTTACAACAAAACTCTTTAAATAAGTTTCCTTTAAGTAGTTTCCGATTGGGAATTTCTCAGTACCAGCCTAGAGTCTGGACTCTGGGCTGGTACTGAGAAATTCCCAATCGGAAAACCCAATGACACTTTCCCCGACCTGGCGATCGAACCCAGGATCCCATGCTCAGCAATCGCACTTGGCGACCACTAAACCAACAAGGCAAGACAAATCTAAGTAATTCAAATTTACATTTTGACAGGTTTTGTGCGATCGCACTCCATTTTGACAGCGGCAAGTTGAATAATACTTTGTGTCTAAATAAAAACAAAGTCCAAAAAGAAAAACAAATAAACAAAAGTATTTATTCGACAGACGTGTCGTTAATTACTTCACATTTTACAAAAAGTATTACACAGGAGTATATGAAACTTTGTAACTTTCTAGTAAACATGAACGAGAGCCAAGCTGTGTAAAAGGAAATCAAGTAGTTGCAATAAAAGAAAGCAATGGAGTCGCCTTTTGTGCAGCCGACAAAGTTGCAGGCGAGAACTGAGGTATCAAGTAACTTGCAAAGTATTTCACTTCTACATTTTATCTTTAATCAGCTCCAATCGATAGAAAATTTAATAACTTTGGTGTTGAATATGAATCATAGTATTTAAATTAAAAGAGGAAAGTTTTGTTTGGTAGTTTGCTTTGGTTTCGCAAAAACATTTTAGTTTCAGGTTTTTTGTTTTATTTCAGTTGATCATGGAATGCGCTGCCTGTGTGGGTGTTCCCCGACAGTTACAATCTGGGTGTCTTCAAGTCACGAGTGAATCGGTTTCTTCTGGGCAAGCGTGCTCCATCGTAGACCGCATCATCGCTTAACATCAGGCGGGATGGCGGCCAGACGCAGGCCTAGAAACAAATAATAATAAAAAAAAACATTGGAAAACTCCATTCAGCTAATAAATAAAATGATTCTTGGCTTAGATAACGTTAAGTTCTCCCCTGGTTGTTGAAAGAAGTTTGTCGGGGTAATAAGGCTGGAAATTGGCAGTAGCTTAGACCTGTTACTATTAAGATAATCGAATTACCAAACGTAATCATTTATGACATTTTTGTGGTGGAAGTTCATTATGAAAGAGAGCCATGTTAAGCCATGAATGTCTACGTTGATTACTGCCTCGTTGGTCTAGTGGTCATTAGCGCGACTGCCAAGCATGGGATCCTGAGTTCGATCCCCAGGTCGGACAAAGTGTTATTGGGTTTTTCCATTAGGAATTTCTCAGTAGCAGCCCGGAGTCTGGATTTGTGCCCGGTTAATGGCAATAGGCTCGCCCCTATTATATGGGACTTAAACATAACTGGCGAAACGAGGGTGTACTAAAAACACCTCTGCCGTACCCTTCGGGGAATACAAAGCGTGATGTTATTCTAAAGACCCAGAAGGCTTAGCACGAACGTGTGACATATACCTATAGTATCGTCTACGTATCGCTAATGTAAACGAATTTTGAATCGAAAATTCAACTGTCGTATAACATTATGGTTTATATTTTTGCGAAATGCACGATTTGTATCGTACATAGATAATTATGAATAAAGTTTTCAATTTAATTAAATAGTAGGTATGTGTGAAACCAGTATTTCCGTTTCAAAATTGACTTACACGTTACCACAAAATAGATAGGTACAGAAGTCAATCTACATACAAGTGCGCTCGAGCAACGCACACAGATATCGTGTCCGTGAGCAGAGTCTATACACTGCTCACGGACACGATATCTCGGACTGTTTGGGACTAGAGTGCGAGTGAGTGCGAGCGCCAGTGCCATGCGCTTGAGAGAGATAGATATATAGAGCGTTGGTATGAAAAGTGAAGTACATACATGTGATTGACTTCTGTACCTATCTGTTTTGTGACGTTACGTTTACGTTAGTTACTAGACAGCATTTGTGCTGAGCCTACTGTTTTAACAGTAGTACATACACCCATTTTGTTAGAACATTTTCGCAGATGAAGCAGAGCTTCATTAGCGAGTTCGTAAATCAAACATAGCAAAGCTGATCTTTGCTATGTTTGATTTATAAACTTAAGTTTTAAGCGGAGTAACAGTGAATATGATAGTTTTGTGCGAAGAAGTGATGAGTTATCTGTTTCTAAGTGTAAGCTAACATTCACATAATAGTGTTGTAATCATTGTCTATCGATAAGGTGCTGTTATATCTATAGTGATTTTTTTGAAGGGACGATATTGAAATTGTTTCAACACGTAATTTTTTTCAATTGAAACATTTTCAGGGAGTAGTAAAAACAAGATACCACATCAGAGCATTCGAAGTATTGAAATAGCTCCGTTTTTTTTAAAGCGGTATTCTTTCTATTGTTCCTGCATCTGTATTGTAGTTATTGATCTCGTATCAAGTGGCACTTAAAATATCGAATGTACATCATTTAAAACATTGCTGAAATTTTACACATTTACAACATCATTTTTTAACTTTGTTATTATAACCTGCCTCGTTGATCTAGTAGTGGCAAGCGCGACTGCTGATCGCGAAATTCTGGGTTCGATCCCCAGGTCGGGCAAAGTGTTATTGGGTTTTTTCCATTAGAACGTTCTCAGTAGCAGCACGGAGTCTGGATTTCCCGGTTAATGTCAATAAGCTTGCAAACATAACTGGCGAAACGAGGGTGTACTAAAAACACCTCTCCCGAACCTTTTTATACCTATTTGCGGGCATAGGGAAGATTTTTCAGATTTTGCCACCGAATAAAATAAACTAATTTTCATAACAAAACGTATTCTAGAAAATTATTTTTATTCCTTCACGTCTACGATTCGAATTTAAACAAGCTGGATACGAGGCATCAAATCATAAGCATTCTGTTCTCATACAATATACACACCATTTTCGTACAGTACCAGTCTCGTCACAGAAAACGTACATCTAAACACAAACTTACATACTTTTGCAGGGCTGCCAGGTTACCATTAAATAGATGTTTGGCTTTTTATTGCCTAAAATTACGGGCTTTTGATAAACATTTTTTCTGCTGGTTTTTATGATAATTTTGTGGCGGCATCTATCACGTCACATGCGAATTACGCAGCACGACGAATGTCTAGCAGACTACAACGACAACAATGACAGCTGTCAGATGAAATGTCACAAATCCTGCATCGCGATATCAAGATTTGACACGGAGCTAATAATTATAAACGGTGTAAATAGACCCTTAACGAAGCCGAAAGACACTTATTCTCCACGTCATTGCGATAATTTTTTTGTTCCGGACTTAGCCTGGGAGCCTTCTAGTTACGGAGATATTGGAGGTCAAAGTTCCAACTTTTTTTTAAAATACTTGTTTTGAAGGTTGCAAATGTTATTAAATTACCCGTTTACTACTCATTGCATCTATCAGCACAGTGTTTTGAGTGCGTTGCATTGAGCTTTATAGTAAAACGAAATTTTTCACCCAAAAAAAATGTCGTTTCCCAGCGTCAATTTTTGCGTAGGGTTATTTAGTTTTATGTGCCGAATGCATGGTTGACGGCTTCATGAAGGGTCTTTTTACATCTTGTATACAACTTCCTAACATCAACCGTTGTGCAGTGGCCCGCCAGGCATAAGACCCGCCTGGTAGGAGGATTCTCCCTTTTCTTAGGAGGAACACTAAACCTCGTTCCCCTATAATTTTAATTAAAAACTGGCATTGCAGGTGCAAGTGTGTTACCTCTGTGGACATACCACGAGCGACTTAACCAGCATGCAAAGGCAGGCAATGCTCTTAATCAGTAGACTAATGTCTGGTTCCTATAAACAAAAACGAATCGTTTTGTTTACCAATGGTAGCAATTTTTATTGCCAAACTGGGCATATTAAAATAATATATCATAGCATCACGCCTTGTGTTCCCCGAAAAGGTCGGCACAGGTGGTTTACTGCACCCTCATTTCGCCAGTTATGTTTAAGTCCCATGTAATAGGGGGCGAGCCTATTGCCATTAACCAGGCACAAATCCAGACTCCAGGCTGTTACTGAGAAATTCTTAAGAAAAAACCCAATAACACTTTGCCCGACCTGGGGATCGAACACAGGACCCCATGCTCAGCAGTCGCGCTTGCGTCCGCTAGACCAACAAGGCAGTCACGGTCAGTATATAAAAATACTAGTAAACAAATTTTATCTGTTATAGCTACTTCTGTATGGGAGGGTCTACTTTTCTTCGGTAGAGTTACAAGCAGTACTTCGGTACTAAAAATCGGTTTTTATTTTGTTCTGAAAAGTTGTGTTTTTGCGAATGCCATTATATTCTCCGGGGACGGCGATATGTGTATTATGTAAAAAATTATGAAGATATCAAAACGGTTCAGTTCAAACAAGACATCAGGTTTTTAGATCTTAGATTTAGCAACCCTGCACCAACATACGTCACAATGCAAGCAGACATGTTACATAGAGTCGGTACAACATTATTCAGGACAGATAATACAATATTTACAGACCAACCCGTATGAGCCAACATTTGTTTCTCATTATGTCGGCTATCGCAGTTATTCGTGCCTACGTCAATTATGAAGCGAGGCAAATATTTTCATTCAAATTTCAATGTTGACATGTTCAGGCTCTATGAATTTGTGCATTTAAAGTTCCTTTATAGAGGTAATGGAAAGGATTTGTGGGTAAATTTTAATACGCTATGTAAATATATGTGTGTCGTCTAGATTTTGTTATTACATTGCGTTAGAGTCTAAACGCTAGGAAAATAATAATACTTGACGATTCGATGGAGACAGTGGTTGAGCTTTTTAAGTTGACTTTAGGATTTCAGCTTCGATCACCAGCCAAAACAAATCCTTATCCTTATCCTTACTTTATTAATATTATAAACGCGAAAGTTTGTATGTATGGATGTTTCTTACTCTTTCACGCAAAAACGGCTGAACGGATTTGGATGAGATTTGGCACACAGGTGGACTATGCCCTGGATTAATACATACCCATACTACGTGACCCGTTCAAGGGGAGGGAGGGGGTCTTCAAAATACCACGCTTGGTCACAAGGGCGGGGTGGAGGGGGCTTAGGTTTTCGTCACGTGGTCAATATCTTCTAAGGAAATCTCGCGCTTTTTTTTCGAGCTATATTCAAATATGGCGCGCAGTGTTTAGCGCTTTTTAAACTCACAGGTGGCAACATTGACGCACATTGAGCCAAATAATTTCGTTTTTGCAATTATTTTTATTTAAAACCATATTTATGAATTACTACGTTAAAACTAGAGGGGGAGGGGGGGGTATTGGCATATACTACGGGTGGTCACCGAGGGTGGGAGGGGGGGGGGGGTAAAAAGTTGTATAAAATGGGTTACGTAGTATGGGTACGTTCCCTAGGATACTTTTTATCCGGGTACATCTAGTAGTTTCCGTAGGATGCGGGTGAAACCGCGGGTAATAATATAGTATTTTATGGTCCACAGACAATCGTTTTGTGTTTTAAAAAAAAATCTTTGTCCCATATTAGGAGTTCTCCAGTATCGTGGGTGCGTTTACAGACACAAATCTTCACATGCACAAACGCCCAGATCCAGAACAAATATTTGTAAGCCATACAAATATTTGAACGACCCGCAGCGCAGAAGCCAATTGCTCAGTCACTGCACCAAACGTGTCTTCAAGTTATTAATTTTTTGCCTGGTCTTACGACTCTAATGCCACATAATACTAAAATCTAGACGACACCCATGTACGGTCAACAACGAAAGTTGGTTAACACTTTTAATTTTACATAACATCTAAAAGACACAAAGTTATTCGATACTCTGCTTTTCATAATTTCATATAATAGTCAAGAGTTTTTGTTATTTTATTGATAAGTGTGTTCCGATTAAATTTGAATATTATTGTGTTCAGTTATGATTTAAAAAACTAAAGTGTTAACATACTTTTGTTGCTGACTGTACCTATTTACAAAGTGTACATATTAGTATTTAGCCACAAATTCTTTCCATTACCTCTATAAAGGAACTTCAAATTGTTCCATATCTAGGTGTTGATGCAAGTGTTTTTTTTTTAAATTCTTGATTTGATCCATTTCATTTAATCCTAGTCTCACCTGATGGTAAGTGCAGAGAGGGTCTAATATGAACCACACGAATCCAAGGAACAGAAATATAGGGTGATTCCCCTATTTCCCTCTGACTCTCACATACATACGACGGAACACAGTAAACTGCTTGGCGCCGGACTTTAACGTGAGGGTGGTGAGTTAGCCAGGCGGACCGTATAGATCTTACCACCAAGCAAATTGTTGATTTCTTATGTAAACGCCCACGATGGGTACAGAAGAATATCAATTATCAGGCATAATTTAAAAAATAAACTTCTAGTCTAGAAGTTATTAAATAATTTACGTGCATAATGTACCTTTACTCTAAGCTGCATAATTGAGAAGAAGCGAAGTGAAAAGTACGTCGGAGTAAGTTACTAAACATCTAACACTAAAATACGCGCGGTATTGTATTTCGCGTTCATTAGTTCCCACTTTTAGTTTTAGTTTGCGATGTTTCTATTTCTGCTGAAGTTCTGTAAATTATAATTATTTTGCTGCAAGTTTTGGAGTGAGTAGGTATAAATAAATATTAATAGAGACTAAAATAATTACGTATTGTATGTAACCATTAAGCAAGTAGTTGGATACTTGCTTTTCATGCAGAAGGGTTTAAGTTCGATCACAGCCCGTACCTCTGACGTTTCGAATTCATGTGCGGATTATAATTTGATTACTTATCACTTGCGTTAACGGTGACGGAAAAACATCGTGAAGAAACCTGCACACCTGAGAAGGCTTCATAAAGTTCTCGATGATCTGTGTAGTCCGCCAACCCACACTGGGCTAGCGAGGTGCACTGAGGCCTAAACCCTTCTCATTCTGAGAAGAGCTCCGTGTCTAGTAGTGGGACGGTAATGGGCTGATTATGTTATGTTTATGTTACCATTAAGTGTGGGTCGTGGCTAAATAACAACCGTGCGGATCATTCGATTTGGGAGGTTAAGCTGCGCTTGTCTCAGTCCGTGGATGGGTGACCTTTCGTTAAGCATCGAAATTCCTCTCTCAGTATCTCGGAGAACACGTTAAATCGTCGGTCCCGAGTAGCGTACGAATACCTAGGGCAGTTGTTATGGGTCAGAAACCCGAAAGTCTGACAACCGGTCTAATATTAGGATATCGGCATTGCCCATTGCAGTAACCGGGTTGCGAAGGTCTGATGGCAGTCGCTCCGTATAAAATACTGGTATTCAGCCGCGTATGGTTAAAATGAAAGCTGACCCTAACGTAGTTGGGAAAAGCCTAAGCTGAACGTATGTAACTACACTTGTGGTTCCCGAAGAGTTTGGCGCAGGTGTTTTGTCGTATGACCATAATTCGGCAATGATGACGTAAGTGGCTTGTATATTGCGTCCGATTCAAATACGAGAAAATATGATCTAAGAAAACTCCGCTGAAAATCTATGAAATTCGGATCGGATGTATTGGGCTTTATTCGGATCGTATTTTCTTGGGTTCGGATTGGACGTACAAGCACTCTTAGGGTGAATGCAATTTGTGGTAAATCCACATGCAAAGTTCTATGAAGTGCGCATCTTTCTAAGTGTGTTGGTATTTTCAGTATTTTAACAGCAGATGGGTGCCTTAAGTTATTGTTATGTGCCGACTTGCAAACCCTGTAACACATTGCTTGTGAGCACCACAGACACTGAATTTAATTAACCTTTTCACCGCCACGGACTTCAATAGAAGTTCCAGATTTTAGTGCTTCCAGCGCCATAGCTTCATTAGAAGCTTTTCATTTTAACTATGTTATAAAATAAGTTTACTCTATTTAACAGGTCATCAGCTCATCACTGCTGTTTATTATATATTTCGTTATACATTTATAGCTTGGCGATGCTGGCGAGGCATAGCGTTATGTGTACGTTGGCGGTGAAAAGGTTAAAAAGAAAAACCATCATATTTTTTTTAAATCCGAATAATACTCTGCTCTGTGACAAAAGAAAACCTTTTTTTAACGTTTTTAAAACTAAATTTGCTCTCGCAGGGCACGTTCAGAGCCTCATCACAAAGGCTTCGTTGCACCACTCACTACGCATTCTAATGCAAATTTCATTGAAATGCCCTCCCATTGTTATCACTTCCAAGTCCCCAAGGAGAACTTCGTACTCATACACACATATACCTATATATATATATGCGACTCAACGATACTATTAAAAATGCAATTTCAAGGGAGAAAATTGTGTGGAAACGTTTGCAGCAATATTAGAGACGAATTTGCATTAATTAATAACGTCAAATGTTGTGGGGTGCTTAATATTATATAGGTATATAGTTTGAAGTTGTACTTACTCCCTTTGACCTAAGGGGAAAATGAAACCCTCGAAAAGGGAATGAATGGTCTTGTTCCGACATGGACTTCATATCCAGTCAGTTCATTTATAGTCTGGCCATTAAAATTTTGTATAAAAGGTAAACAAACCTTTGATCGTAAAAAATACACTTTGCTTAAATAATCCATGAATAATACTCATTTAAAAAAAGAAAAAAAATTAGAAAACGGAAGTTATGTTAAGGTTTTCTAAAAATGTCTGTAATATAAAATGCGTAAAATAATGGCAATAAGCTCGCCCGCATCACATGGGACTTAAACATAACTGGCGAAACGAGGGTGTTCTATAACACCTGTGCCGAACCCTTCAGGGAATACAAGGCGTGATGTTATGTTTATAAATACGTAACACAACAAAGGGTAAACCTTGAAACTGGTTGATGGGTAGGTTAAGTGTAATACCTACAATCGTATAGTTTTTGTCACTATTCACGCTATTCACTTATCACACAGTGTGAACACGCGGGTATAGTTCAAGCTATGATATTCAGGATTTTAAGAAATAGTTGATTCCTTACATGTTTATCTTGTACAGCTGATTTTGCAAGATTTTGGTAATGTTAACCGACTATAAAACCGAAAGAGGTTTTATGAAAATAAGAAAAAATTAAATTGGTGAATAGCGTGGATAGTGACAAAAAGTGTATGATGTTGCTATACTTTACTACCCATCAACCAGTTACAAGGTTTGCTCTTCGTTGTGTTACGTACTGTATAAATTATTATTCTATTTCAAGTTCAAAATAATAAACAAAGTCAGCTTGGTTAATTCTGTGACAAACATGCTTTCATGGTTCTATTTTATTTACAAACTTAACAGCAAAAAGAACATGAAATCAAAAATAGAATACAAACGGATAAATAATTACATCCGCTGCTAAAAATACTTCTGGAAGAAAAATCTAGAAAAACAAGATATTTACAAACATCTTGTTTTTTCCTCAAGTTTGGAAGTAAAAGTACAAATGTACAAAGTTTGAGCAAAATAGTTGCTTAATCGGTGTTCTTTTGGCTAACGTATGAGTCAGTTTTGAGGTCACGAGGCAAGGTTGTGTAATTTATCTAGATTTCGAGTCAAGGGATACAGGACTTACCTATATATATATATATATATAGAAAGAAAGAACAGAAAGACATAGACACACATACATACATAATATATCTTTAACTTTACATAGTATAAAACAAAGTCACTCCCGCTGTCTGTGCGCTTAGATCTTTTAAATTCCGCAACGGATTTTAATGCAGTTTTCAGCAATAGATAGAGTGATTCAAGAGGAAGATTTATATGCCCCACATTAGTATCTACATTGCACCCATGCGAAGCCGGGGCGGGTCGCTAGTAGAATATATAGAATGCCTTGTTGGTCTAGTGGTGGCAATCGTGACTGCTGATGTGAGGTCCTGGGTTCGATCCCCAGGTCGGGCAAACTGTTATTGGGTTTTTCCGTGTGGAATTTCTCAGTAGCAGCCCGAAGTTTGGATTGGTACCCGGTTGATGCCAATAGGTCCGCCCCCTATTATATGGGACTTAAACATAACGGCGAAATGAGAATATTACTATACACCTCTGCCCAACCCTTCGGGGAATATAGGCGTGATGTTATGTTTGTGATTCATTATATAGTATTTTTATTAAACGGTTTTAATTAGCTTAACTTCGTATACCTATGTTTGTTGGTTTATTTGTTTATTCGATTCAAATCTTTCTACAGATTTTACAACTACTTCTGCTTAATCGATTCTCCTGAAACTTCGCACACAAATTCAATTCCCATGACAATACTACATTGTAATAATTTCAACCTTTAATCCTCAAATCCTGATGCTGCAGGGGTACTGCAAGATAAAACCGTTCAACTTAAAAGCTTTTTTACCATTATTATATTTGTAGTTCGTACTTTAAATGTATGAGGTAACATGTGGATTGAGTTCATTAACTCTCAATGGTTTAACAACCGTTTGCTAAAAAAAATTAGGTAGGTACTAGACTTTTTGGTAATCTGTGGTTGAACCAGATAATTAATGTTGGTAAACAATAGCCTTAACCACAAAACAGATAGGTACAGAAGTCAATCTACATACAAGTGCTCTCGAGCAACGCACACATAGGCGCCCCATACACAGTCAATCTCGATCGCGATCCGCAATCAAAATCAATGATCGTGATCCAGATTCTTTTGTGATCAGATGCATCAATCCATCAATCTAATTCGTACATTATCAATCTGGATCGCGATCATTGATTTTGATTGCGGATCGCGATCGAGATTGACTGTGTACGGGGCGCCATAGACACTGCTCACGGACACTATATCTCGGACTGTTTGGGACTAGAGTGCGAGTGAGTGCGAGCGCGAGTGCCATGCGCTTGAGAGAGATAGATATATAGATAGAGGGACCGCCGAGCGTAGGTATGAAAAGTGAAGTACATACATGTGATTGACTTCTGTACCTACTTATCTGTTTTGTGCCTTAGCATTCAAACTCTTGGACTATGGTCGTTTCACAAGACCTTTAAAATTCCTTTTTTTATTCAGAATCAACTTGCTTCGATCACAATATCACCCGACTCTGGTGGTACGCAGTAAATAAATTGATCTCGTCTGAACTCACCTTTGCCACATCAGTAGTTTATATTAATTCAAGAACTGTTTTTATTGCAAAACGGACTCATACAGGAATAGAACAGAATTTCCTCTTAATTAATGTGAATAACGAAGCACACCAAATCATCATCATCATCATCATCAGCCTATAATGTTCCCACTGCTGGGATACAGGCCTCCCCTCTGTGAGAGGGAATGGGCCGTAATCCACCACGCGGGCCTAGTGCGGGTTAATAGATGTCACGTGTCTTCGAATTTTTGATTCTAGGACATGGCGGTTTCCTCACGATGTTTTCCTTCACCGTTTTGATGGCAGTGGTGGTGAAATAAATTACACAAAGTAATGCGCCTGGCTAGGTTCGAACCCACGACATGCAACTCGTAAGTCGGGGCTGTTACCACTGGGCCACCACTGCTCTGCATACCAAATAATGTATTGTTTTACATACCAACGTGTTCTTTGAGATACGGAAGAGTCTCGGTTTGTAACGAGCGGTCACCCATCCACGGACTGACAGCGACAAGTGCAGCTTAACCTCTCAAATCTTATGATCCGCGTGGTTATTACTTAGCCACTAGCTCCTATAAATCTGTTAACTGATGTTACTAAAATAATATGTTTGATATTTGTGTTTAATCTCGTCACATAGAGTGGCGTGTGCACCGTGCAGCGTTGTCTTGTATGGAAATACTCATACATTTTACATACAATTCTAGAATCCACAATGCATGTACTGCAGTCGCGTAAACGTATAAGGCTTCCTTAGTAAATTACCATTTGATTGTCTACGATGACTGTAATAGTGAGTTTGCTAATCCCCTTGAAGGACAAGGGTACTTGAAATCTAAGAAGTAGTTACTCTCTTTTTATTGGTAGCTGGTAACACAGAACGTCGTCAATATGAATCAACGTCTTCCTCTTAGCCTTTTCAAAATTATCTTGGGGTCAGCTTCCAGTCTAACCAGATGCGGCTGAATACCAGTATTTTACACGGAGCGACTGCCATCAGACCTCCGCAACCCAGTAACTGGGCAATGCCGATATCCTAAGGTTAAACCGTTTGTCAGACTTTCAGGCTTCTGGCTACCCGTAACACTGTCATAGGTATTCGTATGACACCCGAGACCAACGGCTTAACGTGCTCTCCGAGGCACGGAGGGGTCTCGCTCGATGTGTAACAAATGGTCACCCATCCACGGACTGACCGCGGCAAGCGCAGCTTAACCTCGTAAATCTTACGATCGGCGCGGTTGTTATTTAGCCACGAGCCCTTCTGGAATCAACGTACCTGACGTTATAAAAACAGTGGTTATTCGACAGAGCAGAGGATTCTCAGTCGAACAGCCGAAGAAGTCTGACCTTTTATATCTGATTAGCTTGCTCTTATTTTCTGATCTTGTGTAAATTATTATATTGTGTTGTAGCTTCTGTAACTAACCACTAACCTAAGTATAATTACCTACTCTTAGTGGTGGAGAGTCTATGTTGGTTTCATTTACTTTATTTTCCATGCTCCCAATCCTGACATACCTATATTAGCTATAACTGTAATGCCGGGTGTACACTCTCGCCGAGACAGTCCGAGACTTGGGTGCTGCCCATTGCTAATTTATGTTAAAAGTCAAGGATAGAGATAGCGCCTCGGGTTGTCTCGGCGAGTGTGTACAGCCGGCATAATGATAGATTCACCCCTACAAGAATCTGTTGTTTGACTTTTACACTCTATGACTAAGTTCGACCGGGGAAGTACCTATCATACCTATTTCTCTCACCGAGCAGCATTGCTGTGTTCCGATTTGAAAGTTATGGGTACCGGTGACATTACAGGCACATGAGACTTTTCAACTTTATCTCAGGGTTGGCCACGCATCAGCAATCCTCTTAGGGTTGTAGGTGTAATAGACGGCAGTAACTACTTACCATATCATCAGGTAGGCTATCAGCTTGTTTTTCAAACTATTTACATTAAAAAAAAACACAAAATTTGTCCCAGCAATTCTTCACCAACATTGAGACAACTCCGAATCAATAACATATTTTAGGTTGAGTAGAGCAACGAGTTTACTGTATTCTTTTTTTCTTTTTAATAAAACGTTGCCCCACTTTGGGATTTCTCCTTTATCGTGGGAGCGTTTACAGACACATATCTTCACATGCACAAACATCCAGACCCGGAACGACTATCTGTAGGCCATACAAATATTTATTCAGTGTGGGAATCGAACCCACGACCCTGTAGCGCAGAAGCCGATCGCTCAGTTACTGCACCAAACGTGTCGTCAAAGAATTATGTGTCAGAGAATTATGTCGCGTATTACGTTATCCTAACAGTTAGAATAATCATAAAATCACATACATACCTGAAGGTATCACACACGAAACAGATACAATAATATTATAAGAAAACCGATAAGTCTAGTAAAAAAAATTGTATCTACAAATATTTTTTCACGTAAGTATATTTTGCATCTAACAGATGGCCAAATACTCAAACGCTTCTTATTTTTAACCGACTTCCAAAAAAAGGAGGAGGTTCTCAATTCGTCTGTATGTTTTTTTTTTTTTTTTAATGTTTGTTACCGCAGTACACCCTCATTTATGAACCGATTTGAAAAATTCTTCTTTTGTTTGAAAGAGTATTCTTTCGAAATGGTCCCATTTAAATTTGGTGAAGATCTGATAAAGAACTTCGGAGATAAACAATGGAACTCCTCAATGACGAACAGTACGCATAATGTGATGATGCGATTGTGTACGAGCAGCGTCTTTAGCAGGTCCAACCATGTTTTAATTAAGGCCACTAAAATGAATGAAATAAAAAACATTTTAACAAAAATAAAACCGACCTCAACAAAACGAAAAAGTAATAAAATAATTACCATATTATAAAAGTAACAGATTCAGAAGTCGGTGCCTTTAATTTAGTTCAGCGTGGATTAGCACCGGCTTCTGAATCTGTTACTTTTATAATATGGTAATTATTTTATTACTTTTTCGTTTTGTTGAAGTCGGTTTTATTTTTGTTATTAAGTAGCTGTTAAGTCTCGTGCCCCAGTATCGAAAAAACTGTCTCATTGGTCTAGTGGTGGCGAGCGTGACTGCTATCGTGAAGTCCTGGGTTTGATCCCCAGGTCAGGAAAAGTGTTATTGGGTTTTTCCGTATAGAATTCCTCAGTAGCAAGTTGCCATTTATTTCGTGCTGTCACCGTCACTTTGAGGCGAAGTGACAGTGACAGCACGAAATATATGGCAACTTAAAATTGAGTAACGTTTAAATATTTGGCCAAGAATCTGTTTATATCGGTCCATATCTTTTAGATACTTATAACATCACGCCTTGTATTCCCCGAAGGGTTCGGCAGAGGTGTTTTTAGTACACCTTCTTTTTGCCAGTTATGTTTAAGTCCCTTGTAATATGGGGCGAGCCTATTGCCATCAACCCAAACTCCTGGCTGCTACAGAGGAATTCTACACGGAAAAACCCAATAACACTTTGCCTGACCTTGGGACCGAACCCAGGACCTCACGATAGCAGTCGCGATTGCCACCACTAGACCAATGAGACAGTTTTTTCGATACTTGGGAGGGGGGTCTTCAAAATACCACGCTTGGTCACAGAGGCGGGGAGGGGAGGGGGTTAGGTTTTCGTCACGTAGTCAATATCCTCTTGGAAAATCTCGCGCTTTTTCAAGCTATATTCAAATATGGCGCGCAGCGCTTAGCGCTTTTTAAATTCACAGGTGGCAACACTAACGCACATATGAGCAATTCTTTTTATCTTTCTGTTTCCAAAGAAATGTTTAAAACCCTATTAAAGGGTGTGGGGGGGGGGTTTGAGTATTGGCATATACTACGGGTGGTCACCGAGGGGGGGGAGGAGGGTAAAAAAATGTAAAAAATGGGTTATGTAGTATGGGTACGTTCCCTTATGTTATGTAATGTTATGCTGCGTGTGTCAGTCCATTGATATCTATAAAGAGCAATATGATAAAACATGCGCTCACAGATCTTATAGTATCACCGTTTGTGGGAGCTCTTACCATAATATTTTACTTTAATTGTTCCAATTTGTAATCGAGCGTTGCAACTAATGTTCTGAATTTAACAAATACTTGAGTTTAAGTTTATACAGCGCTCGTTTAAGTTTCTCAGCTGGTACAAGTTGCGTACATATAGCGTAGTTATAAGTCGTATACATTGTGGAAAACAAATAAACTTCGAGTCGGGAAGTTCGTTTCGTGGAACACTCGTAATTTTCTCTATCTTTTACTTCATCTTGTTTCCTTTGGTAAATTAAATTCCACTTATTTTATCATACCTACTGTAGATTAGACCTGTTGTGCTGTATTATTTTTTATTGGATGAGTTAATTTACGACGTAAAACGAAGTTTAGGAATTTATTAATGTTTGACTCGCATCGTGAAGAAACCTGCACACCTGAGAGGGCTCCATAAAGTTCTCGATGGTGTGTGTAGTTTGCCAACCCGCACCAGACCAGCGTGGTGGACTAAAGCCTACATCCTTCTCATTCTGAGAAGAGGCCCGTATCTATCGGTGGGACAGTAATGGGCTAATTATGTTATGTTATGTTGACTCGCCTTGGGGTTGATGTGAACCGACACTGTTGTTAGTTTTGATACCATAATATGCTTCCAAAATATCGTGTATTCATGATTTTTCGGTTTTATATCCACCATGACTGAGAAACCAAGTAATACTTACTGTACCAGGTAACCGTCTGATTGGCTTCTTGCAGGACAACACAGCATCTAAAATCAACTGGTGTGTTATATTATTTCGTTTATTTTGTCGTAATCAAGCACATGATAAGTCGACAATTTCTTGGAAGACGAACTCATTAATAATGTTTCCACACGCGCTCATAAAAGTTATTAATAACTTTAATATTTTTTCACATGTAAGGCCAATGTATTTCTGGATCATTCCGTCTACGTAAACACGAAATATGATTATAAACGAAATATACGAAAATAAATTTCATTATAAATGTGGATTTATTACGGGCTATCCGAGGCGGAATGCGTGACGAGACTTGGATTCTAGCACAGGAATGTGAAACGTAAACCTAGGTATTTCAAAGTCCATTGCTGCGTTCCCGGAGAATTTTATTGCAATACCAACTATAAAAGCAATGAAAACTGAAATAAAAAAAATCGAAATACTCACCGTTGGAAATATACGTTCCACGCTTGCTGCGTGGCTTCGGTGGGAATTATTCAATAACGCTGACGAATGGGTTTTATAACGGAATTGATTACGGGCCAGATAACGAGATGTAATCGCACCGGGGGGAATAGAGACAAATGTCGTATTGGTTGCAGATTTACAGCGCGGCGCGCGCCATCTGGCGTGCCAATTTATGAGTTTAATCAGGGAGCCGGCGTTGCCACCGGTTTGGGATCGCAGCGAGAATGGCGCCGGGCTTGTTCACTGTTCAGCTTGCAAGCCGCACATAGGCACACCCCTTTATATACTGCATTGGCTTTTAGCTGCTGCAAATTGATTTTAAGTGGTTTTACTCGTTTTTATCCCATAATGCCTCTTTTGAATGCTGATTTAGATTCAGGCTTTTGAGGATTGATTACATTTACGTTCAATCTCCGCTTCGATTCTGGAACCTTTGTGAGCGGTACCTTATAATGTTTTACTCCAATATTATGTACATTGATATTGTACGATCCCGAGCTTAGAATATCGACCGCCCTTATCCGTGGGTGTCATAAGAAGCGAGTTAGGGATTACCGGTAATAGGAACGTTATCTATTTTTAGAACAATAATAATGTGTGTCATTCTTCTTCTTTTTAGCGTGTCGATGGCAATCTAAAATGAGTCGGCCCAGAACTTAACTACGAGTTTAGCGTTATCAGTAACGTCCATTAGTTCCTGTAACGTGCAGGGCACGCAGGGCATGATGTTAGGTGTCCCATCGTTTGTGGAACAGCACACTACGTGGTCATTATTACGCTTTGTATTCCTGAGGTTATTAGATATACCTAATGGTCCAAGGGATGGTCCATGTTCAGTAACGTATATTTGAGCGTTGTCATCAGTTGTTATGCAATAAAGACTTGAATGTTTTACTTTTTTTAATTTATCTCATTGTAGAAGATCGTTATTTTGTACATCCATACGATTAAGATCGCAATTCTCTCCGTGTAATGGCAAATTGCTAGTTCATCGCTAACGACCTCTGGAATAGCCCATTTCGGTTGAGCCTTACAAATTGTACGGGTAGGTCCGCACTACGATTTCTCGTACTGTGGTTGCCATTAAACACGCAAACATTCAGACTAGAAACAGATATCTGTATCGAACTCGTATGTCTCTCTCTTAAAGCATTTTGTTAGTAGAGCAGATGATACTTCTTGCGTAGATATTGAAGATTCGATTAACAGTGTGCGGAGGTGACGGAATGCGTTATGCGTCTCGTGTCTGTCGTGAAATTATAAGCAAGTATATGAAAATATTGTTGCCAGCGGTAATAAAGGCAGGCCTACAGCGAATGTAGAATATACACATACATCGCAACATGTGTACAGTATAGAAATAGGCACACGAACAAAACACCAGTTTGTTTTAATTGGGCTGCTTGTAGATAGATTTTGCGGACCGTTTCTACGTAATCGAACAGTTATTAGCAAGACCCGAAGGGTCTCTAGCCGATGGGGACAAAGTAAAATACTTAACCTAAGCTAACTACTACTCTAACATCATGACTACTAGAAACAGCAGTAAGAGCGATCCCTAATGGGACTCAGACCTCGGCTTAGGACGTTGCTAGCCGGAGGACAGGGAGGGAGACAGCTTGATGAGGGCTGAATTAACGAAATGGTGTGACTGCGGAATTTGAAGAGATGACCGGCTATGCGGCGGCGGGTGAGCACGGTGGATCATGAACGGCGAGACACGCTTCACAGGCTTTAGACGTTGTAAACGCACCAGATTCAGTATTATATCTCGTTCCTATAGGTACAATTTCATACATCACAGTCTCTCCTGGTATAATTGGTGGTCGGAATAGGTAGTGATGTTTGAGGTACATTTAATTGAAATGTTACACAATGTGTTAGGTATTGTACTGCCGAAATTTGAACGACATGTTAAAAACCCGTTAAAAAAATACCCCCATTTGTAATACAAACCCCCTCATCTGCGAATGGCAGCCATTTAGATTTTTGACCTACCCAGAATGTCGTTGTTCATTAAAAATGTAATATCTTTGGATTTAGGAGTACTAAAAGCTTATTTTTTTCAAATTTGCAATCGTACTATCCACCTCATCTATTTAATTAAAAAAATGATCTGATGACTTCTTGCCATGCTAAATAGTTTACTGACTGGCTTGATACCAGGGAATCTCCACAATAACGTTTGGCATGACAATTTCTTAAAATAGATCTACCTATTACGCCCAGTAGGTAATAATTACACGAACCTACTACACACATGCTTCAACTGAATGCGCTAAATATGTTTATAATACACTCAGGAGCAATAAATCTGGGTCACCAACATTAACATCGGTAAACATTTTAACATTGCTTTGTCTATGTTGGAGACCCGGATTCATTGCTCCTGAGTAAATGATAACTGATTTTTATTTCTGTAAATACATCTGTTACAGACACCTTTACAAGTCAAAAAGACACGAGTGTAGAAGGTTCCCGAAAACAGTCGTACTTTTTTTGACTTAATAGTTATCACATCAGTCTCGCTAGCTTGTTGTAATTTATTTTCTTCACAATTTAGTTGAATAGGTATTTCAGAATAAAAACCACACAGAAACCAATAAACAAGAGCTGGTGAAGTAAACAGCATTTTCATTAGCTTCTAGCCTCAGTCTGGCCGAGCAACGCTATAATTTCGAAACTAACCAACTAGATATTAGCACATCTAACTTTTCTAATCAAACTCGCGTAGACTTATAATAAAAATGTATGTGGGGCATAGATATAGAGAGAGGTAGACAGTGCAAGCTAGAGGTCACTGCGTAGCCCGAAGAACAGAATAATAAATACATAGAAAAATGTACCGTGCATTAGAAATTGAGCTTTATTGTTAGGCGACATGTCCCTTATTCCGCTATGCGTTCGCCCTTTTATTACATTTCGGTTCGCTAATTCACTAACATTTGGTTCGGTTTTCTTTTGTTTTCACTCTCGAGGTGAAGTGGCTCGTAATGTTTTTGTAGCTAAATTGTGGAATGACTCAGGTTTGTCCGAAGCTTGGACTTCCCTGCTAGAAAGTAACATAACATAACGCTTTTCTTCCCCGAAGGATTGAGTAGAGGTGCATAGTAACACCCTCATTTCACCGTTATGCTTAAGTCCCATGTAATAGGGGAGAGCGTATTGCCATCAACCGGGCACAAATCCAAACTCTGAACTGCTACTGAAAAACACATGGAAAAACCCAATAACACTTTGCCGAATCAATCGAATCTAGGACCTTACGATCAGCAGTCATGCTTGCCACCACTAGACCAACGAGGCTAGAAAGTAGTTTATAATATTGTGTTAAATACCACCATTTAATGTTGTACAATTTGTATATTTACATCACAAACATTTTGCCTTCCTTTTACTAAAATTCACTTTCAACGTAATCGTATGTAAGTAAAAATATACGCGACATCTTCATAAAACTTCCCGAACTGGCGGTATCTACTTTCATCTATATCTTCGACGTGGAAGCCTACGTGGAAAAAAATGCTTTTTTCATTCAGTTTATTGAATAGAGTATAGACGATAAACACACAAAGGCTGCGTTAGGCATAAATATAGCTTAAGTTATCGCCTAAAAGATCTATAGAGGTTGGGAGGCTGCGTATCGTCTTCCTGACAGTTATTGCGTTTTTTATGCGTGAAGTTTGAGAGGATTCTATTTACTAGTGGCTTTGTTGACAACAACATAAAGACAGTAAGTGAAAACAACGATGGATAGTTACGTAACAAAACTGTTCACGTTCGGGTAAACGTTTTGGTTTTCACAACTTTGTGCTATTAATCTATTGACGTCAATTTTCAAGCACAATACTATGAATCATATTGTTTAGGATTTTAAGAACTATATCCTCCTTCAAAAATAATTCAAATTCACCCTTATCTTACGGTACATAAAGATAAATATTGTAAATCGAGGACCACTTTAATTACCGGTATACGTTCTGCCTAGCTTTTTCCCAACTATGTTGGGGTCAGCTTCCAGTCTAACCAGATGCGGCTGAATACCAGTATTTTACACGGAGCGACTTCCATTAGACCCCGCAACCCAGTTACTGGGCAAAGCTGATATCCTAAAGTTAGACCAGTTGTCAGACTTTCGGGCTTCTGACTACCTGTAACGACTGTCATAGGTATTCGTATGACACTCGGGACCGACGGTCAACGTACTCTCCGAGGCACGGAGGGGACTCGATGTGTCACGAAAGGTCACCCATGCAAGTACTGACCGCGGCAAGCGTTGCTTAACCTTGCAAATCGTATGATCCGCGCGGTCGCTAATAAGTCACGAGCTCCTCCTTTAATTACCGGTATACAATACAATATATTTATTTGCCACAAGATATCGTATACAAAATACTAATTATCTCATAGGTGTTCGCAATATCTACTGAGCTATCATATAAACTGAGCTTACAATGTAACTTATGTAATAATCCTTTCACCCCGTGAAACGTAGATAAGTGACTATTGTCTGACCTCTGATTTTAGCAGAACGTATGACCTCATCGATTCAAATTATTGCTAGTACTCTCGATATCCATTATATTAATACCCAAACCTACAAGACATTTACGGAATCCTTTTGTAAGGTGACCAACACAACATTTTCATCCATAAAAGGAGATGGTTTGTAGTCAAAAAGTCTCAGTCGACGCCAATCTTGGAGCCCGTTGAACGTAAAATTGTGTTCTACTTTAGTCTACAAAGTAACCATGCAAGCTACAAAGACAAATTCCCTTCCCTCTCACCTCTTGAGTTTCAAAGAAAGAACTGGATCTGAGCAATTTTACTCACTATATACTTTAAACTGTCAGTTTCCTAGAAAGGTTTGGAGTACAAATGGCATATCTTTTAGGCTATTATTTCGACTTGCATCACGCTGTTAATTTGTTACGTCTACCTTTAGATTAGAATGGAAAAAGATATTGCTGATCCGTTACTTTGAGGCGAAATCGAATGCTGTGTGAGATGAAAATAAAAATAATCCATCGCGTCTTTTGTGAGGTGTCTGCTTTTATCGTAAGGGGTGATAAAAATAAATACAATACAATACAACTGATGATCGTGAGGTCCTGGGTTCGATCTCCAGCTCGGGCAAAGTGTTATTGGGTTTTTCCGTGTAGAATTCCTCAGTAGCAGCACGGAGTTGGATTTGTGGCCGGTTGTTGGCAATAGGCTAGTCCCCTATCACATGGGACTTAAACATAACGGCGAAATGAGGGTGTTATTACACACCTCTGCCTAACCCTACAGGGAATACAGTTGTGATGTTATGTTAATACAATACTTTATTTATTGTCTCAAATATTAACAGATATGGAGCCCCTAGGTCGTCTGATGTCACTGTCACTTTAAGGCGAAGTGACTGCAACATGAAATTTAACGGCAACTTAAAATTGAGTAGCATTTGAGTATTTGACCATAAACAGTTCTCATTTAAAAGATTAATTATAGTTTTGATGACATGATAAGAATTAAAATAAAATGACAAATGTATGGAATTATATTTTATGGTAGTTCCTCTTGGAAGATCTCTCAAATGAGAGATGTTTTAACTACGGGCCTAAGATTAAGATGAGATTAGATTAGTATTGTGGGTTTAATTTTCTTTCATTCCCATCAAGGAATATAATATCAGGGGAGCAGTAGTTTTCATCTACCGTTAGGTGGTGAGATTATACTGTAGTCGTGCTTAGATGTTTCTTGCAGTTCTACAACAGTATCGAACAGTGCGAGTAAATCGAAAATCAATTCAAATCACTACCATTTACCAAGCGCATGAAAACATAAATCTTCTATCTATTTTATCTTCTAAATGTATTATTACGAGTACATTAAGGCTTAATGCGGCACACACAGATAAAACGATGCCATTAAAATGGACATTGTCGTAAATAACTTATCAGAATAACACATTTGTAACATAACACTCTCTTGTTCTATTGCTTATGAAACCATTTTGAGAGTGTAATGGGTACTTTGTACCCGTTCGTAACGCATAGTTGAAGATTAGAATGAAATATTGTATTATAACGATTATTATGGGAAAGCGTTTGGAAGTTGGTTTGTTACTTTATAACTCGACCGTACATTCCAAATCTGACACTTCTCCCTCTTTCTTCTCATTGATGTTCTGCTTAGCCTTTTCCCAACTATGTTGGGGTCAGCTTCCAGTCTAACCAGATGCGGCTGAATACCAGTATTTTAGACGGAGCAACTGCCATGAGACCTCCGCAACCCAGTTACTAGGAAATTCCGATATCCTAACGTTTGACCGGTTGTCAGACATCCGAGCTTCTGACTATCCGTAACGACTGTTAAAGGTATTCGTATGTCACCTGGGACCGAATGTTTAACGTGCTTTCCGAAGCACAGAGCGGTCTCGATGTGTAACAAACGGTCATCCATCCATAGACTGACCGCGGCAAGCGCAGCTTAAGCTTGGAATCGTATGTTAAAAATGAATAAGCAATTTTATTTACATAAGATGGTTAATAGTGAACGCTGTTATTTGTTAAATGAACAGCAAACCGCGACATAGTTGGGCATGGTTTGCGATGATGATGCGTTTTAAAAAGGAACTTTAAAAAAGTTCACCTTGTTTATAAACATAACATCACGCCTTACATTCCCCGAAGGGCACGTACACCCTCGTTTCGCCAGTTATGTTTAAGTCTCATGTAATAGGGGGCGAGCCTATTGCCATTAACCGGGCACATATCCAGACTCCAGGCTGCTACTGAGAAATTCCTGATGGAAAAAACCAATAACACTTTACCCGACCTGATCGAACCCAAGACCCCATGCTCAGCTGTCGCGCTTGCGACCACTAGACCAACAAGACAGTCATCCTTGTTTATGTAAGGCAATAAACTACATACGGGAAAATAGGAAATCCGAACGAACTTTTAGATAACTACGCAAGTAAATACTCGTGTAACAGCGTACAGGCCAGTACCCTTTAATCGAAATACCAAACCGAAACATAGTCAAAGTTGGCTCGTAAACGTCAACATAAACTTCGGCCGTTAGCCGATCAGTGTTCATTGTGATCACGCGTCTGGCTAACTAATATTCAAATTAGTGACGTCATCGGATTAGGCTCGCCGCCGCTCAATTTCCGTTGATTACTACGCCACGGGTTATTATAGAACGGAATGTATGCGTTCATTTAAATTCGACATCTTGTGACGTAATTTCGTTGGCTTATATTAATTTGTGGGACTGACTGACTGAGTGGTAAGATGACGTGTGACGTCATTGAATTATTTCTTGTGCGAATGTTTTGGGAGTGTGAGAAACTCTTGTAGAATTGTACGTTGTTTTGTTACTGACTGACTGAAAATTTAATTTAGTATGCAGTGATAGCATAGCAATTGAACGCTTGCCTTCCATGCAAGAGGATCTGAAATCGATCCCGGTCCGTACCTCTGACTTTTCAAATCCATATGCGGATCAGAATTGTATTATCTTGCATTAACGGTGAAGGAAAAACATCGTGAGGAAACCTGCACACTTGACAAGGCTCCATTAAGTTCTAGTGTAGTCAGCCAACCAGCACCTGGCCAGCATGGTGGATTAAAGCCTAAACCCTTCTTATTCTGAGAAGAGGCCCTTGCCCAGCAGTGGGACAGTAATGGGCTAGTTATGTTTTTTTTATGTTAAGCATGGTTGTTGAGCTAGCCGATGTAGGTATACAACTTGATGTTTTTCTCTAAGGTTATCCTAGATCAAATGGCACAAAACTGTAGTGGACATAACTAGCTTACTTTCAGCCGTGTCGTAGACAAGGTTTCATATCAAGCCATATTTCCAGAACTACCAAAGCTAGGCTAGTCTCATCCACTGTTATCTACTGGACATCCTCAAATAAATCAATCGTTCTACCTTATAATTAAGTGTGGTGGTTTTAAATTTAACCCAGCTTGTTAGTTAATATTCGTGTAGTCGGAAATGGCGGACGTGGGTGTTCACTGCCGTGACCGAATACGAGTAGGTACTTGCATTACCGAATTTGAGGGGAATTTGAGGGGACTGCCAATTCAACGCTGCATCATTGTTAGTTAACAGGGTTTGGATTTAGAACAAACACTTTGGTGTTGCAAGTTAGAATATTGAATTTTGACGACACATGGATATATAAGGGAAATAAAATAAGGGATCGAGATAGCAGTAAAAAAAAGAAGAAAAAAGATGCAATACATACATAACATCACGCCTGTATTCCTCGAAGGGTTGGGCAGAGGTGTATAGTAACACCATTTCGCCGTTAAGTATAAGTCCCATGTATGTTATAGGGGGCGCGCCTATTGCCATCAACCGGGCACAAATCCAAATTCCGGGCTGCTACTGAGGAATTCCACAAGGAAATATCCAATAACACTTTGCCCAACCTGGGGATCGAACCCAGGACCTCACGATCAGCAGTCGCGTTTGCCACCACTAGACCAACGAGGCCGGCAATAACTTTATTATTTTGATACCTGTTCATAATAATCTTAGGATATCAGTTTTGCCCAGCAACTGGGTTGCAAAGGTCTGATGGCAGTCACTCCGTGTAAAATACTGGTATTCAGCCGCATCTGGTTAGACTGGAAGCTGACCCCAACATAGTTGGGAAAAGGCTAGGCAAAACGAACTTGTTCATAATAATATTGCCGCAAGTAACTATTGTTTCATACAACATTTAAAAAACGTAGTATAAACAGCATGTGTTTATTCACAGAATATACTCGCAATATTTTCATATTGGCAATATAAGACGGGGGGAAAGTTTACTTTCTCCCCCGTCTTCATAAGATTGAACTAGCAAATAAAGAAGCTTATAAATCAAACAGATGCCAAGTAAATATACGAGACATTGAAACGCATTGTCTCATAATACAAACTATAAGAGACAGACGACATCGCGCGAGATTCAATTTTCATTTCAGATTTCTCAGTAGCAGCCCGGCGTCTGGATTTGTGCCCGGTTAATGGCAATAGGCTTGCCTCCTATTACATGGGACTTAAACATAACTGGCGAAATGAGGGTGTTACTATACACCTCTGCTCAATCCTTCGGGGAATAAAGGCGTGATGATATGACATATTTCTGAGGGTTTTATTCAAATGTTCAGCCTAGCCTTTTCCGAACTATGTTGGGGTCAGCTTCCAGTCTAACCAGATGCGGCTGAATACTAGTAGTTTACACGGAGCGACTGCTATCAGACCTCTGCAACCCAGTTATGGGATATGCCGATATCCTAAGGTTAGACCAGATGTTAGAGTTTCGAGACCGATTGTTTAACGTGCTCTGCGAGGCACGGAGGGGTCTCAATGTGTAACGAACGGCCACCAATCTACGGACTGACCACGACAAGAGCAGCTTAACCTTGCAAATTGTATAATAAGTAGCCACTAGCCACGCGCCCTTCAAGCTCCTCAAGTCAGGTTTTATTCAAACGTGTTCGTTCAAATATTTTGTCCAAAAATATTGTACAGATAAGACGACGTTTATAGAATCTTGTTAATCTGATTACTGTCAGTCAGTGCGCAGAGATACAGACAAATACCTTTTAAGAGATTTATGATCATTATTTTTTGTTAAGAAATATAAAGCTGTTTTCAGCATGATCTTAGGTATTATATCTTTTTGTTTTTATCTTGTATCAAGAGGCCCTTTATCTCGGGAGGTAATTAATGCCAGCTTTATTTTTCGTTGTCTTTATTTTGTACGCTGAATAGGATTGTCACTTGTATTCCAGTTTTAATTTAAATTCTTTTGTCATTATCTTTCTGTATTTTATTTGTGTTATATTCTGTAATACGTCTAGTGTTACAGCTTCCTTGACTTTTTTTAAAAGAGACTACTTTAAAAACAATAATTAAAAAAAAACACACTTTTTTAATCCAATTTGGTATAAAGAAAATTCTTCATGTCAATTGGATTCTCAGAATTAGTACAACGAATTAGGAGCGTTGAATAATTAATTCATCGCAAATAAATATCCTTTTTAACCGACTTCCAAAAAGGAGGAGGTTACTATGTTCGTTTGTATGTATTTTTAACCGACTTCCAAAAAGGAGGAGGTTACTATGTTCGTCTGTATGTATTTTTAACCGACTTCCAAAAAGGAGGAGGTTACTATATGTTATATATATATATGTTCGTCTGTATGTTTTTTTTTTTTTTTTGTGTATGTTCATCGATATTTTCGCCAATTGTGAAGCGATTTTAGTGATTATTTTTTTAATGGATAGGGTATACTTCGAAGTTGGTCCCATTTAAATTTGGTGAAGATCTGATGAAGAACTTCGGAGATAGACAATGGAACTCCTCAATGACGAACAGTACGCATATTGTGATGATGTGATTATGTTACGAGCAGCGTCTTTAGTAGGTCCATCCACGTTTTAATTAAGGCCACTAAAAAGAAAAAAATATTATTTTTTTTACAAAAAATTTAAACCGACTTCAAAAAAGAATAAAATAATTACCATATAAAATTAATAGTTTCAGAAGTCGGTGCCTTCAATTTGGTTCAGCGTGGATCAGCACCGACTTCTGAAACTGTTAATTTTATATGGTAATTATTTTATTCTTTTTTAAAGTCGGTTTAAATTTTTTGTAAAAAAGTTTTCTCAGACACGATTACCAATTTCGAGATAATGCCAGATTTCAATTTAAAAAGAAACAGTTGATTGGACTCCAAGTAATTAAAGTTCAAAATGTTTCAAGCAAAATTAAAACTTAAAACGAAGAAGTAGCAATTAGATAATAAGATAACTGACACATCAACCAGCCTTTTCATTTTCACTTTGAATTAAGATAAAGATGGCGTCGAATTCGCGGCAAATTGAAATGGAAATACCTCGCGGTGGCCGTTTTTATTCGTTGCGTGGCGCAGGTCGACGAGTACCCATTTATTTCACCTCAAGCAATTCTCCGGCAGATGAAAAAGTTCGAGTTATCAATTTCTCTCGCTATTCTGTGTGCAGTCTTTAATTTTTCCCGTTTTCCTCTGAGTTTTCCATTATTAAAGCAAGATGCTCGTTACCTCCATTTAGTTCGTTGAAAAGAAAAGCCAACGAGGGTGGTTGTTTCAGTTGGAATGAAAATAATAAATCAAGGGGTAGGTAGATTGTAGACGGAGACTGGTCTATTTCATGCCCTCTGCATATATAATGGATCCTAGACTAAAGTGTTCGAGATTTATGTGCTAGTTTATTGTTTAAAACGTTAATTTAATTTGTTTTACTTTACAAACACATGGCTGAATTGGACATTTTTCTTTTGTTGCGAATCGTAATTTATTCGCTTGTCAGACATGCTTAAAAATATTATCTTCTTTTTTCGTTTTGCTTGACTAAATGTCTGGAATATTTTTCTTTCTTTCAGATATAAATTTTCAGGTAAAAATCTGTGAATACGGCTTCGTCTGCAGTTTCGAATATGATAAAACAAAGCCTGTAATATGACTTGGTAATGTTACAAAAGGAAAATTAAATCGTTTGAAAGTCAAGACGGTGGAATCTGGAATAAAATGGACGGATAAAGTCTAGTTATTCCTTTAGAACCTCTGCTGTTCGAAGATAAAGTAAGTCTGTAGTAGATTACTAAGTTACAACTAAAACTTATAATTGCTTTGATGTTGAAGTGTATTAGATAGTACTAGTATGAGATAGATTGAATTTAACCTGACTATTACGTAGGTATATCTCGTTCGTAAGTTGAGTGGACTATTGAGAGATGCCGAAGTGTTTTCTTAATTGTACAAATGTCGTCTTCAGTTATAAGAAGTGGTGGAAGGTGAAGGTGGATGATTAGAAGAATAAAATAATAAAGAATTTGCTTGAAAATCTATTGCTACAACTTGGTATCAGTAGTTCACTGGCAGTAACTACTATGAAGTCAGATAGTTTTTATATCTGGTATAGGGAATGGAGCTCATTTAATATTCTAATAGTTAGAACAGTAATCTACAGTACAGACATAGTGTTAGATGGTAAACAAGATAGCATAAAGCGACGAATTCGTGTTCGAAGCTGCGTATTACATAACAGACTGTCATGTATCAATATCGCAATATCAGATCACGAGAGATGATCGCCAAAATCCCTTTGCCACGAAATAAAGCAATCATTTTCTCCGCGGCGTATAGAAAATATTTTCCAAAAATACAATTCCATATCCTAGTTGTCTTATATTATTCAAAACGCCCCACAGCATTCGTTTAAAAGAACAAAAAATATACATACAAAAAGTAACGAGGAATTTCTTTTTTTATATTTTACAGATTGAGATTGACGGATGTTAGTCCTAACCGGTTTTGCCGAAATTTCGGCTTATTGGGTGCTCAAATTTGACGTGGAAAAGACAGAGGCCTATCCGCTGTCAGATTTGGAACTCAGTTTCAGGCTGTAGCTGAGTCAGCATAATATAATATTGAAGCGAATTCATTGTGAAATAAAAAAGGTCTTTACGGTTTCAATTACGAAGGAAAAATGGGACAAAGAAGGCAGGTAATTGTTGTGGAGGAAGATCGTGGTGTAAATGAAAATTGATTGCCTGTTAATTACAGCGTTGAATAACGCTTTGAATAAGTATTTATTCTTTTGCGGAATTACTGTATAAGTTCTCATTTTGTTTTTACAAATATTTTTTCTTTGTATTTTGAAAGAAACAAATGACTTGTAGATTTTGTAGCAGCCATTGAAATCACCTATTTTTTTATTATTATATATTCTCATGTTATATTTAGATCAATTTATTACTCATTGCCTTCGAATGAATAAACGATGTTGTAAAACTGTTTCAAAATAAAATGCTTACTGTATAGGTAGATCCTTGTATCTGAAATGGGGCAAACCATAGCTTTATAGAACTACAAACGGTGCATAAATACCGTTTAAAGCTGCGTTTATACCGCATGGGATTTGGTTCCGCTTAGGAGTCAGGACAATAGGCATAACATAAAACAATGGAAACCTGACATTTATTTTAAAATATGTAGGTAATGTTCATATACTCACGCCTGTAATACCCAAAGGGATAACTGGAGGTATTTTCCTATTACAGAAGTTTGTATATCAGGGCTCGTGGCTAAATAACAACCACGCCGATCGTAAGATTTGCGAGGTTAGGCTGCGCTTGCCGCGGTCAGTCCGTGGATGGGTGACCATTTGTTACACATCGAGACCCCTCCGTGCCTCGGAGAGCACGTTAAGCCGTCGGTCCCGGGTGTCATACGAATACCTATGACAGTCGTTACGGGTAGTCAGAAGCCCGAAAGTCTGACAAACGGTTTAACCTTAGGATATCGGCATTGCCCAGTTACTGGGTTGCGGAGGTCTGATGGCAGTCGCTCCGTGTAAAATACTGGTATTCAGCCGCATCTGGTTAGACTGGAAGCTGACCCCAAGATAATTGGGAAAGGGCTAAGAGGATTGAGAAGTTTGTATAACCACGTTTCGCCTCTATAGGTCCCATGTAATAGATGGCGAGCCTATTGTCATTTTTCAGGCACAATAAAAGCAGTGATAACCTAGTGGTATGACCGTCGGACTGCCAAGTCATAGGTCTCGAGTTCGAACCCAAGGCACGCACCTCTGACTTTTCCGATTCATGTGCGTATTGTATAATTATCACTTGCTTAAAAACGGCGAAGGAAAACATCGTGAGGAAACCGGCATGCCTGAGAGATATTTCTCGATGGCATGTTATGTCAAGTCAGAGGCCCATGAGCGGAATAAATTCTGACACCAGGTTAGTCACTAACCATACGAAAAGAAGAAGAAGGTACAATATGATGCCAGGTTAATCGCGTAGTGGGGAAACGAGATAGTACGACGGTCGACATTTCCACGACACTGACCTGGTGTGTGTGAGCGAATTGTTCTGCGACATTGTGCCCGGGACATTCACGTAGATGTCCCGCGTCAAGTCCCGCGGTATGTTACTCCATTTGTCCCTTAGTGAATTCAAGGCTTTAATTTATCAAGGCACATAATTATCTCCTTTATTTAGATACTAGCGGCACGTCCCGGCTTCGCACGGGTGGACATTTTCCCTGTTATTGCAACATTTTTCATTTATGCTCTGCTCCTATTGGCCGTAGCGTGATGTTATATAGCCTATAACCTTCCTAGATAAATGGACTATCCAATACAAAAATAATTTTTCAATTCCAACCAGTACTTCCTGAGATTAGCGCGTACAAACAAACAAACAAATAAACTCTTCAGCTTTATAATATGGTATATAAATATCTATGGAGTGAATAGCAGTGAGTGTCTCGAGTGCGAACCCAAGGCATGCACTTCTGAATTTTCAGATTCATGTGCGTATTGTATAATTATCACTTGCTTAAAAACGGTGAAGGAAAACATCGTGAGGAAACCGGTATGCCTGAGAAATATTTCTCAACGGCATATGACGCCAAGTCAGAGGCCTATGGGCGGCATAAACTCGGACACCAGGTTAGTCACTAACTACACGAAAAGAAGAAGAGATCATGATGCGTGCATAACTATGAAAATTGACAAATTGTAAAGTTAAGGGCGAATTCAAGGGAGGATGAACATGGTGTCCCATAGTAAGCATATTGTGACCCCAGTCTGGCTCTTGTATGTTATCGGTAACTGGTAACACTGGACAATGTTGACTTAGGAAGGTAACCGTCAAGATTAATCAACGTACCCGAAGTTATAAAAACAGTGGTCATTCCACGGAGCAAGGGATTCCATGTCGAATAGCTAAAGAAGTCTGATCTTTTATATCTGGTTTGCTTGTCCTCATTTTCTGATCTTGTGTTAATTATAATATTGTAATATATTGTGAACTAGCTTCTGTAACTAATCACTAACCTAATTAAAAGTACCTACTCTCATTGGTGGAGAGTCTATGTTGGTTTAATTTACTTTATTTACCATGCTCCCAATCCTGAAATACTGATATTAGCTGTAACTGTAATGGTTAGATTCACCCCTATAAGATTCTGTTGTATGTCTTTGATATGTACTACCCTCCCCCCTCATAAAAAATACTGTATCAGTCGCAATTAAAAAAAGTAAAATTTTATCATTCTGGGCCCAGTATCTTCATAATAAACAGTCAAACCCAACATTTACACCGAATACAAGTGTATGTATTAGGATACAGCAGTGATATGTCATAATTGTGGCAGGCCATAATGAGGCGACGGCGTACAAGCCTCCAATGGTTACACACAAAGCCATGATTTATGGCGCCATGTTCCATTGTTGGCTTAATGAGATTGCACCGTCAGCACAATCGCTCTCTAGCCTTGACTCCGACTGTACATCATGGTGAGAAAGATGATTATTGAATCAGACGTGAATGGAATCTTTATTCTATCAACATGAAATTGGTAGACTAATTGTGTGAATATCCAGATTTATTTATATAACATAACATCACGCCTTGTACTCCCCGAAGGGTTCGGCAGAGGTGTATTTAGCACACTCTCGTTTCGCCAGTTACGTTTAAGTCCCATGTAATAGCGGGCGAGCCTATTGCCATTAACCGGGCACATATTCAGACTCCGGGCTGCTACTGAGAAATTCCTAATGGAAAAACTCAATAACACTTTGCCCGATCTGGGGATCGAACCCAGGACCCCATGATCAGCAGTCGCGCTTACGACCACTAGACCAATAAGGCAGTCCAAATTTATTTGTTTCAGATAATAGTTTTAGGTCTGACTTTTAACTCTATTTGTCAATGACAGCAATGAATAGGTGTGCTATTGAACATAATGGTGCGTCCAAACCTGACGAACGCGCCGCGAATGCGCCGTTCACGAGCCGCTTGCGAACTGCACACGTGCATTTCATCTTCGTACGAAGCTCCCGCGCCGTCCGCGCGCAAGCAACGCGCCATACTCGAGCGGCGCAGGTGGTGCGCGCGTGCCGCTCGTGGAACCTGCCACCAACGTCATCTGTTTTTCCTTTTAGTTTTTGTCAGTAATAAGATAGTCGATGCTGCAGCAAATTATGCTAACGGCAGTCGTATGGTCCGACAACTTCGGAAGAAAATTCACAACTGAGGCTCATAGTTCAAACGCGAAACAAGCTGTGTGTGCACGAGCTGCGCCCGTGCTGCACGCGCGCCCCACTCGAGCCTTGCCGGAGTTGCACTAGAGCGGCGCACCAAACGTACGCTGTAACCGCACGCGAGCAGCACGCGCGCATTTCGCAAGCGGCTCGCGAGCGGCGCATTCGGCTGGTCTAGACGCTCCATAAGATAGTTACGATGCAGGCACCACATACATTAAGAATAATCCGTAAATTATCCACACTAAAAATGCACAATGGTGAAATGAGGGTGTTACTATGCACCTCTGCCCAACCCTTCGGGGAATTCAGGCGTGATACAAACTTTTTGTGTGTTGGTTCGTGCACATCAACCATCAATGAGCACAACGAACATCCTGAACAGCGCGTCTAGTATACTAATACTATGTAGGTATAATCTATGTAGGTACTACCTACCTACATAGATTTCACTATTTGTAATAAAATAAATCTTAGCTCAACTTTCTAGCCATAATGTATCTGTTTAATTCAATTTTAAAGATACAGTGTGGAATCTATTAAAAATATATTATGACGCTCAATTTCATAGAAAATGTTAGATTCCATGATAAAACGTAAACCGCAAGGGAATAAGAACTCGCCACGGAAAGAGAAAATTTAATTAAACAACTAATGAAAAGGCGGAACCTAAATTATGTCTTCATAAGTCTGGTCTGGATAAAAAATGAATTAACAGTTTATTTCGTAGGTTGAAATTGTATGTAATGAAATACATACATACATAAACTCACGCCTTTTTTCCATGGGGGTAAGCAGAAACTATAGAACGCCACATGCTGCGATCCTTACATACTCCTTTCGCTTCATCCACATTCATACATCTTGTCATACACTCACGCCGGTTGAGAGTACTACGCACCTGACCTTTGTGAAGAACATCACCTAATGAAATAGTACCTAATATTTGTGATTTTTATCTTATAAACTCTTAACTGCCTCGTTGGTCTAGTGGTGGCAAGCGCGACTGCTGATCGTGAGGTCCTGGGTTCGATCCCCAGGTCGGGCAAAGTTCTATTGTGTTTTTCCGTGTGGAATGCCTCAGTGGTAGCCCGGAGTTTGGATTTGTGCCCGGTTGATGGCAATAGGCTCGCCTCCTATTACATGGTACTTAAACGTAATCGCGAAATGAGGGTGTTACCACACACCTCTGCTCAACCCTTCGCCTGTATAGGCGTGATGTTTTATGTTACATTTGTGACTCTTTATCTTACAAGTAATTCCAGTACAATGATGTGAATACCTACATGCACATAGATGGCGTTAACACAGAATACATATTTTAGTGGTTTGACACATTATTGCATAACACAGCTCACTATGCTTTAAATTAACAGACGAAACAGTACAGCTCATGTAGCCCTCTGTATTCTGATAAAAATACCAATACTAATCACCTTTTAAAATGATTACATTGTGAACTACAATTACTATCAAACTTCAAGAATAGCTACGAAGCGTAGCAGACAACAGCTACGGCGCTACGTCGTAGCAACAGTGCAATCCAGTTTGAAAAAAATAAAGGTTTCCACTTCCCGCTCATGATATTCAAATTATAAAACATAGCCATCTCTGTTTATCTCAAAAGGAAATATAAGCGTGAAAATACCTTCTGCATTGTTAAACAAACACAGCCTCTACTTATGCAAAAGCCACGGCTCTGTAAGTAAGACCGGCTGTTTCAATTTCGTCACGTACCGTTTGCTTTCATTTTACTCGTAATGGCGTCGTAAAAATAAAACTTCGTTAAGTAAAGGCAATTGTCACAGAGTTAAATTTTAAGACAAAACATCTTGTAGATTAACTATTTCACTCAAGTTGTTGCCTTTTACGTAATAAGTAGTGCTAGCCTTACTATTCTTAACTCAAAACAAATTAAATTTAAAGATTTTAATGAAAACACAGAATACCCATTAATGAGAATATTATTTCTAATTACAAAAGGTGTGGAAACAAAAACTTTGATAACTTCTTCAGATATTAAAAGCAAGGAGCGTCTCCTAGGGGGCACATTGTTGTAGGAGCATTATCAAAGCGCTTTCTAAGATATATGAGTACTAGCCCCGCCCTCTAACTGTGCAATGAACTTTAAATCTTTACACCTGGTGCCCGCCCACCAAATACAGTTGTTGTGGAAATAAATTCGATAAAATCGTACTTTATACGACATGCAAAGCTGAACTTAGTTTGGTTGGGTGTGAATTATTGTTCGAGCGTGTAAGAGCTGAGTACAGTGCCCTTTTCAGAACAGTTCGTGAACCTCTTTGTTTCAGCTGACAGTGCCAGGCTCTGCATTCGCTCAACCTTTTCCGTCACGAACAATAAAAAGTTCTTTGACGTTATCTGACGTCTTCTGGTGAGGAAACGGTTAACGTTTACTTAACCCAATTAGGCTGAGGTTAGACTGTGAGCGATTTTTATAGGATTTTTAAATTTCTTTTGAGTTAATTGCAGGGTGAGTGTTCTATGACATTTTATTGGTGACTATGGATGACGTTTTATTGGTGAGATAAAAAATAATTGAGTCTAATATTAATATTTTTATGATCCCATTTATTTAAACTTTTGGACGCCAGAGCATAAATGCATTGTCGTACCCCCCACGCCAAGGTAACTGTAATTCCATCGTTTTTGTCGTATATTTGTGATGCTGGCGTACAGGGTAAACTTTCGTTTGTCACGTATATGTGACAATGGCGTCCAAAAGGTTAATAGTGTTAAAATATTTCGGCATTAATCATTTTGCGGAGATTTAATAATTTTCTCAACAATAATGCCCTGAAATCGCTTTAAAACAATAAAAAAACTTAACTAAGTGATCACAGTGAGTAAGTATTATTTTAAGTGTTTCTTACAAATCGCTTGTACTCTAAACGTTTTCTCTTTAAGGAAACGTATTAGCATTCCCGTCGGATAGTGTCGAGCGCGCAGGAGTTGAAACCAAACACGGCTGACGCAACTACGAATCGCTTCCTTTACATTCAAATGCCGGAACAACAGTTTCCGTTGCACAAATCACCTTGTCACTTCTGTTTTATTCCGACATTATTTACTTTTTATTCACAAGGACGTTAAACAGAATTAACTTATGAATATTTAAATACATTTCCATACTATTGTGAGAAGCACGCTCGTGGCTAAATAATTACCGCACGGGTTGATCGATGTGCGAGGTTAAGCTATGCTTGACGGAGCCGGTCTAAGGATGGGTGACCACTCTTTACACACCGAGAACCTCTTTATACCTCAGAGGACATATTATGCTGATTGACATACGAATACCTATGATGGTCGTTCCTGGTAGTTTGAAATCCGAAAATCTGAGAACTGGTCTAACACAAGGATCGGTATTGCTCAATAACTAGGTAAAATATATTAACAGATTATTGAGATTTATCTGACTGAACGAGATTACCTGATGACCTGTCACTTTATTGGTACCTGTAGTCTAAAACGCCACGGCAGAGTTTCTTGTAGGGCTGTCCTGGAACCCTGCCATAATGATCGAAGATTGAAGATCAAAACGAATATTAAAATATATCGAATGGCGAAATAAAATATTTCTGTTAAGATATCAACGGGCGTGTTGCCAAAAAGTTCACCGCACTGATCGGATCGCTTGTCCCCGATATAGCCGAAATTTTAAAAAGAACCTTGAATCAACTACCCAAACATATACCTACTCAAGTAAAATTTATGCTAAAATGAAACCACTGCATAATTTATATTCAAATACAAAAGATGTTTGAGTTTATTTTCCATTTATATAACAGCAGACAGACAAATGAAGCAGTACGATTCTAATAAATGTAAGAAGTTCTCCGCAAAAAAATAATTGAAACTAAAACTACGGTTTCTTTACAAAGCTATAATATCCTGAACAAAAAAGCTAGTACAAATACAAATTAAACACTATCCTAGTCCGTCCAACAGAGATTATGCACAATAATTTCTTTTTAAATGCAAAAAGCTTAATAGGAGCGAAGTAAGAGGGAAGTTTCCACGTGAAAGTGCATTAACATTTCTTGAACAAGGCACCAGGAGAACAGATGTTAAAGCCGCAAGTCAAATAGACGCTGGAGAGAAACAAAGACGGTGGTCCGTAACACTGAAACTTGGGCGGATTATACAAGATTGAATATTACGTAGTACAGTATGGAAGTTGGTGTTCATTGGTATAATTTTACCTACATTTTGCTCCAAGGCAAGTACAGTCAACCTCAACAGTGATAATTGTTTAATAACGCAAAAGTGTTTTGTGAATTAAAACTTGCAAATTATTGTTTTTTGTAGCTAATAACGATGGAATTTTGTTAAGTATAGAGAAACAAGTAACGACAGATATAATTAATTTGACATTTACTTTTGTTGTCGACTGTACAAGTTAAGATGTAAAACGTAGACTATTAGAATTTTGGTTGGACATGGACACGGATAACTTCTAAGTTCGTGCATGCTTAATTAGAGGCTTATGTCTTGCTTTGGCTTACATCAGACTTATAATAGAGTAGGTTTAAGGCTTAGGGTGTCCTTGGAAGCCTTAGTATATACTCCGTTGCTACAAACGTAGTTTAACGTCTATAATACTGTTTTCACTGTACTTTGCGCATCAACACAACATACTATTACAATTTATGTGACTTTAGCTCAGAAAATAAAATCAACTGGTCACCGTGACCAACTCCGTATATCGTTTATTTTGTAAAAACAAAATTACAAGTTTTTAATAAAAGAATTAATATATTATCATTAATAATTATATTATCCCTTCTTAATTTAAACTAGTTTAAATATACGAGTTCGTTCGCTTTTGATAACTAATCTCTTTCACTCATCAGGTACAGTCAGCAACAAAAGTATGTTAACACTTCAGTTTTTTAAATCATAACTGAACACAATATATTCAAATTTAATCGGAACACATGTAACACAAAAATAACACAAACTCTTGACTATTATATGAAATTCTGAAAGGCAGTGTATTGAATAATTGTGTGTCCTTAGATGTTATGTAAAAGTAAAATATTCGAAATTATTTAACATTATTTTAACAAATCATTCTTCTCCCAGGTTGTTAACGTTATAGTATTGTCAGATTGTTTTTATTCTTATCTTATTGCTTGACGGCAGCGGTATAGTTTCAGTTTTCATTATCATAATTATAGTATTAAACATCTGCATTCTTAACTTTGGGATGATGCTAATGACGTTCTCAATTTTTGTTAATATTTTTCGAAGAATGCCCCAACAGTGTTAACCAACTTTCGTTGTTGACCGTACGTTTCGTTTTTCCACATTTATAATATTTATTAACATAAGGAAGGAACAAAATATCACGGAGTGCTGATTTATTGCGAAAGTTTTTTAATTTATTTCGATTAGGGCTGGTACGATTGTTGGAAAACTCTCTCTTAGCCTTTTCCCAATTATCTTGGGGTCAGCTTCCAGTCTAACCAGATGCGGCTGAATACCAGTATTTTACACGGAGCGACTGCCATCAGACCTCCGCAACCCAGTAATTGGGCAATGCCGATATCCTAAGGTTAAACCGTTTGTCAGACTTTCGGGCTTCTGACTACCCGTAACGACTGTCATAGGTATTCGTATGACACCCGGGACCGACGGCTTAACGTGCTCTCCGAGGCACGGAGGGGTCTCGATGTGTAACAAATGGTCACCCATCCACGAACTGACCGCGGCAAGCGCAGCTTAACCTCGCAAATCGTACGATCGGCGCGGTTGTTATTTAGCCACGAGCCCCTGTTGGAAAACTATTGACTTTAATTTCACCGTAATAGTTTTCTGTTAAAATAGTGTTAAATGTATTGATTTTCAATATAGTTAACTCGCGTATTATTATAGTAAAAATATTAAGTAACATAACATCACGCCTGTATTCCCCGAAGGGATGGGCAGAGGTGTGTAGTAACACCCTCATTTCGCCGTTAAGTTTAAATCCCATGTAATAGGGAGCGAGCCTATTGCCATGAACCGGGCACAGATCCAAACTTCGGACTGTTACTGAAGAATTTCACACAGAAAAACCTAATAACAGTTTGACCAATCTGAGGCCCAAACTGAGGACCTCACGATCAGCAGTCGCGCTTGCCACCACTAGACTAATGAGACAGTTAAGGCAAATATAAAGTATTGTTCTTTATTGAAAATTTCACTAAAATAAAACTTGCTGGCTGAATGACATTATAATCTCATCCATCTTTCCATACAGCAAACCATAAGTATTAACATCTCAAAGGATTCTAGCCCTACAAAAGTAACCGTAACGATTCTCAAGCCTCAGGGTTGTCTCATAAATAATACCTGAACGGGTACAACGTAGGCCGTACACTGGGATTAATCTTATGTAATATGCCAGGCTCATACTTGCGCGAAGTTGTATGCGAGTGTACTGGGGAATTCATAGCTCTTAGTTAATTATAACCGCGTTTGGTACGATATTGTACGTCGGCATTATCTTGGAGCTGCGTGAGACAAGGGCTATTAGCAGGGCTGCTAGTAATATGATGTTTAATAGAAGACTGTTGGTATAAAGTGAAGCGAATTGTGGCAAGTGAGTGTAGTTGGATGTGAATTATTCTAGAACACATAGTTGTAGTAGTAGTTAGAGTATGTTAAATAACAGAGCGCGTTTCCTTAAACTCGTTAATCTATATCATTAATAGATTAAAATAAAAATATCAAAAAAGAAAAATAAGCCTGAAAATAAAAAATGAAATAAATTAATCAAAAATAAAATAATTAATTGAGAAATTGCCCTACTTCCACGTTAAAAGACAATTGCGCGTGTAAAGTGTTTCTTCTATGTATTAATTTAATATTTTTTGTGAATATTTTATTATTAAACATTTTTTTTTTCAATTATATATTTATTTCTAGGATGGACGGACACTATACTATTGCGGATTAACGGGAACACCCTTCGTTAGTTATCATACTACTAACTCAGTTGTCTAATGATAAATTGAGAATCTCGAGATGTAGCGAGTAATAAATCCAAATTAATTCGTACAGTCTTAAACAGAGTGAGCCCATTACTGTCCCACTGCTGGGTACGAGCCTCTTCTCAGAATGAAAAAGGTTTAGGCCTTAGTCCACCACGCTGGCTTGGTGTGGGTTGGTGGATTACACACACTATCGATAACTTTTTGGAGCCCCTTTCAGATGTGTAGGTTTCTTAACGATGTTTTCCTTCACCGTTAACGCAAGTGATAATCAAATTGATCGACACATGAATTTGAAAAGTCAGAGGTGCAGGCCTGGTTCAAACTCAAACCCTTCAGCATGGAAACCAATCATTCAACCGTTAGGCCAACACTGTTTCTTTTTTTTTTCGTCTTTCTTATGTCATCCATAATCGTTTTTAACAGAATAAGGAGTCACTGGACTTGAGGTGGAGCTGGATATTGCCTGTGAGCATATAGACCACGGCTAAAATGTTAATAGTATTGATATGCAGCAAAAACCGATCTGCCTCGTAATTCCAGACCTTTTCTATAAGAGAATAAATGTCGATTGATTGTTTTGGGATCATGATTCTGTAAAGAACTTGATCAGAGTTAGGATTAAACCAACTGATTGGTCCCTAGCTTAAAATTATTCCAAATAGCTGGAATTATAAATATCCCGAAAGTAAAATTAAGTAATGAGATACGAGTTTTAAGAAAGATGACAAAAAAATTAAACAAATTGCAAGCAAAAAAATATTCTTTTGAAAATCTCGCACTTTTTCGTATATAATAAGAAAAATATAGAGGGTACCGTCCATTTATCTTTACGTGTTACTTATTAGATTCAGCTGAAGTATATGGGTGACCTAACCTAAAGTCGTTGTTGTAAGAAATTGCTATGTGGACATTGAAGAGGGTCGTTACGATCCCCCGTTTTTAATTTAGTCAGTTTTTCAAATACAAGTAATGTAGCGTAGAAATCGTGTTCTAAGTAGGTGGTACGATAGTTTATTTTTATATGTGTAGGTACATCATGAGCACTTTATGTACCTATGTACAATACAATTTTGTTTGGTTTGTTGTTCTTCATGAAAGCCTTCAGTTCAGGCCCTGTTAATATATTGGCATCCATATAAAAATATAGGAAATTTGTTTTTAAATGAGAATAAAATCTGCGTCAAATTACTACAAAATCATGGTAAGATAATGGTCTTCATTCACATTAAAAACCCCATAGACAGACTTTTAAATGTATTTTTTTAATACGTATTCTTCTGTTCTGAGTACAATTTTATATTTTTCCTAACTGTGATAACCCTAGTTATTAGCAAGAAGATTGAGTGAAGTAGTATTTCAGGTAAACGTTACCAACGAAGATGGAAATAATAACAATAAGATGGAATTAAGCGGTCTTAATAACGTGGGTCCGTGGGTCTGTCGTTTCTCTGTAATGGTGTGGTAAGTTTCTGATGAGGCTCTCCTAATTGTTTAGGAGATTTTTACGATGAGAATAATGTCGGCGTGTCCATTATTTTGTTAGCGTGCTATTTCATTTGGAAATGAGATACGAAAATAATAGAAGTGTGTGAGTACAAGTAAAAAGGAAAAGTTTTTATAGGGAATGTTTCTGATTTAAATTAAAATACATACATATATACATAAACTCACGCCTTTTTCCCATGGGGATAGGCAGAATCTATAGAACTCCACCTGCTATGATCGTTACATCGCATACTTTCGCTTCATCCATATTCATACATCTTGTCATACACGCACGCCAGTTTAGAGTACAACGCACCAGTCCTTTGTGAAGAACATCACCAATAACATCGATGTATGTCCTTCTAGGGCGTCCTCTACCGGCGTTTCGACTAACATCCGCCTTATAAATTCCTATTTTTAATCGCCGTTCACTTATTAAATTAAAATGATGGTAAAATCTATGCCGTGCTCTTTAATACTCTCCGATTATTATGTATACTGTATAAAGATAAACACGAATCCTTGAAGACGTCAATGGAACTGAAACTTTGACAGGAAAGTAAACAATATTTTACTTATAAAAAAGGCAAGTTTGGTCTTCTTGTGTAAAAATGATGAACGACGGTAAACATTTTTAGTAAATGAAAATATTACTTGGGGAAAGACCTAAGTGCACACATTGAGAAAATTACATTTTCTATCTACGTGTTCGTCCGTGATGTCTTCATGTTGTTCACAGAAGGTTATGATGTAAACTTATTACTTACTTTACACTGCTATTCTGTTCTGCCTAGCCTTTCCCCAGCTATGTTGGGGTCAGTTTCCAGTCTAACCAGATGCGGCTGAATATCAATATTTTACATGGAGCGACTGGGGGGCAATGCTGATATCCAAAAGTTAGATCAGTTGTTTGGCTGTCATAGGTATTCGTATGACATCCGGGATCGACTATTTAACGTGCTCTCTTAGACACAGAGACGTCTCGATATGTAACGAATGGTCACCCATCCACAGACTGACCGCGGTAAGTGCAGCTTAACTTTCCAAATCGTAAGATCCGCGTGGTTGGTAATTACCCACGAGCCCCTGCTATTGTGTGTATTTAATCTGTGTCAAATAAATACTAAATAGTTTATATGAATGACCCAAATAGTAGAAGTAGATACCCTCTTGATCGTTACTCTCTAAATACTAACCGTACTGATAACCCCACCGATAATCTTTACATAGTCTAAAACAAAGTCGCTCCCGCTGTCTGTACGCTTAGATCTTTTAAACTGCGCAACGGATTTTAACGCAGTTTTCAGCAATAGATAGAGTGATTCAAGAGGAAGGTTTATATGCCCCACATTAGTATCTACATTGCAACCGTGCGAAGCCGGGGCGGGTCGCTAGTATAAAATAAACCTTTGTCACCGCAAACCACTCGCATCCGTCCTACACCGAATCCGCGGTACCACAGATCATTCTCGCAGATAAATCAAACCGTCCTAATTCGTCCTTTACAATTGGCGAGCATGTACCAGTAATCCATGATCACGACACCGGATTTCGGACCCCTGGGACCTGTGTAATAAAGCTTACCCCGGTTCGATTAAGTCAGTAAATCAGACTGTCATCTCGCATAGATATAGAGGGTTAACTTCTGATTTCACGTGTCCCTGACTCCTATCTCGGAGGACGGAAATTGCCAAGAAAAGATGGCGACCAACCGAGGCCTGCTGGTTCTTATTTATTTTTATTTCTTCGGGCTGTGTCGGTATCCGGACACAGCGGTCGGTAAATAAATTGTAGTTTTAGGGTGCTTTATATTGCCATTAAAGACGAATGGAACCATAAATCAATTTATTACCGGCGTAAACGGCGGGACCTCGCTAAATAGCCGCTTACCTGATTACACAGTGCCAAACTGCCTATTATATATATAAACTAGCATTATGGGAATTAGAATAGGGTTGTTGGAAGTACCATTAAGAGCCATACTTTCCACCATTATTTTTATAGCCTTTGGTTTTTTTTATACAAGGATTTCTTGGTGACTGCCTCCTTGGTTTAGTGGTGACAAACGTGACTGCTGAGCATGATTTCCTGGATTCGATCCCCTGGTCGGGCAGTGTTATTGGGTTTTTCAGCCGGGAGTTTGGATTTGTCCCCGGTTGATGGCAATAGGCTCGCCCCCTATTACTTGGAACTTAAAAATAACGGCGTGATGTTGTGTTATTTTTTCTGCATTATGGGTGCCTTTATAGAAGCAAATCTTCACATGCACAACCACCTAGATCAGACCCAGATTGCTTGTTTCAATATGTGTTATCAGTAGGTGTGTATACTGTGTTTGTGTCAGTCTTGGTTATGAATAGATCAGAGGCAGCTAAGGGACTTTGTAAGGCGGGCAGATAACAGTATCTGTCTGTACACTAACAACATTATACTGCGAACAATATCACAAGACAAAGTCATCGTTGCAACACGTGTACCGAGACTACGAGAACGTTGAAGGGATATTCTATACCTAACAGAAGCGTTAAACCACATCGTCTGGTACAGTATGTAAATGAAACGGTTATGCACCTTAATGTCTATTTTTGCTTGCACAGTGCAAGAAACGAACTATGTTACCGCCTACGTATTGCTATAGAAATAGAAATACAACTTTTTTGACAGGATATTAAATTCAATTATAATGGTGACATCTTAGATTATATACCTCGGTGACATGGTGACCATAGGTGGTGACAGACACCAGTAATGTCAATTTATTTAATAATCTATTTGATTGATATCATACTTTCTACAATAAAACTCCTATAAATCAAATCAAAGATAATTATTACATGCCACTACTACGTCATATGAATGCAAAAACCAATTTTGGTATTTGCTACCAAATAATTAAACATAATTTTCTGTCTGCTGTTTTTTGTCTGTTCGATTCAACTGTTTGAAAAGGTAACATGTGCCCGCGATGTGGGAAAGGAATGAATGTTAAAACTGACGGACCCTTTCATTCACCTACTGTACATATCTATTATTGGATTATATTATGCACGTAAGTGCAGCAGTAAAATGTGCATTATGGTGAGTTTTATGACCATATGAAGAGTGTACGTGCATACGTAAGTACCGTTATGGTCTAAACATTCATCTTCATAACTGAATCTATAGTAGGGACGTTCACGTTTATCACTCGAATGCAAGAATGTTATTTTAACACGCTATGCTAGATATATTTTATTGTACACAACATAACATAACATCACGCCTGTATTTTCAGAAGGGTTGGGCAGAGGTGTACAGTAACACTCTCATTATCCATAAACCGGGCACAAATCCAAACTCCAGGCTTCTACTGAGGAATTCCATACGGAAAAACTCAATCACACTTTGCCCGATCTAGGGATCAAACCCAGGACCTCATGATCAGCAGTAGTGCTTGCCAGCACTAGACCAACGAGGTAATCGGTATTGTACACAAAAGAACAGTAAAGATACAATCTAATTTTCTGTTACTTAGAAAATTAACATTTTTGCATTTTTGGTGACATTTTATGAAGACATCGGAGTCTCGTTTACATCTCCATTTTTGGACAGATCTACGTCCAGATTTAGACTCTGGTCAACTATGATTTGATCATAGTATTGCTGACTACTAACCAAAGAGGGCTAAGCGACGAAACCAAGTTTTGAAATATGAACTCAAAACGCGGAGCCATACGGCTCATATCTTCATAACTCGGCTTTGTCGCATAGCCACGTAGATCAGCTATGTGGTAGTCGTGGTTTCCGTGGACTGTTACAATCAATAAACCTGGGGGAATATGACATAAATCAGGACTATTGGATAGCGGCCTTGTGAGAGCAGTAACACGCTATTAGCACCAATGGATGTTACTTTCTAATCTCCTGATGTTATTGCTAGTCATCACTTGTGACGTCAAAGTGAATTCAGGACGAAGTCTATACATCTTAAGAAGCTTTTTCATTTTCACAGCCATTTTGCCTAACTTTAATCCTTTTTTAAAGATTTAAAGAGATTTTAGGTGATATTGAAAAATTTTATCTGTCAAAGTTCAGTGTATCCACTTTCTGAGTGTCATCACAAATATTTAAACGATAGTTTTCTTTATAAACATAGTTGGGAAAAGACTAGGCAGAACAGAACAGAAACTATAAGATTTAGCAACTTGTATCTGAAACATAAGTGAATACACTTCAGATTACAGCTAGTTCACACATAAACTGTTGACAGGACTTGTTTAAGCGGATTAGTTTTTATTTTAGTGATGGCGCCTGTAGTTGTATGAGCGAGTTCATATACACGACAGTATTCCGAATCCAGTAGAAAATACGGTATCCGTTATTTTTATCGAATCCTGCTTGCCAGATGCAACGCAGCTGCTATTTATTTAACTGATCCGTCGGTACAGATGTGAACAACACATTCAGTGTCGACGGATCCGTCATTACGGATCCGCTGTGTGAACGGGCTCTTACGTATAGTGAGAAACTACTAATCCCATCCTAATCTAATCCTCCTTCGTACACTGACCTTCACAGAAGCATTTTCAATGCCCTTAGATTAATAACTACTTCAGTCTTTATGAGTATATCGTACAGCTTGGACGCTGAGCGTTGAAGCCTGCCAACTTAAGTCCATTGTTTAACATGAGCCGTACGTGAAATATTCACTTAGATTTCACGTATATTCTGAACGACGAGCAGTGGTCTCAGAGGTGGTCAGAGGCAATAAGCCCCATATAGGATTGCTAGTTCTTCCAGAATCTACCAACAAATTTCACCCGGCCCCCGGAATTCAATAAATATTTCCCGGAATTTGAAACGAGCCAATTCATAGTAAATGTGGCTGCCGATCGCAACGGTGGTGGCACCGGCGAAAGAATTTGCTCAACAAATGGCGCTTACTCACCTCACATCCCCTCCAAAGTATTTTTTGTCTCGCCTACAGAATTTCCCTCTACAGAATAGGCAACTTTAGTCACAAGTCCCTTACATGCACTTAGATTCAATAGTCTAGCACCCAAACAAGAACCTCGTGAATCATACGACTTGCGAGGTTAAGCTGCGCTTGCCGCGGTCAATCCGTGGATGGGTGACCGTTCGTTAGACATCGAGAGCCCTCCAAGCTTCGGAGAGCACGTTCAACAGTCGGTCCCAAGTGTCATACGAATACCTATGACAGTCGTTACGGGTAGTCAGAAGCCTGAAAGTCTGACAACAGTGACAACCGATCTAACTTTAGGATATCGGCATTGCCCAGTAATTGGGTTGCGGATGTCTGATGGCAATCACTTCGTGCAAAATACTGGTATTTCAAATTCAAATTCATTTATTTATCAAATATAAGTTAACAGTTTACACCAAATCGCTTATATCTATGCTAATTCTACAAAATTACATAAAAGTTTTAATTAAAACTTCTTAGACTAAAAAATACAAAAAAGAAACGGAATAAAATAAAATAAAATTTGTAAACAAAAAAGAACCTTATACAGAAAATTAGAAAAAAGAAAAAAACAATTATTTTTTCATATTTAAATAAATATACACATGTTTAGTGATAGTCCATTGAGAGTCAAAAAATAAATCAGCCTCAGGAATATATTTTAGAAAATCATTTATTGAGCTAATTGCTCTAGCAGTGGGAGTGTTGTTGGTTAGGGGAGCACGCCATGTAGGCGGGTAGCAGAGGAGTCTATGTTGTCGTCTTACAACGCCACGCATATACTGGTCAGGAACATAAAAATGTATTGACTCTCGTAGAACGGGACTATCTATCTTATCTACTAATATTAGATAATAATTAATTATATGTGTGAATTCTCGTCTGAATTTAAGTGTGTCTAAACCTACCATTCCTGACACGAATAAAGAAGGATACAAGGATTTAGCCGCATGTGGTTAGACTGGAAGCTGACCACAACATAGTTGGGAAAAGGCTAGGCAGATATTGTCTAGCACCCAAACACAAGGGATTTCAAATTGTCATGATACAATTTGAAATTACAAGCTGCGAATGTGTACTCACATAACAAAAAGACCCACTTAACATGTTACCTGACCTAGATACAAGGACCACTCGTCCGTCAGGCACGTTCCCAAGTATTCCAATGACGCATTAACATTAAATATTTCACCGCATACATCTCGACAAATGTATTTGCAATTTCACAAAACGTTATTTAAAACGAGCATTAGGTATATCAGGTGGTAATCTTCCCACGCAAGTCAAGCATCCTGCGTCGCGACGTAGGGGAGACTTCTCTTTGTTGTATTATTGCCATCTTAAGGGCATTCGCGGAGATAAAAGCGAAAAATATTGGAGTTCACATTTCTGTTGAAAATTTTGCTTGTTTACATATTATATACCTATATACCTATATATGTCATTGTATGGAACACAGTGTGGCATTATCAATGAGCAGGAAAATGTCGCATCTTAATAAATCTTCAATAATAAAGTATTCTTTCTTCTTACTTTATATGCTACTAGCGACCCGCCCCGGCTTCACAGGGTGCAATGTAAGATACAAATGTGGGGCATATAAACCTTCCTCTTGAATCATTCTATCTATTGCTGAAAACTGCATTAAAATCCGTAAGGTAGTTAAAAAGATCTAAGCGTACAGACAGCGGGAGCGACTTTGTTTTATACTATGTAAAGATACCTACCAATTTTAATATCAAAAAAAGGACGATGTGTGTATTTATAAAAAAATCTAGGATGAAAACTAGGGTCTCGTGCTAATTCAGAACTGCGCCGATGATAAGATTTGCGAGGTTAAGCTGCGCTTGCCGTGGTTAGTCCGTGCATGGGTGACCGCTCGTTACACATCGAGACCCTACCGTGCCACGGAGACCACGTTAAACCGTCGGCCCCAGATGTGATGCGAGTATCTATGATAGTCGTTACGGGAAGTTAGAAGCCCGAAAGTCTGACAACCGGTCAAATCCTAGGATATCGGCATTGCCCAAGAACTGGGTTGCGGAGGTTTAATGGCAGTCGCTCAGTGTAAAATACTGGTATTTAGCCGCATCTGGTTAGACTGGAAGCTGGACCCAACATAGTTGGGAAAAGGTTAGGCAGAAAAAGAACCAATTTTCACCTATATTTGTACACCGTAAAGACAAAACATGACTGATATTTATTATGTAATTCTACATCTTACATGCTCTGTATTTCTATACTCATGTTTTGAACAAAGAAATGATCTTATATCTTAATACCAGACATAGAACAATAAACTCACCGCTTAAAAATTATAGGTGCATTTAAAAATAAAATGGGTATCATTTGATATCGTTTCTAAACGATCACTTTTACTTTTACGCCATTATGCGAAAGAAAACAGCTTCTCTGATGCAGAGGATTCGGGGGAGCGCCAACGGAATCCTAAAGGTGATCTCTGAGTGGTCAGAGTCTGCAGTGCTGGGTAGGCTTATTCAGCTTCATGTGATGAGTTAAAACTGATTTTATTTCTTGACATTGTAATTGTATGAATGATATAACACTGATTTTATTTTATTTTTGCCATTATTAATTGTATTGAATATTGTGATTGATGACGAACATAGTTTTTAAGACCTTTGTAACTAACAATTTATGGACAAATCAATTGGTCTGAATTAAATGAATATTATTAAATCGTCCAATAAATAATTTGTAGACCATATCTTAGGATGAAAAGTAAATTATATATGTATAAGACAATGTTTCGAAAAGGTATTTGGCAATCCATGTTGCCACGTCCGACTAGTATATCAGGGTGATAAGTCGCTACCTGTCACTGTTCTCACTAGTTTATCAAGTTGGAATTTAAGCATAGAACAGGAGGCAGGAGGTCACCCTACCTTTTGTCGCGGATGGCGTGAAAAGAAACTTTGTATACCACCTACCTATAAATTCTCCCAGATGCAACTATGGCTGGAAGTATTGATCTGAGTCCTTAAAATAAAACATTGCTCCTTTTTGTGAGAAAGTAAGTTCTAGGTAAAACGTTATTAGAACTTATTTGTTAGTTTTTCACTCCAGGACTAGATTGTAATTTGATTTCAATGAAATCTGAAAACCAACTGAATACCTGGAATGTATTATGCAGGTACATAATAATGTAGCGTTTAACAGTGGATATTTATAGATACTATGAAATTTGTCGCAAAAATGGGTGTTGTAAGCAAGTGTAGAATAAATTATTACCTTCAAAGTAAGAGTGAATAGGCCTCTTCTGGGTTCGGTCGTTCCATTGTAGACCTCATCCAACGCTTTCCACTAGGCGACGTAGAGGCCAAGAGGGGGCCATCACAAAAAAGGAAAAAAAATATGCATTTTAAATATAACATTAAACTCCAAAGATTAACAACTCAGTTTATGGCGGTTTTTTTAAAGTAATTGGAAGGCAGAAAGCCGAAGTCGCATCCGATGGAAAGTGGTTACCACCATCTCTATACACCAACAATACTAAGAGGATTGCTGATGCGTTGCCAACCTTAGAGAAAAAATTTAAAAATCTCATGTGCCCTTTCAAACCGGAACACAGCAATGCGGCAAAAATAGTACTTTTTCACAAAGAGCTTAATACTAGGTACCTACTTAACATTTTGATTTGATTAGATTGTGGCAATATTTCCAAAATCATTGCAGTTCTATTTTTTTTTTCCTATTCGACTCTTGTAGATGGTCTTGCGGACTTTTTCTACGTAACCGGGCTATTATTGGCGAGACCAGAAGGGTCTCCGAACCAATATCTACACTAAATACCTAGCTAACTACGTTAACTACTGTAACATCATGACTGACTATTATAGCAGCAACACCTCTAAGGGTGTCCCCAAGGGGGGACTCGAACCTCTTAGGGTGTTGAATGCGAGAGGACTGGGAGGGATACGACAGCTTGATGAGGGCTGTATTAATCGCGGTGTGACTGCACGGAGTCAGAAGGGACGACCGGCTCCGCGGCTGCGGCGGGTGAGCACGGTGGATCGGGGGCTGCGATTGCAGTTCTAAATCAACAAATGCCCTTTTATTGACCTCAGAATATAACACAGACATTTAAGTTTTCACAAGTAGATAACTAAACGTACCGTTAACAACAGATGACTTTGAAACAAAGCACAACATCTTAACAATATCAGCTCCCAAAGTTTTTGAAATCGATCCGTCTTAATTATAAATGTTCGTTCAATGTGATTAACAAATGGCTTTAATCCTGAGTTCGACACGATAATTAATTTGAAACGTAAGGAGAGTCAGAGTTTAGGCAAATGATTTTAACTTGACTAATTGTCTTTTACAAATAAGAGAGCAATTTAGGAGGATTAGAATAATTTTCTCGTAATAATTTTCTGCGTATTATGTGAAATATTGTTATGGATAAGTTTCAGAGTTTCATGGATCTATGTAATCCACTGTACGTGTATACTTTGTTATTGACGTCACAAAAAACAATAAATTATTTTATACATTTAATTACAACACACCCTTAAACACCCCAACTAGAATATTATGTTATAATCATAATACATACACTAAAATTTTAGTTTAACATGTATATGCATTGTTATTTACTAAATTAACTTTCTTGAAATAAGGTTTATTTTCCTTTATTTTGTATTGAATGACGGAATTTGTATTAATACAAATAAAAATGCACTTTTAAAAGTCTTTTTGCGTTGATTTACGGTCTATTTCAGTTTGTTTTGACTGTACAAGGGTAATGTGAGTAATTTCTGTAGTTTTAATTATTTTTGGGATAAAAAATTACCTATATTAAAAATGATAGAAATCGATTCAGTAAACGATTCTAAACAAACTACTTTCAGGTTGTGCGTTACTTGTGTTACATATTGTATACATCATGGCTGGTTAGTCGCCTTACATCCGAAAACCATCAATTCTGCTCATCATTCTATACAAATTTTACAATGGATTCAAAATTCGTAAAAAAAACATCTGCTGTTCCATACAAAATAATCAATATTGTTTAACAAAATGTATGGAACACATTTTTTTACGAATTCAGAAACAAGAATTTACATGTTTCTTAAACATTGAAACATGTTGCGGTGAACAGTACTGACGGTTTTTGATGGTCAAAACGCTAAAATATTGTTTCTAGAAACATTTACGTGTTTCTGAAACTATCTGCAACTTCATCCGCAACATTGTTTAATAGTGCAGTTTAAACGAATTAATTTTTAGCCTCAAAGCCATAAGCCATAACAATGCATATGTCTGTGAGCCAATGCAATTCGCACTTATCACTTTTATTTACAGACCAAAATAATCCTGCAACCCATTCATTGATGTGACATAACATCCGCGATTTCATTCTGTCACGTCACGTCGCGTTTCGCGTTTGTCTCGCGTTCGATATACCGGCATCGCGTCGAATTAACGCGAGTTAACGCGAAACAGCTCAGTGGTTGCGTTAAATGTTACATTAATTACTTGTTATTCAGGTTTAAAGCGAAATCGGGGCTTGAATATGTCCCGATAAATTTAATGGTTTGGCGATGCAACATTTTCCTTTGTATGCTTTGATAACGGCAGTTTGTTTCGTAGTCATAAAATGGTATCTATTGGTGGCGTAGGATATACCTATAGGTATATGGGTTATTTTGGGAGTATTTTGTTAAAACTCTACGCGCATTACATAGACTGCCTGCAGTCGAAACACAATCAACTGTCTTTACTTCTGCATAGTTAAAACATAACTTTAAACATAAGGCCCGGTATCCACCAAAGCGGAGAGGAGACGAGAGGAGATGTGCTGCGAAGCTGGCAGGTTATTTCCACCAAAGCGGAGAGGAAAAGTGTAGCGGAGAGGAGATGTGAGCTTTGTGTAGCAGAGATGTGAGCTATGAGAGATCGAAATCAGTCAAGTTATGTTTACGAAAGGAAGACGGCCGCCGTACTAGACACTTCTCCGATCTGCCGCGCCGCTAGCTCGCTCGCCGCCCATTATTCTATAGAAAAATGAGACATCTCCTCTCCTCTTCGCTTAATCCATTTCCACCCAAGCTAAGCGGAGAAGAGATGTGGAAATAACGAAATTGGATTGTTTTATTCAAACACATCTCCACTCGTCTCCTCTCCTCTCCATTTTGGTGGATACCGGGCCTTATTATAACTTCATAGATCGATACTGATCTCAATATAAGAAACAAGCTGTCTTACCACACCCTGTTAACAGTCGTTTAGATTGAACAGGACTTTTTATTTTACAGAGCTTAACGTTAAACACGGCTTAAACAAGTACCAAAACGTTGACAGGGTGTAAACGAATTCATGTAATTCCTACAAACTTCGTGATGTACTACTGACATAGATAAACCGAGCATGGGATACTTCAAGATTCAATAAAAAAATAAATTACAAGAAGTAAACATGTGTTCTTAACGCGAGGCATTTTAGCGCCCCGAGCGAATTGCACGGCTATCGCTCGCCGCACGGTCATTTAACTCGGGACGCTAAAATGCCTCTCGATACGAACACATATCATGTTTACTTCTTGTATTTTATTTTTATTTTGTCCAAAAGTATCCCGTGCAGAGTTAATCTATGTCAGCAGTACATCACGAGATTTGAAGGAATTACATGATTTCGTTTACACGCTGTATACGCGACGACATATCAAGCTATACATTGCCAGTATACACTGACCTCTCATTCGTACCGAAATTCTGTACAATTAAAGGTCAGCTTATACTGGAAATATATCTTGTTATGTCGTTGTGTATACGAACCGAGATGTACAGTCTAAAACAACGTTTTTATGGTACCACTCCGTACCGCATTAAGATGGAGAACTAAGATAAGATATTATACTAAAATCGTCTATGAAAAGGTAGGCACTGTGAAGTCTACTCTATAGTAAATACTTTTGTTTTTAATTTTGTATCCTTTTTGTGCCAAAATTAAATTATTGTCGCAATGCAGTATTTACTACCGTTTCCCATTAATTTCTATTCTACGCCAGCATCGGCTCGTCCTTTCAGTACCTACGAGTCAAACTTATCCCGTTATTTTAGCGGGTTAACGGGGTTTAAACCGTCTTTAGAGCAAATTATAGCGGGCTAAAATCCAAAATTATGAAATACTAGCTGTATCCTCACGGCTCCGCCCGTAGCCTATGTTACTCAGTGATAATGTACCTTTCTAACGGCAAAAGAATTTTTGAAATCGGTTCAGTAGTTTTTAAGTTTATTCGTTACATACAAAAATCCAATAATACAAACCTTTCCTCTTTATAATAGTAGTATAGATAACCATAGTAAATAGTTATGATGATAAATAGCCAAAAATTTATCTAATTCAACTTTCATAACTTGCGTGGGATGGCTTACTTTTTTATTTTTATATTTTGATATTATATTCCAGACAAAATAAATATTCTCAAGAGTTATTCCTCTATTCATATTGAAACCATTTCATGGTATCACAACAATAAAAACTAAGCAACAATGAAACAACACAACAAATGATGGAACACTAAAACATAACTTCGTGTTTCAAGTTAAAGAACAACAATTGTATTGTTTTTATTTCAAGGAAGTTGAAGCTTGGATCTTAGGACCGCTGGTCCTTCAGACAGAATAATAAAACATTGGAGAAAATTCCCGGAACCCGCCTACGTGTGGGACTCTGTTTAAATATTTTATTCCAGCTCCTTGTAACCCAGTAACTCGGGCGGAATGTCGTCTGTGATTAAATGTTTATTGTAACATACATTACACGATGTCGTTACGAATTCTCTTAACGTTAAAACTTTCACGAAACGTGGACAAGGAAAACCGGAAGCTAACATAAAACCTTCAAACCTTGGCTAGGAGATTTAATGTTAGTTTCGGGGACGTTGACTTATCTCAACCAGCGAGTAAAGGAAGGAAAGAAACAAAGAAATAACGTTTATTGGCTGCAACACGAGACACACGAGCAAATAAAAACAAAAACTAAGATCAAGTGACAAAAAAACAAAAGAAGTTGTGTTTTAATCTGGTTTTCTTTTACTACTGTACAATATTACGGCCTCGCCGAATGATATTTAATTGTAATTGTATGAATTGTCTGGTAGAAAAAGCAAATTAAGTTGAATTGTGCTAGTTATGCCAGTTGGAATAAGTTTATTTTCTTCTTTCTCTATAGCCAAGACCAAGTAAGGGTAGTTAAGAATATTATTACTATTAATTGTGTCGAAACTTAAAAAAAAACATAAGCAACAATGAAACAACCAATGAAATATATAATAAAATGGCCAAATTATAAGCGATTTATAATTGTTAAATACTGAGACAGAGACCGCACGATTTGATTTGATTCTGTCTAAGTATTTAACAATAATTTCAGTAGAACGATGACGTCATAATTCAAAAACTTCATAGTAACTTGACATTACTCCTTACAATGTCCGTTTTGTGCGACAAGGACAGAAAATGCGCCATTTAAAAACTTGAAAAATATGTATCTCTTCTATTTTTGATATAATATTAAATACTGCCTATTTTTTTATCCAACTACCGAATTGTCGGCAACGAACGGTCGGTTCTTTAAAAGAAATCTGACGTAAACAGCTTGTAAGTATAATGTTTGTTACCGTGGACCCACACAGATTCATAAACAATACATATAAAGTAAAATGTACAATTTGCATCAAATAATAATTCCGTTTACATTTACAAATAATGTATTATTTTATAACGTTGCTTGAACAATGAGGAGAAATATATTTTCGATTTATTTATTCCAGTTAAAGTGTGTTCTTTGGTTCTTTGTTTCTTGGCACTATTATTTTAATTTGAACAAGTATTTATTTATTTATTTATCACATCCTTTAGGACTAGATAAGCTTAACATTATATTGTACACAGTATGACTGTGTGTATGTAGTGTATATGACTCGAACGCTTTGTGTAAAAAAATTTGTGCATGCAAATCATTTTGGTAAGATCTTCAAACAATACCTACTCACGTGAAGTATGTCTAAATAACTATACAAAATATAACATAACATAATTAGTTAATTACTGTCCCACTGCTGAGCACGCACCTCTTCTCAGAATGAGAAAAGGGTTTAGGCCTTAGTCCACCACGCTGGCCTGGTACGGGTTGGCAGCAGACTACACACACCATCTAAAACTTTATGGAGCCCTCTCAGGTGTGCAGGTTTCGAAAAGTCAGAGGTACGGGCCGGGATCGAACTCAAACCCCCTCTAGGTAAGCTTTCAACCGCTAGGCGATCACTGCAATATTAAACTAAATATAAGTGTCGAAAATACAGCCTGGTTATAAGTTCGGCACAACGAGAAATTCAGATTACTCCTCACAAAAATCTAAAGCAAATTTTAAAATGCTGAGTGGTTCCATTATCACGATAATAAACTTAGAAAATCACATCATAACCCTCGAGCAAAACATCCGATATTTTATAAAATAAAATTAAAATGAAAGTATCCACCACTCGCGGTATCGCTGTACCGTTAACATCGTTATCTCCCGTCAAAGTATCAAGCCCTTCCGACTTGTGTACCTACCTACGGATCATGGTATAATGGAAACGCGACTGGAATTGCGTTTGATACGAGCGGCTTTTATCGCATAATGAAATGTCTGATTTAAATGATCGGGTTGTTCGAGATTCATTTTTGCTTTGCGTGATTATTATTTTATACAACGTGTTACATAATTCCCCATGAAAAATGTAAATAATCAAGTAGTCTTTTATGGTTGGTGCCATTTACCTCTCAGAGGAAATTAGGTAAGAATGTAAATGTATCCCGTAACCCCGGCCGAAGGGTCAAGAGGGGGAACACCGTTGATTTTTAGCCGGTAAGAGTCCGGCAGACACCCTCGCCTTCCCCGGGCGAGGGAAATCCATGAGGATTAAAAAAAAAAAAAAAAAGGCTTACTGTTATCTAAGATGGAGTATACGTATCCCAGAAACAAAGATATAGAGTATGCCCTATACCCCGCTGACTCTCACATATACACGACGGAACACAGTGAACTGCTTGGCGCCAGACTAAAATGTTCAGATGGTAACTAGCCACGCGGACCGTATAGATCCTACCACCAAGCGTGCTGGGTTTTGTAGAATGTTAAATCATTTTATTTCTGTAAATAAACATGTTACGGACACTTTTACAAGTCAATATAATGTTTTTTTTAAGACTAGATGGGCGCCGAAATTTCCTTTCTGACTCAGCTCTGAGAAGAAAAGCCGAAACAAATTCAGAGATCAAGATCTCTTTTAAAGTCCAGACATTATAGTATAAAAACTATGCGAGTGTAACAATGTAGGGCAACGTCTGGAATGGCCTTTTGGGGAAAGTGCCATAGCAGGTTTGAGTTGACCTGTCCCAACTAACGGCACGCATGCATCAGTCATCGTACATCAGAGTCTTACATCGTGTGTCTTTCTATTCTACAGGGTTACTGGTAACTCGACGTATTCCTTGCGGGACATTATAGAAGGGTTAAAATGCAACAAATTAAGCCACCAAATGTTCTACCGAAATTCAGTAGTTTTTGAGGTTTTTATTTTTTTCGAAATATCCGATAAGCAACCATTTGAAGCCTATTTAAAAATAATGTACGGCGCGAATGTATTGTTTAAGTTTTTATCATAGCTGATGCCATAGCAGATCTATGTTAATAATTAAAAGTTCAAATATACTAAACACATCTGCAAATATGGTTGAATCTGGAATTTTTCAATAAAAACCTAAAATAATTAATATCTTAAAAACTACTGAACTTCGGTAGAACATTTGGTGGCTTGATGTGTTGCATTTCAACCCTATTATAATGTCCTGCAAGGAATACGTCGAGTTACCAGTAACCCTGTATATTCCTAACATGCGATGACTCTGTTTTATATTCTAGCCCGTCCCACGTCCCACCACGTAACAAACTGTCAGGACTGTGTGATCCGAGAAGTGATAGGTATAATATTTTAAGTCGCACTCGCCTTGAATAAACAAGTACAATCAATCACATTGTCACAATCAGATTACACAATAGTACTCCTGCAGTTCTCGCTGATAGTCTGAAGATCGTGACCTAATTTCTGTAGCTGTCTTAGAATGCATTACGGTTCTGCATTGTAAGTCTTGAGATCTGATGGAAAGTGCTGACACAAATTGAGCGTCGACTTACACAGAGCAATGATGTAATGACTTACATTACTGTTCTATTCAATGAACAATGTATGTGATGTATTGTATAGTAATTTACGTGAGTTTCGTATTTTATAGTTAGTATTAGTTTGGATTTGTGCTCGGTTGCTGGCAATAGGCTCGCCCTCTATTACATGGGCCTTAAACATAACAAGAAAATGAGGGTGTTGCTATACACCTCTGCTCAATCCTTCGGGAAACAGAGGCGTGATGTTATGTTATGAGTTATATTTCTATCAATGATTCACGCTTTGCCTTTAAACAAACTCTACTACTTTTTTATTGAGATGGTTATCTCTATTAATAATAATTATTTATTAAATAATGAAAACACTGACTGACATGGACTGCCTTGTTGGTCTTGTTGCCACAAGCACGACTGCTGAGCATGGAGTCCTAAGTTTGATCCTCAGGTCGGGCAAAGTGTTACTGGATTTTTCCATTAGAAATTTCTCAGTAGCAGCTAGGAGTCTGGATTTGTGCCCAGTTATTGGCAATAGGTTTGCCCTCTATTACATGGAACTTAAACATAACTGGCAAAACGAGGGTGTGTTTTTTTAAGACTGGATGGCGCTGACATTTCCTATCTGACTAGCTCTGAGAAGAAAAGCTGAAACAAACTCAAACATCAAGGTCTCTTATAAAGTCCACACATTGTTTGCACACCTAAAAGGGCTCCATAATGTTCTCGATGGTGTGTGTAGTCTTCCAACCTACACCAGGCCAGCGTGGTGGACTAAGGCCTAAACCCTTCTCATTCTGAGAAGAGGCCCGTGCCCAGCAGTGGGACAGTAATGGACTAATTATGTTTATGGACTACATATTAATGTTTAAACGATCCGCCCCAATTCACATTGTGGAATCCAATAAATATACCTTTGACTTGTCTAAACAAGACTACCGTAGAGTAACTTATGTTGTAGTTAAATGGGCATTGTAGTATCCAATATAATTTATTAACAATTGACAGATAGCGAAACCGACCGCGGCGCTTAGTATACGAATGGAATGTCGATTGTGTAATGTTGATTATTTTCATTATTTCTACCTTCTTCATTCTTCTTTTCGTGTGGTTAGTGACTAACCTGGTGTCAGAGTTTATGTCGTCCATAGGCCTCTGATTTGCATTTACATTCCGTCGAGAAATATCTCTCAGGCATGCCGGTTTTCTCACGATGTTTTCCTTCACCGTTTTTAAGCAAATGATAATTATACAATACGCACATGAATCCGAAATGTCAGAGGTGCGTGCCTTGGGTTCAAACTCGAGACCTATGACTTGGCAATCCGACGGTCACATCACTAGGCTATCACTGCTACTCACATTGCTGCTATTTCTACCGTAATACCTATATCATCATATACAATGCCAGCCAATTATATCCTGAGTAAGTTGTAAGAGAAAAGAAAAATCGACGGTCCCTACGTATACTATCGAAACTACAAAATGTCAGTTGTTATTTTATCTGCTTAAAATGTGTGAAATTATGTTATCTTAAAGGTTATAAAATAATACATTTTTATGGAACCAAATGGCAACTATTCCGCATCAAACTAAAGAAGAATCACGTAAATCGGATCATATATCTCAGCGTAATCGGTGTACATACATAATAAAATAAAAACTGAGATTTTGTAGTTTCGATAGTATACATAGGGACCGTCGAAATATCAAGTCGATAAGGTCGTAATCTCTTCAGTAGTTTTATTTTAAAGAACTACTGGCTGAGAAAAATATAGAATGAAAAGAGGTCGACAGCGGCTTTCAATTGTAAACTAAATAACTCTTCAGGGCGTAAATCGAATGATTGTGGCGTTCTATTCAATTCCATGTACTACACCGCTTGCTACTTCGTCATCAGACAAAGTCCGATTTGTGTCAGCTCAAACAAAATAAATCGTCGTAAAAATAATTTTGGGATGTTACAAAATTTTACGGTTTTCGGTATTTTCTCTTTACTTGTGACAAATTTCATGATTATAGGTCAACGGGAAGTACCCTATAGGTTTGAGTCCCATATTATGCTTCATAAACGGCCGTATCATTTGATTGCGTTGTCTTGAAGTTCGATTTTTCACACCACCAAGAGATTGCAGACCTGAGTATTTGATATTAATTTCAACTTGATACCTTCACGCGTTCCTGAGAAAAAGGGTCTTGACAGACATACAGAGAGACAGTACCGGTAAAATGGGGTGAATAGGGATGCAGGGGTGAATCGAGACGAAACTTTAATATGGATTTTAATGTTAAAACTTTAACGTTTTTAACTTTGATGCCAACAAGGACACTTAATCGTTCATTATAATACAGTAAACACGTTAGAATCCTTTTTGGCAATAAAAAATATTATTTCAATGTTAAAATCCCTTTGAAAGTTTCGTCCCGATTTACCCCTACATCCCTATTCACCCCATTTTACCGGAACCCTAAAAATGGGTTTCTAAATTCAAACCATTTCCAAATTCAAAATCAAAGCAACAGTAGTACTCTATTACCAGTAGACAGTTGTAACCAATGGCTATAGTAGTTGTCGTTGCATAACTAATGGTCTGAGAAAACCAACATGTTTGGACTGTCGGCCTGACACAGTCGGAATAGCGAATGAGAGCAAATGGCCATCTAAATGCGACTGAATCCATTACATTGTCACTCCTCCTTTTATGCGCCGTTGATAGACGCAACGATTAACGTGTTCGTGACGAAATCGCGGCCATTTTGAATCTCTAAACTACTACAATGTTAAATTCTAAATAGAAGTAAGCTTTATTATAGAAACAAATTAAAGTTGTTAAGTATTTATCCTATGAACAACAAATTCTTTAACTTTACATTTGGATTCCAAAGTCGAAAAACTGTATACATAAAATATACATTGACAAACTAAGTAGGTACTTTGTACTTTGATAGCTCTATTTGGATACAACAGAAGAATATTCTGTGGAGCCACAGTGGAGAAATTTTTTTGTACAAAAATTGCATTTATATTACGTCGGGAAAAAAAAAATATTATAAAGACAATTGCACTACTGGTGGCCACGATCAGTGCAACCTAGTCGAAAATTGAGGCGTAAATCCACATTAACTCCTGTTTATTAATAACTAGCTGTTGCCCGCGGTTTCACTCGCATCTTAGAAGAACTACTTCATTTACCTGGTTAAAAATATCCTAGGTAATAATCTAGAATATGGTCTATGTGTCAAATTTCATCCAAATCCATTCAGCCGTTTATGCGTGAAAGAGTAACAAACATCCATACATACAAACTTTCACGTTTATAATAATTATTAGTAAGGAAGTAAGGATTATTATCATGCAACGTAAAGTTTAAAAGTTAAGGTAAGACGAAAATAACAACAAATAAGTATGTAGTGGTCTCCCTCGTTGGTCTAGCATTGTCAAGCGCGACTGCTGATCGTGAGGTCCTGGGTTCAATCCCCGGGTCCGGCGCAGTGTTATTGGGTTTTTCCGTGTGGAACTTCTCAGTAGCAGCCTGGAGTTTGAATTTGTACCCGGTTGATGCAATCGGTTCGCCCCCTATTACATCGGTCTTAAACGTAACGACGAAATCAGGGTGGTTACTATACACTCTGCCCAACCCTTCGGGGAATACAGGCGTGATGTTATGTTATGTTACTTTACAAGCATAAAATATTTAATTTCTACGACATTCTTCAAAATGAGAAAGATCTTTTCATCTCTCATTTAATAAAGGAGATTGTCTTATCGCAATCATTTTAGCCTTCTCAACTCCACGTCTTGACGTAAGCCTTTTCTTTCTTGCACAAGTTTTCCGTGCCCTATACTATTTCCACCTAAAGCCTCCCTGCAATGCGGACTATGTCATCATAGCGCATCAGGCCTGCCTGTCGACCGGCTACAAAATACTTGACCTCATTCCGACAAACAAAGATTTCTTCACAAATACTTATCATAAAAATGTGTCTGTAAGATTTTTATTTTGTTAGAAGTACTTATAATTCCGAAAAAAATATTATTCTAATTAATTTTCGAAATTATTCGGATGCTTAGCTAATTAGAATCAGTGTTGTAATATTTTTATAGAATAATCTAGTTCTTTTTTTCAGTAGAAATGGGTGACTACTATCTATACTAATATTATAAAGCTGAAGAGTTTATTTATTTGTTTGAACACGCTAATCTCAGGAACTACTGGTTGGAATTGAAAAAATATTTTTTTGTTGGATAGTCCATTATCGAGGAAGGTTATAGGCTATATAACATCACCCTATGACCAATAAGAGCGGAGCATAAATTAAAAATGTTGCAAAAACGGGAAAAATGTCCACCCGTGCGAAGCCGGGACGGGCCGCTAGTTTATTTATAAAATTTTCGCTCAGTTAGTATAGTTACATTATTCAAACCGGAATACTGTAGCAAATAATTAAAAATTTTCATATTGACTGGCTATGTTTTTTTTTTAAAAAGGTTACAAATATTTTGCCTGTTATCGTAAATCACAATGTTTTGTTCCGCTACGTTGTTAGTTTCAATAAATATTGCACTCGTATTATTACCGAGTATAGTTTTGAAATGCATTGTGCCAAAACCGTATTGAAACATGTTTATATTATTTATGGCCAAATACTCAAATCATCTGAATTTTAAATTACCGTTAATTTCATGCTCTCCCTGTCACTTAGCCTTAAAGTGACAGTGACAGCACGAGACTTAACGGCAATAAACGACATTTTCGTTCGATAAAATTAAAAAGAAAAACAGCCTACAACTATAGGTCTGTGTTCCTCTCGTATAAGTATGAAGGGGACAGAAACTGATAGTTGAGATGTTGCACAAGTTCAACAAGTAAACATCATCATCATCATCTCCCTGCCCTTATCCCACACTAGGTGGGGTCGGCACAACATGTATTTCATATAAATCCATGTTGTTAGAGGTTTTAGTTTATCATTTTATGACCGGCCGCCTGCCTGACGTCAACCCTCCTTGGGAATACGCGTTGCGCCGTCGCGCGGGAGACCCAATGTCCTTGCTGATATTATGCACTGGGTCCCAAAATGATATGCTTATCAATCTTATCGCCGACAACTAAGCAGACTATGTTCTTCTTGGTGGAGTATACTTGAAGTTTCTTGACCCACTCATTCAGTTTTGCTAGGGACTTTGGTTCTGAAAGTTCAACTAGTAAACGACGAGCAACGACCTAAATTTTTACGCACCATGCGACGCGCAAATTCAACATGTTTAAATGTTTGTATTGTTAGTAGATTTATGATGCCTAGGTAACCCGTGCACCATAGACTATAAATAATAGCCATAGATTGTTCTATTTTTATATATTTTTTTATATATATGTTACAGTCATAGTGATTAAATAGCAATACATAATGACTGGTCCTTATATATAATGTCTAAACTGTCTAGACAATGTGATACATTAATCACTTTATCCGGATATTATTCATAATAGCAGATCGAAGTTAGTAAAAGTAATAAATACGATTTTATTATTGTGTTATGGCTAGTGAGCTTTCAATTTACTTTTTTAATTAATGTTAAATTATTATCTATGACAATGTTAATTATAATATTATACGATACAGATGGTATTGCCTCACATACACAACACTACTTAGTGCACCTACCATGTTTTTTTGTCTGCACCACCCTAAGGTCGACTGGTAGAAACTGACTAAGGCATTAAGTCCGCCTTTGTACAAACTATGTGCGAAAGTATAAATAAATACAGATTTTTTTATTCACAAGGAAACCTAAAAATTAACCTAATCTACCATGCATGCTTGCTTTGCAAAAGAGGAAATTTGGCGTTGTTTGGTCGCAGTTCTAACCTAACCTAGTCGTTTTGAATTTGACAAGCTGTTTATTGTCTAAAGATCCGAATCCGTTGTTTTATCCGTCGATAGAAAAAATATAAAAATAGCTAGTTAAAGTGATTAATTATATGTCAATTAATACTTTGTCTGAACTGAGTAGATATTATATGTAATGACTGGATAGTTTATATAATATCCGGATTTATTACTTTCGCTGTGACATATACCGATATACAATATATAGGTATATATATATTGATACGTGATATATATATTTGTACGCTGCAAACTGCCCTTTATATTTTTCTTAACAATTCTTTCCATCCAATGGTTGTCTGGAAGAAATTGCTTTAAGCGATAAGACCGCCATTTGTACTGTTCCTAATTATGTGTATTCCTTGTTTTATTTCTTTTAGTGTGCAATAAAGTATCTATCTATCTATATATATTTTTTTTGTGTTTTGGTTACCAGGTTAAATGTTTAAATTTAAGTGTAAAATTTTGTTGTAGTAATACCTAAGTATTTAATTTTAAGAAATATTATATTTTTAAGTATGCATGTGTGTCCGCTTGAGCGGAAATATAAATGCTTTTTCTTTCTTTCTTTCGTTCTAAACGACAATTTTAATACTATCAAGAAAATTAATTATAGTTCGGATTTATTTATTATTTACAGACTACCTAAGACCAATATAGGGAATCCACGTAGGAGAATTACTGTGCATTTCAAACTGCACTAACTTGTTTAGCACCCTACATGTGGTAGTGAATTGTTAAATCGAACCGGACTTTGCTAAAAGTAACTCGTACTATGGACGTACCTATTTCTAGTTTTATGGCAGCCATTTCTGTTTTCTAACTTTTTTCGTTGCGAGTTCACTTCCGTATTAAATTGAGTGTAGGATACCCGTAATAGTTCACGTGAGTTGTTTTGCTATTCTGGATGGGATATTATTTTCTTCAACTTTTTTTTAGTACTGTGTCGTGTTTTGACTGACTTGAAATACTGACGGGCATTTGCTAAAGCGTACTTTTTTATAAGCCAAGCAAACGTAAACGCACTTGCGATCGAAATTATTTAGAAGAATAAGAGGGGCTCGTGGCTAATATCAACCACGCGGATCATACGTTTGCTAGGTTAAGCTGCACTTTCCGCTGTCAGTCTGTGGATGGGTGACCATTCGTTACACATCGAGACCCCTCCGTGTCTCCGAGAGCACGTTAAATAGTCGGTTCCGGATGTCATACGAATACCTACCTATGGCAGTCGTTACGGGAAGTCGGAAGCCCGAAAGTCTGACAACCGGTCTAAAATTAAGATATCGGCATTGCCCTGTAACTGAGTTGCAGAGGTCTGATGATAGTCGCTCCGTGTATAATACTAGACTGGAAGCTGACTCGAACATAGTTGGGGAAAGGGCTACGCAAAAGAATCATAGGAGAGCAATTTGGACTATTCAATGAATGGCAGATAGTAATATTGGATGTAACATTAATGGAACCTATTACTTTATTACCACTGTTCATACTCGGTGAAACTATTTTTATATAATAACTTTTAGTCAGGGAACCCCGCTAAAATTAGTCAGGGAACCCCGCTAAAATTAGTCAGGGAACCCCGCTAAAATTAGTCAGGGAACCCCGCTAAAATTAGTCAGGGAACCCCGCTAAAATTAGTCAGGGAACCCCGCTAAAATTAGTCAGGGAACCCCGCTAAAATTAGTCAGGGAACCCCGCTAAAATTAGTCAGGGAACCCCGCTAAAATTAGTCAGGGAACCCCGCTAAAATTAGTCAGGGAACCCCGCTAAAATTAGTCAGGGAACCCCGCTAAAATTAGTCAGGGAACCTCGCTAAAATTAGTCAGGGAACCTCGCTAAAATTAGTCAGGGAACCTCGCTAAAATTAGTCAGGGAACCCCGCTAAAATTAGTCAGGGAACCCCGCTAAAATTAGTCAGGGAACCCCGCTAAAATTAGTCAGGGAACCTCGCTAAAATTAGTCAGGGAACCTCGCTAAAATTAGTCAGGGAACCCCGCTAAAATTAGTCAGGGAACCCCGCTAAAATTAGTCAGGGAACCTCGCTAAAATTAGTCGGGGAACCCCGCTAAAATTCACGTGTGTAAAGAAGATAGAATAATTCGAGAGATGAAATTATTAACATGATAATTAGTTAATCCAATCAAGTTCTATTTAACGATAAGAAAACAAGCAATAAGACATGTGATGTCATGATGGAGCCGGAAAGTGGGTACTGCAACACCTGACGGCTGCTTGTAGACAATCGAGTTTGGGCTCATTTGATATGAAGTGATCCTCTTAGGTGAATGTCAAGTGACTGCCAATTAGGTTAAAACAACACCTTCATGAGCAATCATGTGGTAATGCCGCTCCCACATACTCAAGTCTGACACACTATAGAAACTTGAAGCAACCATGATTGGTTCAGTTGTTAGTAGTATTGAAAATAGTAATATTTATTATAATGCCGCTTGCAAACGATGCGCAGGAGCTTGCACAAGTATTACTACCGTACATCAAATTTCATCTTGTGAACACTCTTAGTGCGAGTGCAAGTTGCTTATTTCGACTCAGTTTGATAACTGCATAAGTACCTTGTTACGCTTCTCCACATCTGCGCTACTATTATATTACCGATTAATGTGCGCTTGGTACTCTGTTCATTCCAAGTCCAGGCAAGTATTAATGATTAGTACTTAAGCAGGCTTCTTTTATTATTAGTGCCAAGAAAAAAAAAGTCCCACTACATGTGTCCAATGAAAGCTCCGAGCAATATAAAACTTACGCGTCTCAAGAAACTCTTGCTTGCTATCTGCATGCATAAGAAAATAAAATAGAAAGTGGGAGCGAAGAGAGATTTCCGATATTATAAAAGTTAGTAGTGCATCCGCAGGTATGAGTTCGTGTGTTTGAAAAAATCGAATGTTTGAAAGATAGCTTTTGTTCTGCCTAGCCTTTTCCCAACTAAATTGGGGTCAGCTTCCAGTCTAACCAGATGCGGCTGAATACCAGTATTTTACACGGAGCGACTGCCATCAGATCTCCGCAACCCATATACCGATTTTAGACCGATTGTCAGTTTTCGGGCTTCTGACTTCCCGTAACGACTGTTATAGATATTTGTATGACACCCGGGACCGACGATTTAACGTGCTCTCGGCACGGAGAGGTTTTCATGTATAACGAAACGGTCACCCATCCGTGGCAAGCGTAGGTTAACCTTGCAAATCTTATGATCCGCGTGGTTGGTAATTAGCCATGAGCCCTTTATTTTCCTCTTTGAAAGATAGCTTTAATTAAATTTAATTTAATTGAATTCCATTTCAGTCATATCAATCATGAACGTTGACATTTATACGACCACAATTCCACCTATAAACCTTGACCGCGCCGTTTTATTTCACGGAAGTTTTATACACTCCTTTGAGTGCGCGATATTAAATTTCTAAAAATATTGGCTTTTGTGGACGAGCATTTCAGTTGTTGATATTAAAAATTCCAAAACCATTGCACTTTGTGGTGAAGTATTATTATATTATGTATGTAGGAAGATTGACCTATATGTACCTATGTCATAGCTAGGTTAAGCAAATCTACCGTGCTATTGATTTTTTTAAAAGATATGTTTTACAAATAATTTGTTTTATTTGTGTTGTCAGTTAATTGTATTATTTTGATTTTAATTACATTTTTTTGATTTGTATTGTATTTTAACATCATAACACTCATTTCGCCTTTATTTTTAGGTTCCATGTAATAAGGGGCGAGCCTATTGACATCAACCGGGCATAAATCCGAACTCGGGGCTCCTACTGAGGAATTCCACACGGAAAAACCCAATAACACTGCCCGGCCTGAGGACCGAACCCAGGATCTCACGATCAGCTGTCGCGCTTGCCACCACTAGAGAAATGAGGCAGTTAAGTTTGAATTTTAAGAAATGTTTAATACCATTTGTGTAATGTGATATCTCAAAAATTGCATAGTAAATTGACATCAGTTTGTACAATAAATCGTGTCACACAACAATAACAGAAAATAGCCGCCCACTAACTGTGGAAACGTGTAGCTCCTCTATTTTACCATAGATTTTATTGATTGAGTGCCTTGTTAGTCCAATGGTCCCAAGAGCGACTGCTGAGCATGAGGTCCTTAGTTCAATCCCCAGGTCGGGCACAGTGTTATTGGGTTTTTACATTAGAAATTTCTCAGTAACAGCCCGGAGTCTGGATTTGTGCCCGGTTAATGGCAATAGGCTCGCCCCCTATTACATGGGACTTAAATATAACTGGCGAAAAGAGGGTGTACTAAAACACATCTGCCGAACCCTTCGGGGAATATGAGGCATGGTGTTATTGTATTTTATTTATTAAAAAGAAACGTTAGTTTTGGATACTTTTTTTTTCATACATCCTATTTATTTGTAGATTGGTAGTCATTAATGTTCCACAGCCTGAATATGAGTAGACTAGGTTAGCGTTAACTATAAAGGTGACAATCACAAAACTGTTATGTAACAATTTATGCAAATTGCTGCGGTCTTCGTGTTAGGCCTAATAGCCAACTTAAGCTACGTTCACACGTGTCCAAAGTTTATTTTCGTGATGTCGCTACACTATTAAATAAGTTTTTTAACGTCGCAATAAAATGCCTCACCCTTCCAAGTGACGCGGCACGAATTGACGCAAGGGTACGATGTGACACAATTTTGGGGCGTTCATAAACACTTAAAACAGTTAGTTTTGGTTATTTTTGCATTGCATTACAAACTTCTTAACAAAAGCGTTCCCACTAAACCTTATACTGAATCAAGAGAATTTAAAATAATATCTTTATAATAATATTGTCTAGTGTCCAGTTTGGAAGTGTAAACAAAGCTTAATAATAATAGCACAGATTACCCAATAGTTACTGTTAATAGCTTAATAGCAATATTGTACGTGTTGCGGTTCTACGAAGTAATCGTAGCGTTCGTAGCAGCGCTACACTCACGTAGCATATTCGCTACGACAGCGTAGCGTGCTGTATTTAGATCGGGAGTGTTAACAGACTACTGATACAATAGTCCGAGTGTGTGCACTAATGGGTTTACCGTGCTTCACACGACGTGGTCAAGCTTTGCACTAGAGATTGCTATTAATAATAATTAATATTCACATAATAATGGTTGTTAATGGTCTGACCATACAATTAGCACCTATGTAAATTCGAGACTAGAACTTCCAAGAAAAAAAATGTAGACGACATTTTCTTTTGATTGTGAAATCAGGAGGTTACGAAAATTCTTGAATTGAATTAAAGTATGATGCTCGAGGTGGAACCCAATAGTGCAACATTGCCAACGCACATAAATAAATACGGTACATACAAAATTATTTTTAATAAAGTTTTAATAAACTACCTTGTTGGTCCAGTTATAGCAAGTGCGACTGCTGATCGTGAGGTCCTGGGTTCGATCCTCAGGTCGGGCAGTGGTATTGGATTTTTCCGTATGGAAGTCATCACTAACAGCCCGAAGTTTAGATTTGTGCCCGGTTAATGGCAATAGAATCGCCCTCTGTTACATGGGACTTAAACATAACGGCGAAATGAGGGTGTTACTAAACACCTCAGCCCAACCCTTTGGGGAATACAGTCGTGATGTTAAATTTTTTATAATTATTTTATGTACCTATTTGTTTATCTTAACAATCCCTACACACAATGACGAAACTTTTTGCCAGAATACAGTATCAAAATTTTGCTTCGCCATCAATAATGAGAGTTGCAACACTCAACTCAAAGCCAATCATTTCCCTGCATGATCACCAGCGAACACACAGTTTGAGCGATGGCTACAGTGATACCTGACGACGTCCTTATTGTCTCTATGGTACGTCACTACGAATAATGAACGGATAAATTTCGCATGCGGGTCGGTAAATACCAACGGAGGCTGTTCTCGGAATCTGTTTGTAATTTGCCCTGCCGTGTTTACATTATATAAGTACATCGTTTCAAACAATCGGTTATATCACACACGTAGATAATAGAATACGGTTATGTATCGTCCTGTTGTTCTAGTTGCTTAAATAGTTGATAGGTTGACGAAAGGCTGGGATGATAATGAGGCTTAGACGCTACGGTCCCACCTGCTGAAGATCTCCCACCTGGACATGGCTAACCTGGAAGTCTTTAAACAGACTTCGGACCTAAATTGGTCGAAGCAAGGTAAACCTGCTCAGGTGGAGATTCATAGATGATTCCAGCTTGGAGTGTAAATGTGGTGCTGTTCCACAAATGCTGGGACACCTGACGTCATGCCCTGCGTGCCCTGATACCTGCATGTTACATCTTCATCTTTTTGTGTGGTTAGTGACTAACCTGGTGTCAGAGTTTCTGCCGCCCATGGGCCTCTGACTTGGCTTTACATGCTGTCGAGAAATATCTCTCAGGCATGCCGGTTTCCTTACGATGTTTTCCTTCACCGTTTTTAAGTAGGTGATAATTATACAATACGCAGATGAATCCGTAAAGTCAGAGGTGCATGCCTTGGGTTCGAACTTTAGACCTATGACTACTATGACCTGTACACGTTACAGGAACTAATGGACGCTACTGATAACGCTAAAATCGTAGCTAATTTCTGGGTCGACTCAATATAGATTGCCATCGACACGCTAACAAGAAGAAGAAGTTACGGTCACTTAACGGATTACTTAATATGGTGACAATGGTGGAGCTAAGTTCTGGGTTACATTAATAGTAAAGGTTGTGAAAGACTGGGAAAGTTCTACCACCATATCTACTGCTGCCGCCAAGCAGCATTGCTATGTTCCAGTTTGAAGGGTATGGATGCCGGTGAATTTACAGGCACATGGGATTTTCCAACTTTGTCTTTAAGGTTGACAACGCATCAGCCATATCTTAGCAGTGATAGCCTAGTGGTGTGACTGTCGGACTGCCAAATCAAAGGTCTCGAGTTGGAACCTAAGGCACGCACCTCTGACTTATCGGATTTATGTGCGTATTGTATAATTATCACTTGCTTAAAAACGGTAAAGGAAGTCCTCGTTAGGAAACCGGCATGCCTGAGAGATATTTCTCAACGGCATGTGAACCCAAGTCAGAAATCCATGGAACTCTCTGAACACTCTGAAACCAGGTTAGTCACTAACCACACGAAAAGAAGAAGCAATACTCATGGTGTTGTAGGTGTATCAGGTGGGTCGTCGGCTTGGTTGTCAACGGTCTTTGCTTTGGTCTTAGTTAACGACCACGATACGAATTAAAGCTGATTAGAGACTGTTCACACATACATCCATATCCGACGAACACACTGCGACGGTGGCAATGAGCGACGCGGCACGTCGGTAGCGCGGGGACCGGGACGCAAGAGCATCGCGGCACCACACTGCACCGTTCGGCACGACCACTCTCAGACATACCTTTTGATATCCTACTTAAGTTGCTATAATTGTGAACCATTATTAAATCTTTTATAATACAATCGTCAATAATACAATCCGCTTGCTTTAATTTGAACAGAGACCTTCTTTAATATTAAGGTCTAAACGCTTCATCAGCAGCTACGAATGGACTTTAGTACACCTCTGCTTACACCACGCCCTAACATTAATATCGGCACAAAATTGTACCCTGTTGTCTGGGCTACTTCCCGTGGGTATCGTAATAAGTAACTAAGGGATTATTAGTTGAACATGTGCAACAGAGTCCACCTGTAACAACATGTTTAGGAATGGATGTTTATGTGCTAATGCTAGCAGTGATATCCTAGTGGTGTGACCGTCGGACTGCCAAGTCATAGGTCTCCAGTTCGAACCCAAGGCACGCACCCCTGACTTTTCGCATTCATGTGCATATTGTATAATTATCAATTGCTTAAAAACGGTGAAGGAAAACATAGTGACGAAACCGCCTAAGAGATATTTCTCGACGGCATGTGAAGCCAAGTCAGTGGCCTATGGGCGGCGTACACCAGCTAAGTAAATAAAAACAGGAAACAAAAAGTGCTATTACTAGTGCTTTGGTCAGGTTTCGTCAATCAACACGTACGTTAAAAAAAATCGAACAAATTCGTTGATAGAGAGTTAGTAACAGTTGGTCGGCAATATCAATCATAAAAGTCGAGAATATTTTTTGATATTGCAGATACATTGTTCAGACCATAGCTAAAGAAAAAAAAAAAGTTTATGGTTCAATATAAGATAACATCACGCCTGTATTTCCCGAAGGGTTAGGCAGAGGCGTATAGTAACACCCTCATTTCACAGTTATGTCAAAACCAAACTCCGGGCTGCTACTGAGGAATTCCATAAGGGAAAACCCAATATCAGTTTGCCCGACCTGGGGATCGAACCCAGGACCTCACGGTCAGCAGTCGCGCTTACCACCACCAGACCAACGAGGCCGTTTATGATTCAGACTGAAAAAAATAACATATACAGTTGAATTACGCATTCGATTTCAAAGTTCCTTTCACAGTGTCAAATCGAACTCGTTAATTTGAAACTGTCGAATGAAAAAGTATAAATAGTGTTCTGGCTTCGACTCGCTAACTAGGGTTGCCGAATAACTGAATATGTATCCAACTGTGAAAGCAAGTTCTGAATACAATTGCATCTACATACGAGCGTTGTTTTTTCTTTCATATCGTTCAGTTGATGCGGTGGGTATGCAAATATTTCTATCAATATTCATAGCTGGCGGCGTCATCGATAATTGAGTCTTACCTGACAACGGTGCCTTTGATTTTCATATTCGTTATCTCGCTTTACGCTTGAAAAAGTTTACAAGTTTTACTGAAAACAGAATGTGAGATGATTTTCGTGTGAGAGAGATGTTTTTCGTCTGGGTCTTAACTAAAAGTAAATATCAAAATTTGAACGCGTATTTTCTTGTGGGACGTGTTATATAGATTGGAAATGTTTCAAACTTGATACGTCATAAAAATATAGGCATTTTTTTTCTCGTCGAGATTTTTAATCTCTTAGCAATAACTACAATGGCTTATTATGAGGTGGGTACCTGTAACCACAAGGTTTCCTTAAAACCGGTCGTCTAAATAACTAACCTATAAAAAACTAAAATTTTAAGGAAGAATTCTTCAATCTGAGAAGAAGTACCAGCAGTGGGACAGTAATAGGCTGATTATGATTAAACCGAACTTGGAGTAGAAGCCAGCAAAATACTAGAAAAAGAAGAAGAAAGATGATAAATAAAAGCACAAAATGTGGAGTAATGCTTTGATTGATAAAAAGCAAATTTTTTCACACACTTTATTTCCTTGTACCTTAAATCAGGTTCTCACTAAGGTGGTGGAAAACCTATAATGTCGTGGTTTGGTAGTGAAGGACCAATAGTGGCCACATTCTATTATGAAATTGCATATTGTTCTGTAAAAAAATCCAATGCTTGCCATTTGAATCTAGTGGAAAATTCTTAACCAGTAGAGTGCAGAACTATCGAAATCGTGTTTACAATATCAAGTTTCTATCCGACATTCCATATATACTGGCCTGCAAAACAAAGTATCACACTTTTAAAATTGCAATAACTTTTTAAGTACACAAGATATATTTTTGAAGCAAAAAGGACTCAAAAAAGAGTTTAACTTTGTTACTATAGTTTCAAAGAAAGCTGATAAAAATTGCTATAAAACGTTTTTTATTTTAAATCTCTAACTTCTATAGTTTAGAAAAAATTGAAATTTTAAAAGTGTGATACTCATTTTTGCAGGCCAGTGTATAACGTCAAACCTACTTCTTTAAAACATTGTATTATTATTATGTACCTATAATGTATAGATTTGATAAAAGTTTCACTCTTCTCAAAATTATGAGATCATAGAGTGGTATTCATAATCCAAGCTCCCAGAATATATGTATACAAAATCTGAGTGTCTCTAGGGTTTTCTTCTAGCTCGTAATGAATTTTTATCAATGTAAATGTGGAGCAAAAAATAGTGCTTCCCCTGCTTAGGGAGGAGAGGCAGCCGAAATAGAATAATTTGACTGGCTAGGCAGTCTAGATTGTGAGAGCGAATATCTTATTTTTAAATCTAAAATTGGAGAAAACAAGGTCACCGGTACTATCGATTTTACTAAGTAAAGAACACCCTTCACAAAACATTTTCAAAGCGAAGTACAATATACATCAAGATGATTCATGTTTCAGAATCTGAATACCATCAAGTTAAATAATGGACCACAAAAGGTTGCATATTGTTCCTTTTATCCGCTTGCATTCAAGTAAAAGTTGCAAAGTAATAATTCATTTCCGACAATGATCCACTGTTATAGCTGGGAACTGAATCCGTTTGCGGCCATTTAGCCGTAGTGCTGCACAAAACACCGTGTTTTTTCCCCGTTCACGTACATCGCCGACACAACTTTATGGAACCCCAATCTTCATAAATCTCGACCAGGACGACCTTTTGTCTTTGTCCCATTCTCTTAGGGTTTAGGCAAATTCTGATCCCCGCAAATTGGCCACATTGCGTCCCCAACCGAAACATACATGTTATATCTTTGAGAGACCATTGCCGTACAGGTAAATAAAAGTGAGGAGAAACTTGGAAACTTATGTAAATCAGGTTATGTGTGCCTTGAATGAGTAACTCGGTACACAATAAGACCGGCCTTTTTCTTTGCTTTTACCTCTCATACAGAAAGTCTTCAAGAGCCTTCATGAATACAGGTATTGTTCTCTATTGTTAAAAGAGTGTTAGGTGAAACCAGAAACACTTTTTTTCATAAGTTACTGGCCAACTTTATGAATAATAAAATACATAATGCTCGTTGCGAAGCCTTCTCTCTTGCCAAAGTCTGCGTTATATCAGTAATAATCCTTGTGCTGGAGGTGGGTGTATTTACTGAGCCTAATTCATTATGCAGGTTTCCACGAATCGTCCATAAAGGAGTTCTTTGAATATCGCCATTACATTAAATTGTTATCTGCGACGAGGCCCTCGGCGCACGGTTTTTTAATTAAAACAGGCAATTTGGCGCTGACTTAACCCAAGTTTTACAATTATGTTTTTGTCGTCGCGGTTACAAACTTTGTGTACTAAAGGAAATTTATTTTTAACGAAAGGTTTCGTGGATTCGAGATAAGAAATTTAATAATGAATTTAATTGTTGTTAAGGAATTTATATAATATTAAATTGTTAAGGTTTAATGGTTTATAAAGTTTAGAGCTGCGCCAAATTTTCTGAAGGTGAACGTGGGTACTGAACATTTAACAACATACTGATTCTCGATCGTTCGCTGGCCGGACGATTTATCGAGTGGCGCGTGCTACTGGCGTGTTCCACTACTCTCGTCCGACGTTGCCGGCAAATGGAAAAGTTCCCCCGAAGTAACCCGAGGCTATCGAGGCCCCGATGTGTTACAACAAATTTTATACCAGCGCCGGCAAACTTTCCGCGTACTGCTCAGCAATAAATAATAATGCCTGAATATTGGAAGCGATCGATACATAATATTTTAAAGTTCCTGTTTATACTTGAAGTGGACTCACCGAGAGTTCCCGCAGTATATTTTAATCGTAATATTCCTGACAGCGAACGTTGTGACGCCTTAATAAACATAATACACCGTAGAATGAACAGCCAAATAAGGGAGGAATATTCATGAACGAAACTCAGTTGAAAGTTTTTGATAAGAAATTATGGTAATGATTTTAAATTGACCTAATCCATATTGCGGGGGCCCGAAATTTGGGCAACAAAACTTGTTACGGTGGCGGCCTGATGCCTCAACTCGAACTCAATTTTCTAATTAATTTATACCCACTCACAAAAGTTTGTTTACAAGGATTGGGAAGATTTTATTGTGTTGTGAGACTTGATAAAGTTTTAAAATAGCTCATTAAAGAAATGTCTATAACAATTTGAATAATTTGACGTAAAAATAAAAATATAAAATAAAATGAGCAGTGATAGCCTAGCGGTTGAACGTTGGCCTTCTATGCAGGAGGGTCTGAGTTCGATCCCGGAATTCATGTGCGGATCAGAATTTGATTATCACTTGCGTTAACGATGAACGAAAACATCGTGAGGAAACCAGCACACCTGAGATTGCTCCATAAAGTTCTCGATGGTGTGTATAGTCTACCAACATGCACCAGGCCAACGTGGTAGACTAAGTCCTAAACCCTTCTCATTCTGAGAAGAGGCCCGTGCCCAGCAGTGGAACAGTAATGGGCTGATTATGTATGTTATGTAAATGAAAAGGTTCGTGCAAATATGTAGTGAAAAGTGGCTGTGTATCAACCATCGGTATTGATTTTAAAGGTATGTACACAGATAATTTAATAATAAAATTAAATGGAGGTGTCGTTCACAAGTAAACGTATTATCGCGTACATTTACATGGCGGTTTTTCATCAGGTTTGGTAAAAAAACGGTCGGCACTACCTATCCTAGGTACGGTATAGTGCGGTTTATTTTCATACGCCACGTTCGCGCTTAAAAGGTTTCATGATATCAAATTGACACTTTCCACGTCTGTGCAAAAAAATATGACGTGGAAACGCGTCCGCATGAAAATGACGTCATGTCACGTTAGCTACCTAAAGCTAGTAGTGCGGACTCGTGACTCCTGCCATTTAGGCCTGAAACAACGAACAAAATAATCGATGTTGCTTACAAGAGAGCTGCGTATCTTTACCTACCACCAGTTGCGTTCCCCCTTAGTATTTATGTTTACGATTAGTAGCGTTGTTAGAGGGTGTTGTTTTGTATATTTATATACAATTGCTGAGAATCGGAATGGTAGTTTTGGCTAGCAATATAATGGGTTTTATATTATAATGTTTTTGGCATGTGGCAATATTGTTAGTACCTTATATTTTGTACTTTTTTCTTCAATTCTCCTTGGCAGATTCTGAGTAGCTGACTACAATCGTCGCCTTCCTAAAAATATTCATTGCTTCCTTATTATTTGGCAAGCGCGTGGTCAATTCCAGATACTAATTTATCAATCAATCAGTGCCAACTACAAAGTAACATTGAAGGTTTGAAAACAATGTTTTACATTTTAATTTGTTGATCGGTTTCAAAGAAAGTAGGCACTCATTTTTGCCAATCTTTATTATGTCACTGTCAACCAATTTAATTTTCTTGGGAACGTAGCCATCGAAATTGGAGAGGTAAAAGAGCAACAACAACTTTTAACTTTTCAATTTGAACTTTTACAGTGAGTTGTTCTTAATATGTTTTTGTGTTTTGTAAATCAGTAAGATCGAAGGTATTAAGCCCTATGCACATGACGTCTTTTCTACGCGCAACTGAGACGATTTGGAAACGCGATGCAGTCGCAGCCTGTGTAGTTTACGACAACTTTTTTAAAACTTGACTGCGCAGATGACGTACGTTTGTGACACACGCGTCGTCTGTACGTAGAAAAGGCGTCGTGTGCATAGGTCCTTATGCGGTGACTCTGTACCGGAGATTTAACGCTTCCGGAGTCTGTGTGTGATCCCAAAGGTGGCACAGTACAGATACTGGGATATTATGATATATAAAGTCTAAATACTTAGTAAACAGGGTCTGAAGCTGTACCTGAGTACAAAATACACGTAGAAACATATACGTTACAATATATCATTTATTGTGATTGTGTTTAAAGAGGTATACGTGAATAAATGCGATAATCAGTGAGAGTACTTCTAGAAAAAATAACCCACAGATGTATAATTATATTTATTGCGTTCGACAGGTATATAGTGACGTGAATATACGTAGTTCGCCCACGTGAGGTTTAATCCATGAAATTGATATCAGAGTGCGGCGTTCGGGCGAAGCGGAGGCCCGTCACGCTCCGTGACATGCCAATGTTTCAAACCAAAAAACGCGACTCCATCCATTCTTTTACTCGCACATCAAACTTTTGTACAGCTTTAAGTTTCATGAACGCTTTAACGATTCTTACTCTTTTTTAGTATTCGAAGTTACATACTAAATATTTTATAACAGTATAGCGGCCCGTCCCGGCTTCGCATGGGTAGACATTTTTCCCGTTTTTGCTACATTTTTCATTTATGCTCCGCTCCTATTGGTCGTAACATAATGTCATATGGCCTATAACCTTCCTCGATAAATTGACTATCCAATACAAAAATATTTTTTCAATTCCAACCAGTAGTTACTGAGATTAGCGCGTTCAAACAAACAAACAAACTCTTCAGCTTTATGATATTAGTATACCTATAGATATTGCGAGTAAATAAAAATACATTTGTTGACTTCAATGCGTGTAATAACGACGTGAAGATACATCCACGTGAAGTTTAATCCGCGAAATTGATATAGGAGCGTGTCGTGGCGTCGTTGGTCCCGTCACGCGCCGTGACACGCCAATGTTTCACAGCTCGAAATGCGACTCTATTCCATTCTTCTATCCGCGCATCAACCTTTTGTTCTACAAACCTTTAGTTTTGATATTGGATTCGCACCACGTTCCTTTCTTTTTCAAGATTTATTGGATCACGGTTCGCGTTGTTTCGTGTTAGTGGTAGTATGCAGTGGGTTATTATGTAATTTCTCATGGTGAGGTAATTTCTTTGATCCTTCCATATTTCTTTGTCGTAGTAATTTTTATTAATAAACCTACTGCAGCCTTTAATCGAACAAAATATTAAGTTTAGTTACCTAGGTACAATCAGCGACAAAAGTAGCAGAACAGTTGAGTTTCTAAACTTGGTATTAATTGTAATCAATATTATGTTAAAATTTAAAAAAAAACTTGTTTGGAATAATCTGAGATTATTTTGTCTCTATCTAGTTGTTTACCAACTTATGTCGCCGACTGTACCTGGTCCATAAATACTAATTAAGTAGGTAATTTTCAACTTCATGAGCTTTAAATGTCTTACAAAAGATGTCGTAGGAATATATTAATTCTTAAATTAATTCAGTAACTCACAGAAGTTTGACGCTTTCTATCAATATTTAATCTAAGTTCTACAGTTAAAGGGAAATGAAACACAAACTGCTAACCCTTCATGTCACTTAGTTTGAAATTGAAATTTTAATAAGTACTATTTCATCTCAGAGATGTTTCAATTGTATAAACTTATAATAATATTGTTTAGACTGTTCTGCCTAGGTTTTCCCCAACTATATTGGGGTCAGCTTTCAGTCTAACCAGATGCGGCTGAATATCAGTATTTTACACGGAGCGACTGCCATTAGACCTTCGCAACCCTGTTACTGGGTAATACCGATAACCTAACGTTAGATCAGTTGTTAGACTTTCGAACTTCTGACTTCCCGTAACGAATGCCATAGGTATTCGTATGACAACCGGGACCGACTATTTAACGTGCTCTCCGAGGCACGGAGGGGTCTGGATGTATAAAGAATGGTCACCCATCTACGAGCTGACCGCGGCAAGCGCAGCCTCGCAAATCGTATAATCGAGTCCCATATTGTGTAGACTAAAACAATAAATTAAAGAAAATAGTACCGTTGCGGTTTTCTGGAAAGAGTGCCATCCAATCTAATTCCGTGATCATCAAAGGCGACTTCTTCTTCTTCTCTCGTATCGGCATGAGCTATATAGAAGAACACCTCATGCAGTAGTGAAAAGAGGAGCCAGTCAGCAAGGTTGGTAGCAGGGCTGACTGCCCAGGGTGCGCCGGACGTACTGAGTACCGTCACACGTCAAGGCTCTTAATGCACCCCACTACGCGACTAAGAAATCAACTTCAAATTATGTCCATCAGCTTTAGCATAGATAGGTACATTTATTTGTTACTTTAGCGTATACCATTAACTAATTGACAACAATTTAGCACGTAAAATTATACCCAATAATGTTAATATAATAATATATCGTTCTACCTAGCCTTTTCCCAACTATGTTGGGGCATCTTCCAGTCTAACCAGATGCGGCTGAATACCAGTATTTTACACGGAGCGACTGCCATCAGACCTTCGCAACCCAATTACTGGGCAATGCCCGTATCCTAAGGTTAGACGGGTTGTCAAACTTTCGGGCTTCTGACTACCCGTAACAACTGTCATAGGTATTCGTATGAAACCCGGAACCGACGGTTTAATCGGAGGAACAGAGGAGTCTCGATGTATAAAGAATATTCACTCATGCACGAAGTGACCGCGGTAAGTGTAGCTTTACCTTGACAATCATATAATCCGCACGGTTGTTAATAAGCCACGAGCCCCTTCTCGTATATTTAGCGGTAGATAAATAAAAATAATATATTTACCACTAAATACAATGTTAACGCAGCCATTACCTGCGCAGCGACCATAAATCTAATATTGTTGTATTGGCCGAGTTCCCTTTGGCACCGTTAATATTAGCAATTCATAGATTAAGTACCAACGCTTGTCCTGGCCAATTATCGGCTATTAATCATACCTAGTGTAAACACTAACGCCATATTAGATTTGGAGTGTACATATACGTAGAGATTATATTTGCTCCAATAATTACGATATTCTATGTGACGTATTAGATGCCATTAATTATTTGTGGTTATTTGGTATGTAGATGGAATGGATTATTGTATGGATTGGCTGTGGTTTACTATGAGTGTCGTGAGGTCGACAGCGTTAAATTCGATAATTTATTACTACTACGGCAATAAAGTTGTTTTGTCGTATATCTTCCTCTTAGCCTTTTCCCAATTATCTTGGGGTCAGCTTCCAGTCTAACCAGATGCGGCTGAATACCAGTATTTTACACGGAGCGACTGCCATCAGACCTCCGCAACCCAGTAACTGGGCAATGCCGATATCCTAAGGTTAAGACGTTTGTCAGACTTTCGGGCTTCTGACTACCCGTAACGACTGTCATAGGTATTCGTATGACACCCGGGACCGACGGCTTAACGTGCTCTCCGAGGCACGGAGGGGTCTCGATGTGTAACAAATGGTCACCCATCCACGGACGGACCGCGGCAAGCGCAGCTTAACCTCGCAAATCGTACGATCGGTGCTGTTGTTATTTAGCCACGAGCCTCTTCTCTCCTCTCCTCTTGTTTTGTCGTATATCAAGACACAAAATAAAAGTCTATGACTATGACTTCTTCGTTGATCTAGTGGTGGCAAGTGCGACTGCTGATTGTGAGGCCCTGGGTTTGATCCCCAGGTCAGGTAAAGTGTTATTGGGTTTTTCCATTAGGAATTTCTCAGTAGCCTGGAGTCTAAATCCAGACTCCCAGTTAATAGCAATAGGCTCGCCCCCTATTACATGGGACTTAACCATAATTGGCGAAACGAGGGTGTACTAAAAAAAACGCCTCTGCCGAACCCTTCGAGAAATACAAGGCGTGATGTTATGTTATGTAAAATAAAAGTGTGGTAAAAAGTTCTTTTTATATTTTTGACGTGACAACGTCCCATAAAACGATGAACGCCGGCAGCATGCACGAAAAAGCGTGACTCATTGTCACGTTCCGTCTGAAGCGAGCATGCGAGCGAGAGCGCGGAACAAGCGATAGAGAGACACGATGTTTTGTTATGACGTTGTCACGTTAAACTATCGTCCGTAAACCGACTTTACAGACAACCAATTTTTTACTTTGTATTATATCTATTATAGGTGCCATATATTTATTGGATTACCTGTTTTTATTGACAGTATTGTGAGGTCAGTGACATTGTTCATAGAAAATGTATATTACTTTACCGCTATCGTATATCAAGAAACAATCGCTACAACTTTTCTGTCTTGAAAACAGAACTGTTTGTTTAATAGTAATTTATTAAGAAAACAAGCTTGTTTGTCCCTCTAAAAACGTCTGCACGCACCCCTAACAGCCTCGGGGACAGATCTGTGCAAATAAAATTACCTTTTCAACAGTTAATTTGCTGAATGAATCACTTTCATTCGCAGGTTGGCCGTTGTTTTTGTTGAAGGATCTCACCCGGAACCAAACCCTGTGCTTGTCAACTATGAAATGAATTATGACCAGTATTTACCGGAAGATGACATTTCTCGAATCGGCCCATTAATTCCTAATGGAGCGTCGACGGGCTACATTTCATCTGTTTGGCTGCACACCAGGCCTTCGCCGCAGAGCTATTTTCGGTAGCGTATCCGAAAATTTATAACTACGAGTTAGTTCTAAATCGTTGGATAGCGGCAAAGTAAGTGGGATTTATGATATGACGTTTTGCGCTCTATTTGTTTGGCGGGTACCTTTTTTCTCGAGAGCCCTTGCCAATTCTAGAGTGTTTCGAGCAACGATTCATCCTTTTATATCCACTAAGATTAACATCGGACTTACGTAACAGTTTGGAAGGAGAGACGCCATGACGTCAGTTCTGAGTATCTCCCACTTAATTACTTAGTTTTGGGCCTTCATTATGCAAATAAATATTTACATAATCTGCAAGCAACTGTATACAAATATTATGGATGACGTTTCAATTTAAAGTTTGCTGTTCATGTGCGTCAT